>JAOXNO010000033.1:35136186-35147231 GCA_028565335.1 Limnodromus scolopaceus | reverse complement strand
TTAAATTCAACTCATATTTTGAAATTCATGTGTTCTTGCAATATGTGTATTTGAACACAATCGAGTGATTATGCCTGGGAGAAAACTTTCCCTGTCTGTGTACTTCATTACTTCTCTTCTTTACCCCTATGGCTCTACTTCCTTGTGACTGTGATGCATCAAGGCAGTAGAGAGTCAGTTATGAGCTAGGAGACAAACACTCTTTGAAGACAAGGCACAAAAACAAGCACAGGGTAACGAGCAGAGTTTTCTAATGAACCAGACAAGCCAGGACTAGTAACAAAACAGAACAGCTCTGCTCTGTTTACTAGAAAGATCTTCTAGAGACACCCCATTGCAAAGCAGTACACAGTTTACAGTTTATTACTTCGATGTGTGTTACTCTGCTTGAATTGACAATTATTTTCTTCTGCTGTTTTATTATTCATTGCTTCTACCATAAGTTGTTCATGGACTATTAAGCAGGACAGAACTGGCTAAGAGGTTTACTATTACCTAGCTTAGCTGGGTTTATGAGGAGGCAACAGCGTGATTTGGAGACGATATGCATGGTCAGATCCTAGTGTGTTGCTCCAAATACAGAGAGAAAAACACTCACGCAGAAATCTCTTTATAGATTTCAGAAACAGACGTCAATAACTATTAAATGATGACTGAAATGTGGCTCATTCTCAAGACCTGCAATGTCTGCTCTACAGACTCTGAAGTGTATTCCAAAATAAAGGGATGCTGCCTTCCAGTGCAATCTGTGAATGATTTGTGACACACATTGAACTTAATTATACATAAAAGATCTTGTGGTGGAGAAAGGAGTGTTTGTACTGAAGTGCCTAGATATAGATATTGTTAAAAACTTAAAATATTTAACAGCAACAAAATTGGGAGGTGTCTCCAAATAAAATAATTGACTTACTGTCTAATGACTTTGATTTTGAAAGTTATTAGTATTATTCTATACCCTATTATTATTTTGAATTACGGTATGTATTGTTAGAAATGGGCATTTCAAAAGTATACTTTCAATACTACTAGCTTTTAGAAAGCTCACTGGCAAAACTTTACACTTTCTGGAGTAGTAGTATAACAACAGCTCTGAGAGAAACCCTGTTTTCTGCCCCTCTCTTTTTAATTTCTCTCATTAGTATTGTTTCTTCATTTTTTAATTTATATATTTTTTGCTTAAATTGAAGCATTCACTGATGAAATGCATTTATTGCATTTAGAAGTCTCATAGTTGATCAAATGAAATGATCCAGGAATCACAGCAGGTAAGAATGAAAGCATTTATTTTGTCCTTAACTGTGCCTGAAGGCAGGAGTCAAATTGACAGATCTACATGCAATCACTTCTTGATGGTTTCCAAAGTGGAAACTTCAAAGCCTGGAAGGCAATTTCTTCCAGTTCTTTATTATCTTCACCCTCAGCAAGTTTCCAATAATACATAGTAGAAAGCTTCCTCACTGCAATCTGAACCCTTTAATTCTTGCCCAATCTTACCTCACTATGATGAACAATTCCCTTCAATTTTTCTGCCGCCTTTTATGTATTTGAAAAAATAGTGTTGCCTGAGAATCTTTTCTCTTTAGGTCAAGTAACCCCCATGCACTTAGTTTTTCCTTCTATAAGGAACTCAGATAATTTTGCTCCTATTTTATTCAAACAACTTCTTCAGTTTTCAAGGTGTAGTACATTAGTGCAGTATATTTTGTATCACTGGCCAGTTTCGAGCATTATATATCTCATCATATGAAGCTTTGAATTCATATCTCAGCATATGAAGCTGATCTCTAATTTTGTGTAATAAAACTAAACTACTGTGCATACAATGGGTCTTCTCCATGCTCAAAGTAATCCTACAGGTTTTCAGTGACTGAATGGCACTGATAAAATTATAAACTAAAAGCCCTCCTTCTTCATACAAACTGAGGTGTCATACAGTTCAGTGAGAAATGCCAATTACAGTGGCTTAGATATATTGAAGATACTGGCTTCAATATATTGAAGACTATCAAATTGATCTGCAATTTACAGGCATAGCTCCAATTCTCATGGCAATTACAAGTGCAAATACTAGTAGTTTGACATCTATATTTTACAGAGTTACCAGTAATTCTAAGTGTCCTACTTATCTGGTGCCTGAATAATTGCAGTCAACGTTAATTATATCACAGCTATGGAAGGCAATCTACATCTCTATGGTGGACAATATATATATTTTTTAAATACAATTCTAAATACGGAATTCAAAAGCTCACCATTTTTCCTGAAATTTCCACTTCTCAATGACACAACAATTCCACATAGTTCTTACAAGTTTTAAGTTTCTTAATCAATAACCAAATCAGAGCAAATAGCTGTGGTCAAAGTTACCTTAAAAACAGATTATTTACCAACTATTACCAAAAGAAACAGAAAACTAGCCATTGAGAAAACAGGGCAGACAAGTCCAAAAAAATAAGTGAGAAACATGACAGAAAGCACAAGATTTTTCCAAACTGAAAGTTAAAACATCCTTCTCTGTTAAACAGTCAAGATTAAATAATTCAAATATATGAAATGCTGCTTCATACTAGGATGTAATTTGGGTTCATTCACCCAAACTACTTATTACTTATACAATGTAACATGCATGTAACATACTGGGACAGCATGAAATAACATGGCAAATGGGACGAGCATGAGACAAGTAGTTCAACTAAAGGCAGCTATCAACTGTAAAGGCCAAACAGGCATACTGAAATATACAGACATAAAGGACTCTGCAGAGAGATTCCAATCATTTGTTGAGCATCTGATTTCGTACTCTCAGATCCACAACTGAAGCAAGCTGGTTTATGAAAGACTTCATCTAAACCAAATAATGAGACTTGCCTGGCTAAATTAGTACTGGGGAAAATATGTCTTCAGAAAAATATATAGCAAGCAAATAAAAATGATGAATGACATGAACACAAACCATCTAGATTTTTTTAGAGAATAAAAAAAGAGATTATGCATAAAGCTTCAAGCTTTCTTCATTGTGATAAATACTCAAAACAACCCTTAATACCACAAAAAAACTTGGAATTAATAATAAAAAATACTATATAATCAACTGCAGAATCTTAAGAAATCCAGAATTCCTGACATAAAACTTCAAGTTCCCTTCCTTTGAAGGAAAGTATAGATGAGAAATATATAAAGAATACCTCGTGATTTTGCAGTTATTTTAGTAATATACTGATGCATCATAGGTCTCAAGAGAAAATATTCCTTCCCTCCTAATCATAGTTTATGTGATCTAATAGATATTTTACAGAAAAAAAAATCTATATCTAAGATTAGAAATTTTAAGTTTTATCAGATTGGTAATGACTGTAAAACTTTTCCAGTATTGGCCAGGGCTTGCACTAATGCACCTTTTATCCCAAGTAATACCCAACATCACAAGATTATTAGGAATACTTTCCAAGACCACCAATTACAAAAGTGGTGGCACTCAAATTAACAGGTCCAGTAGGGTGAAAGTAACTATGAAAAGAAAAATGCATACATGGAGTACAGGGTTTGGATTTTCCTTCATAAATAACTTATGTCCATATAAATAATAGCATTAAAAAAACAAAAACCAAACAAACAAAAAAACCCACACGCAAAAAAAACAGTGCAGAGAGAGAAGGCAGATAAATGAAAAACTAAGTTGGTGGAATTTCCAGGGGGATCTCAATTTAAGATACTGTAAAATTCTTTACCATAAGTACAGATTTTTCCAATTGTAAACACTCATTGTAAAGATTAGCTCCTGCACAGTGCTGCTCTCAGCTGGAACGAGGTTCATCTTTGGAACAGATACCCTTGTTCTTCAACAGACCAGGGTCAGAAGGTGTGTCAGTTTTTAACAGTGTGTTGTAGCAAATATTAAATGAACTGCATGTAAAATAATAAACAAACAAGTGGTAAAAGCTTGAAGTAATTACCTTAAGTTACCTGGAATTAACAATTAAAAAATAAAGGCAAGGAAACAGCAAAATATGACATAACACTTAAACAGGGGAGATACGGTGTCAGTTTCGAAGAAGATACACAATAACACAATGCATAAACAGGTAAAGAGGTAAAGTGAAAAAAAAAAGTTCAATTACTAGCAAACTAAATTGCAACTTAATAGATGTATGGCTTACACTGAAAAAAATTGGTTTCCTTCCTTAATTTAAGATAATGAGATATATTTTAGAAAAAAAGTAAGTATACTTTTCATTTGTGTTCATTTCATACAAAAAAAAAAAAAACTCATACCATATGCTAATTACTAGCACTGTTATTCTGTTTCTTTTCAAATTAACCACCATAGTCTTAGTCTGGATCATAACAGTATTGGTAACATTATCCTTTTTCATGAAATTGTAGAAGCTGCTAGTTCTCTGACTGGCAATCCTTAATTTATTCTATCACAAGCTTCCAAAGTTCTGAATGCAATAAAACAGGTAAAAACGTTTTTACCACTAAGGATCCTAAGTCACTAATTCAGAAGCAGAAGACAGAAAACAAGACAGACTGCAAATATTCAGCTTAAATGTTGATGCCGGTGTTTGGGCAATCTGTTGACAGAGGAATGGTTTGGGTTCCTATCTTTTCAGGGAGTAAAAAGAATTAAAATGAAACACATGTTGTACATCTCTTCCAAGTGAACTATTCTATATCCTTGAGGAGACTAACAATAAGTGGACGATTGGGTAGATTGGGCAAACTAAATACAATCATTTCTGGAGTGCAAGACATTATGCCCTGTTCCTGTGATCCTGCTGTCCACAAGATAAACCTAATTAACCACTGCTCTGTTTCTAAATTTCAGTTCCTGGAAATCATGTGCCAGAATGACAGGCTGGCAATGTAGGAAACACTCTGGGTACCGCCTTCAAGATACGCATGTCATTCATTTTATGGCTCCAGGTCATGTCTTTTTAACTCAGTTTACTATTTGTAAATTTTGACTGACTTTCAAATATTCCTAGCATGATGAAAAATCACATTCTTAGGCCATTAACCATTTACTCAAATAAATAAATTTCTAGCTCTGAGGCTCTCTATTGCCTTACAGCAGGAAAAAAATCTAATCTGCAATTCCAAAAGTATAGGGTTTTACTTATTTTTATAAAAATTGCAAGTGGAGTACTGTTCTTAAGATGCATTAAATAAGTACAAACACAGAAATAGAAAGGAAAATTAAGCTCTGCATGCTGATACATTCCTCTTCTGCTACTATGGCAACCACAGTGGTACTCAAAATAGACAAGGTACTTTATCCTCCTGTCAGATAACATTTAACATTCTATTTGGTTTGTACTAGCTGAATCATGGAAACTAAACACTCAAACAAAATTAAGTTCATATATGCAATAAAATATATGAAATGCAAAACAAACTGACACACAGAAGAAGGATAATTTCTAAAAAGGGAATTAATAAATTTTATCTGAATGCTAAGGTCTTGCATTCATTGATTTAAATTAGTTGGAGGAAAAAGATTATAGGTATTTCACCACTGACTTAACATTTTGGAATTTCTTCCTGATATATTTGTATCCATCTATTTGTTTTAGGAGAGGAACTTTTCAGACTTAGTGCTTAAAATAAGCCATCCCTAGAAGATCACTGTTGTCTTGTGACAAAAGCTTGTAGAAATATTTGGGTGGGATTCTGAAGCTGAAATGCAAGTGTCCTCTGGCTTTGGATAGATTAAACTCCAAATCCCCTTCCACTATGCTAGAGGTATTCAGATTCAATGTAATTCTACACAATTCTAAACCATATAATCAACTTATCCAAAATACTTACCGGAATATACACAAACTTCTTAAAAAGCATTTAAAAATTATTGCATCCAGTTAGAACTACAGTTAGTGAACCATACATTTATTCCACTGTAAGTGATAAAAAAAAAAATCCATCAGTTCTTGGTTGCTAACAAAATAGCAATTTATGAAATATCTTTTCAAAATTAGAAGTCAGTTTTGCTAAGGAAAAACCGTTTAAATTGTGAGCCTGATTGGGATTTGATTTGTTGTAGTTATTTTTTTCATAAAGAAAGGTGAAAAATATGCGAATGACTTTAATGGAAGCGAGCACTTGATGATTGCTCAGTCACAAAATATGACGAGTAAGAATAAAGATTAATGTTTACAGAGAGTTACCCATGTAGATACAGTACGTTAAATCAGCATAAACAGAATTCACTCCTAATAATTGATAAAATTTTTAAGGTCCCTACATTCCTTTAGCTGTCATAAGGATTTAATTTCTAAGGCAACAGCAAAACCTAATTAAAATGTTTTGGTTTTATTTCTTTTTTGTACCAGTACTGAAAGCAAAGCACACTGTGCACACCACTCTAATGTGTCACATTCCTTTCAACTTTATTAAATAACCACTAGCAAATCAAGATCACAAAAACCATATTCTTGCCGCTTTCTCCTCTGTATTATACCCAAATCAATCTTCAAATAACTTTCAACAGTAATTTATGTCTACCCAGCACAATCATGATGTTCCTGTATTACAGATAAATACAACATATTAATTTTAACACAAGAATTGAACTGATAGTACTTGGCATAGGACATGATAATAGGAAAGGCACAGTGGTGGTGGCTGCAATGTAGGGAAGTAACACAACGTGCACCAGCACGTCCTCCCTGCTTCTCTGTAGCACCACATCCTCACTGCTGCTTCAGGCCATGCATCAGAATGAAATCAACCTCTGTAAACCTAGCCCTGCTACCAGTCATACCTTCATTTTAGGGTGCAGAAGAAGTCAGAAACAGGTTTTTGTAATGGCTCTTGAAGGGCTCAGCATTTGATAATACCTGTTCCTAATGCTGTCCATGGTAAAAGCACCTCTGACTTCAGCAAGAGCAGCAGCACATCAATCTTGAGCTCTTGGGAGAATTTCATTCTGATGTACCAAGTAAACTGGATGTAAGCAGGAGACAGGCAAAATACTTCTGGATTTTATATAGACAAAGGGCTTCCGTTTTTCTTATATATATAGGATGAGCTTAATGCCCTAAACAGGCACAATATTCATTATTTCCTTTTGCAGATAGAAACAAATAAAATATTTTTAAAAAATATTTTGTATTAAAAAAGATCATACAGGGAATTTTGTCCCAGGCTGGAAATTTGGACATTTGCAGCTTTATGTTCAATCCTCCTAGGATGAAATGAACTTTGCAGTTGTTAAAAATTCAGCCAAAATAATAAACAAATTTATGAGCCTATCCAAATCTGTGGATGCAATTCTCCAAACCTTTCTAATACCTTAAGCTGAGTTATCTGTTTTCACAATACGCTTGTTAGTTTACATCCTAAAATGTTAATCTCACATCAAAACGTTGAGTATTCCAGAGTGTCTTAGACAAAGAAGAGAGTGTGTTGTTTGGCTTTGGACTCTTCATCCTATCATTTAGTCACTGGCCTTTCTGATCTTTGTCTTTATAGCCAGCCTCGACCTACAAAGTCTTAATACCACCAAACATCTAGTAAGGTTGGTCAAAATTGCAGACACTACTAGTGAGAAACAGTGAGTGGAGGAAGACCCTGATCTGTAAGAAATATTGAAACATTTCAATGAGAATTGTTTTTCTAGAAACTGACACTATAGACACATGGCCACACCACAGAAATCAAGCCTATTGATTGATAATATGGGTTTGCATTTCAGTGAGATTAATTTTAGTTTACTATATAATTCCATGCCTCAGGAAAAATCAGAATGAAAGAAACTTCCAAAGATACTAATTAAATATTGACAAGCCATAAGATAGAAATTAAGAAAAGCTAACAGGACAGAACTAGCAAAAGGCAGACACAAACCAAAAGATCAGATTTTGCTAAGTTGAAGAATGTCAAAGAAGCAGTTTGGGTGAATCTGTGGAGCTCAAAAATAAAAATCAGCAATGTGTAGAACTCAAAGAACTGATGTTGGAATAAAATATTAGAATTCCAACATTTTAATATGTATGTAATATATATATGTAATATAATATGCCTTTAATATTGAACATTTAAAAAGTACATTATAATAGCAAAAAGCCATTTGTATGTGATTATTGTGGTGCTTAAGAAATTCCTTGGATTGTTGGAATTATTTAGGCATTAACCCTAAAATATATCAGAAATCTGTATGAAGTATAAGTTTTTAGTTTACTAAAATATGTTCTATAGTGTTTTCTTCTTAAAGTAGTTCAGGCAGGAAATAAATATTATGTAAAACATGTAATATGACAGCTGAAGATTATTATTATGGGCAAGAAAATGTTTGGTTTGATAAATTTTTGAAAGGGAGTAGAAGCAGCAGCAATATGTGAGCCTTCAAATTCCAGTTGCTATAGCAACTGGTTGTATTTTTAGCTATCACAACAACTTTAACAATTGTATATAATATCAGTGTGGGTCTCTCCCTGTTTTTCCAAATAGAAGTCCATATGCTGCTGCAGCACAGGAAATTGTAAATAGTGTTTTGCACATACAAAATATTTTGCATGTCATTATGCCAGCTTTGCCTTACAGTAGAAAAAAAAAAAAACTAAAACAAAACCAACCAACCAAAAAAAAAAAATCATTTGGCCTTTTAATGGGATGAAAGACAAATTACGACTAAGCCTTAAATCTTTATGGAATTCACTCCATTCTGAATTAGTCAGTCATTTTTAATTCTTTTTTTCTCCTTCCGTAGGCATTGGTAATCTTCTTTTACGTCACATATGCTTCATTCCCCATTGTTCTCTTCTATTTTCCAGCTCACAATCATTTTCCTAGACTGAATTTATTTTACACAAATAAGTCAATAGAAGAAAGCAATCCAAGCCATGAAAGAGAATTCCCCCATTGATCTCCTTTGGATCAGGTATAAGTAGACAAGCTATTCCTGTTATAGGGGAAATTCTTCATACTCTACGGAAAACCTTATGAAAAACAACTTATCTTTTAGACTGGTTTCAGTTTCCTTCCTATTTCTAGCCCTCCCTATAGAGCAGATTATGACTGAAATCTTGATTCTTAACACCTGCCAAGTAGGACCAAGACAGTTGCTTATATCAGTCTACTGCTTTCATATACAAAAGGTGTAGGGCTTTTTTTATGGCTTCTTCTTAAGGATATAATTCATTTGTTCTTAACCAAATGCACACAGCCATGACAGGGTAAGAGTAGAATTTAATCAGTCTTTCTGTTGGTAATAAAAACTTCCAAATTGCGCCATAATTATGTAGAAAGTAAAGTTTGTGTCTTCCATAAATCCCAGGTTAAAAACAAGGCAACCATCATAAGCAGCGTGTGATTACACACCACAGCTTTAAAAAAGGCAAGATGCCGCCTTATCTGTTGCTTTTTCCTTTGAACACAACCAAACATCTAATCAAAACAATATCCTCTGAAACACAGCCTGGTTGCCCAAGCTAATTTCCAAGAATACAAATGACAGAGTCGAAGGGTACCTAGTACATGCAGTGGGCTGCTGTAAGAACACTTGTTGTAGCAGAAATAACAAGAACAAATAGGTGTAAAATGGATGTGCCATAAATTACTCACTGTCTAGTTTCAACCAGAATAACTGTCCATTCTGTTGCATAGAAGTGGAAGCAGTTTTCCTTTGGGCTCGAGCCAGGAAGCAGGAGCAGGAACGGTTTGTGATTCAGGTTCGGTGGGTGTTATGAAGGAGAGTCAGCACAGGTGCTTTTATTTTTTCATATTTTACCTGTACTGACAGGAAAGCTGCTAATGAAATCTTGCAATCTATGGCTAGCAGAAGTATCAGTGAAATATACTGTCAAATGTGTCTTACCTAACTTTATGTTGGACCATAATCTTTACATAGATGATGCCACAGAAAGCAAAGTGAATTTTAAGGCTCACATATATTTAGTATGGGCACAAAGCAAAAGTTTATTTTAGGAAAATATGGTTTCTTTTCAGTATCGGTTTTATTTTTAAAGATACAAAATGCTATTGAAGTACAAAATAATATATAATTTAAATCCAATTTTATAAACAGTCATAGAAATTTATCTTCTGAAATAATCCAAATAAATCATGGGGTTTTATGTTCTGAATTAAAATGAACACTCCAAGGGCTTCTATTAATAAAATTCCAGATGAACCAAAAGCAACAAAGGGTAGTGATACTTTGGATGTCATCCATGTGCCCTCACAATTCCCGAATTAGTTAAAACAAAAGCTTCTAAGTAAGCAAAGCCCAGCCCAATTATGCAGATAATGCATAACCCAGACTGAGAGAGAGCATGTAGTCATATTGTCCTAAGAGGCACTGTGAAGAGGGATTTATAGCCTTTAGCATATCACAGTTTATTTTTACTTTTGTGCCCGAGAAATGCTACGCACAGTGCACCCAGCAACATCTCCTTACATCTGGTCACCAGCCAAAGGTCTATTCTCATCACCCAGAAATAATAACCCATGATGTCTAAATTACCTTGGTTTTACTGTAGTGCTGAGTATAGGAATCTGATCTGTTGCAGAAACACTGGAGAAAACCCAAAGTTAGTCAGACTGTCCACACGTTCAAGATCAATTCCATAGTCAAGTACCTTGCTGCGATAGGCCAGCACGCTCAGCATCTTTCAGCTTTAAGCAATACCTGCCCTTTGCCCTTCAAATGTATGGCAAACGTAGGTCTGCAATTACTTTGTGCTACCCTCAAAGGGCATTTTCTGTCTTTTCACATGGATTAAATTGAACTATTTAAAAAAGTTATATTTGGCACAAGAAAGTACAGCAGAAAGAGACTGTGGAGAAATATATTCAAAGACCAAGTCAGCCAAACTAATTTGTTGAAGTCAGTGAACAACACGATATAACAATTACTTACTGAACTAAAAATGAATTCACTTTGGCCCTGGACGTACTTCATCTGTTTAATTTCTGAAAACAAAGTGCTCATCAAGTTTTACTTCTAGGAAACAGTTTCTAAATGCTGAAGAACAACTTAGGGATTTTTGCTGCCTCCTGCACTGAGCACTGCTCCACCTCCTTAACTATAGGCACCACTT
>JAOXNO010000033.1:35111075-35136086 GCA_028565335.1 Limnodromus scolopaceus | reverse complement strand
GCTGAAGAACAACTTAGGGATTTTTGCTGCCTCCTGCACTGAGCACTGCTCCACCTCCTTAACTATAGGCACCACTTGGTGCCTATATAATTCTTGGGTGAATTCTTTATTCCAGAGGTATCTACGTACGTGAACAAGGCAGGTTTAGCAGGAAGATACTTGCACATACCAGTAAGTTAGTGGGGAAGACACTACCCCACCACACTTAAAAGCTACTGAAAGCTACTTTTTTAAGTCATCAGTTAACTAGAGAGTACAAGTACTGTATGATTTAGGCAAGAAGTCAGAACTAACAAGCATAGTGAGGATGGCAAATACTCAATATTTCATTTTCACAACAAGTTGTTTGCAGTCACATTTATGTGATGAAAGAAAATCACTTCCCAAAATATGTGTTCAATAGACTTTATTAAGTGCATCATTCTTAAAGAAAAAACATTTCTCAAACCCAAATCTATCAATATTTTTATTTGCCAAAGGATCTACCCAAATTATGTGGTTGTTTTTTTGGTTTTTGGTTTATTTAATGGGGCAACAAATTCCACAGGCCAGGGAACTTATTTCCCTTGGCTAGTATGTGTCCAAACCACATCATTTAAAAATATAACTAAAATGTCAGTAGCAAAGGTGCCTGCAGTTTTGCGATAGAGAAGTGGACAGGTAACAGCTCAAATTAATGCTACCATGAAAAATACACGTGGTTTCTAGCTTTGCTTACCACTTTTGTGATTTTTTTCTTTTCCACATTTTGAAACTGTATTTGTACAAGAAGTTTATAACTTTAAGCTCGATAAATAGATACCAGTCACAGAGAAACAAACACTACAGTGATTCGTATGAGTTGCTAGCTGGTATAATGACACAACAAAACTGTATCTACTGAGCCTACCAATGAGTTGTGAGATCTGATGCTCCCCGTCAGAAGTATCACCATTGTTTCCAGTTGGTGTTGATCTACTTCTATTTTGAAGAAAGGTAATTAATCACAGCAAACATAAAATGTATCTCTTCAAGGAAACATAACGTCATGGCACAAAGATTTCTACTGTTATGTCTCATCTTTTCAGGTCAGATATATTTGAAAACCTCTTCAACACAGATTAGAAAAAGAAATAGCAGGAAAGAGTTTAAAGCCAAGACAATGATCATTTGCATTAAAAAGAAGAAAAATCTATGTATGTAAAGGCTTTAAAACAAGACTCTGTGGAATAAAAATAAATAAATAAATAAAAAAGAAACAAAGCCTAATTTCCATAAATGACCTACTTTTGCTTTCTTAAGCTAAGATAATAAATATATGCAAATAAAAGTCTTATCTTTTCCAGAAAAAAAAAATCTGTAATCCACAGCTGATTGCCAAACTCGCATTTATCACAGCAGCATGAATCAAAGCAGGTTGTTTTGTCTTGCTTACAGTGAATTTTGGTTAAGACTTTATTTTTCCCTTAGTTGTCATGGAAACATGTGCAGAGCAAATTAAAGCAGACAAAGCACTGCTGACAAAAAATAAGTTGTTCCTATTCAGGCTGTGCTGATTAATGCTTTCAGAGGTACTCAGTACCAAATTGTATGAGTGCCATAATTTCCTATTTTAAAAGTACCTTTTATGACACTAAAGCTTTATACAATCAATTGTCCAGCTACAGTCTACCGAAATGTTTATTATTATTCCCAGAATGCAACAAGTAATTTTACATTTTAGCATGTTTCAATATTTTCAATGACTTGAAATGCACCTTCTAGAGAGGAACCAAAGAACAAAAATAATTAAAAAAAAGGAACTCAAAGACCGATAAGGGGGAAAAAAGACAGACAGAGAGAGGGACAAAAAGGAAAAGAGAAAGACTGGAAGAAAGAAAGAAGCACAAGCTCATTGATTCTATTTATAAATTTTAGTATCTTTGTACATAAAACTTCTTCCTTTCCTTTACAGCTTTTTCAGAAAAGGTCAAGTAACCTCCTCACTTTCCTATTATGAAAAGACCCCAGACTCCCCTGTCTTACAGCACGTTCTTTCTCTTTGACCTGTGAAAAATGGAAGGGAGATATATATATATATATGTGTGTGTGTGTATTTTTATGGCTGTCAAGAAAGATGAATGTTGGAATACCTGAAGTATTTCTCTTTAAATAGTTGTGGCACAAAAACTGTGTTCATCCTTCTGTGCCAGATCTCTCCTGAGAGCTGCCACAAGCTGGAGTATCCTACATTCATCTACAGCATTAAATTGCATTTGGGAAAGAGGCGAAATCATGAAACAGGTAACCCTGTAAGCATGTACGGTACCCTTCACAAAGCCCTTGGCCGTTAACTGTGTATCCATCTAACCCCAACATAAGCCTCTGACTTCCTGTTCAGGTCTCCATAAAAAACCACTCCTCACCACTTTTTCTGCTGTGCCCATAGGGGTCACTCAGCACACGAGCAGGCTGTGAAAGAGTGCTACTTGCAGGGCCAAGTAGGACAAAAGCTGGAGACTGAGCAGTGGGTGGGTAACAGAAGAGGTGTAAGCCTAAACACGTTTGTGAGGACGGCCGCCCAGCCCGCGCCCAGCGCTTTGTCACCCCCACCCCTTGGTGGACACCTCTACTACACTAATCTCCATGGAAGAATCCCATTAAGCTTTAACCCACACCACTTTTAGCAGTTCTAGGTGTAGTTCAGAAGTATTCCCTGGTGGGATCATCTAACACCTTTTATGTGGTATAATAAGCAGGAGGTTGTTAATTATGAATACGCAATGACATTTCCTCTGAGAAAGATCCCTGCTGATACCAACCCTGAAGAAGCTCTGCTTTGTTTTCTCTTACTGACTCCTATGGCCATTTCTGACTCCCATGCCGATACAGCTTCAGAGCCTCCACTCTGGGCTTGTTTGTTCTGGAAATCTGAGAACTTATATTGAGCCTGATTTACTGCCAATGAGCCACCGTCCAGGATATCATGGAAAACGTCACAAATTGGAGCAGGCGCAGCCTGACCAAAGGTAAAGGTGGCATAAGGATGTCAATACACGGGCTACATGGTGCAAGATAGTGAGGGACTCAGTTGCTTCCAGATCTAAACTATCCCAGCCGAATGTGGGGCTACGCTGGATGATGAGTTAGCAAGGGGAAAGCCTTCTTCAGGTTCTCACTTCTAGAATATCAGATGTGACACTCACGAGGTGGACATTATAATAGGAGATATGGCCTGAAAAGCACTACCCAAGAAAATCCAATGGCACAGCATAAGTGGACGGAAAGAAAGGAACCCTTGTTTGAGTCCCTTAAGATCAATACAGTGAGTAGGGCCATGCCCTCTTCATTGCAGTCTCTTGTTTAAATCCAGCAAATTCCAGGAGTTTGAAGCTGGGCTTAATGTTTGCTATTTTCAATGGTTCATTAGGCAGATGAACTACGTAACTTTCTATACCGCTAATGTGATATTTCCCTGGTCAACAGACCCTGATTAGTAACACACTATCATGCTCTACTCCACAAGAGCACCCGAACACTTGAAATCAAATAGGAAACCAACCTCAGTTGAAAATGTCAAATTCCAGAACTAGATTTTCTATACACCAAATGCAATATTAATCAAACCCTAAATATCAACATTCTAACAATGGGAAGGAAAAAACCCCCCACATGTTCTTTTCAGTTTATTCTAAACATTTATTTTTACTGCAGAATAGCTTGTATATGGATAAATTAACCATTTTAAATTGCCTACTATATCAGTAAAACCCACCCTATCATTATCAGTATAATAATCCTCTTTTAGTACTGAATATGTACACATAAAGATGGATGGCAATTTATTAAAATGATAATCTATTAAATCACATGTAATGAGATTTAAAACTAACTAAATCTATCAGCTTTGAATCAAACTCATTTCCTTACTTTTTGTTTTAGAATGACAGCTTCAGAATTGAGACATGCAAGCCACATCTGAAGGATAAGTATTAATTTTCTATTCTTTTATAAAATGAAGAAAAAAAGCAAAATCCTGCTGGTTAGTGAAGACTATAGATACAAAGTTCTCTCCAGGTGTGTATAATCATCTAGAGAAAGGAGTGGATAATGTTGGAAATGCTAAGAGTCATAATTACAGGGTGCTAATAGTTTCCATTTTAATTATTTGTATTTAATCGAGGAGACAGTTTGAATTCTGAGTTGCATAAGAACATCAGTGGCGTAGATACTTTTAATTATACACTCATCACACATCTTTCCACAATAGACTGTGCTCACAACAAATACCATCCAAAGCGTTTCAGAGTGCTAGGATAATACAGCTGGCAACACTTGCAACTTACTACTAGTGAGATGTTGTCATCACTAATCTAATGTTTGTCTTACACTCCTAACACTGGTTTTAAGATTCACATAGGATTTCTGAGGTATTTTGGTTTCTCAGAAGAACACAAGCAATGTAAACACTGTTTTTCAGCTGTTTGTTAACTCGGAACTGGCGATGGGAATGCAGCCGCACTCTCCTCCTGACCTCAGTTTGAAGTGTGGCAATGACAGACGCTAAGCATGAATAGTCCTTAAGGGAACTAAAAACCTAGCGCTGCTACTGTCCTATGCCCCGGCTGTCCTCTGAGCAAAGAAATAGCATGCTAGCAGAGCAGGCATTTGCATTTCTGTTTTTCAGGCAGAACTATTATGCCAGTAAATGGACAATATTATGTTCTAGCTCTCAAATTTCTCAGAGGACTAAAATTATGTTTAGATTTTATTATTCTTAATAATGCTTGTCTTACGTTCATATCATCCAGTAATTACTTTTAGTACCACTTTTGCAGTGAATGCCAGGTGCAAGTTGGATCCTATAAGCACAATTACATACTTCAGACAATGTTTCTGAAAGTAAGAGAGGAAAATTGATTTAGGTAAGTCCTTCTGACAAAACTCTCTCAAAATTTTAAGGACATTCAGTTGTTTATCATGAGAGCTCCTCTTCTGCAAGTCCCTCAAAAAGCACCCTTCACGCTCGGACTCTTTTCATGATTCCAAAATCTTGGTACCTTAGAGAGTCAGTCTTTCTTTAATAAACCATAAGATTTGTAAGAACATTTGTAATGATTATGAATGCACTAGAGTTTTTCTGGTTTTCAGAGCATAAAACCACTCAAATAGGGAAAACTGAATTTTAATTAAGAATTCAAAATTCTTAATTCAAATATATCAACACAAATTACATGACAAATTTAAGTTCTTTAATACCATAAACTGCATGTGTTGCAAATCACTCCTTATTTAGCCACGTTTCCTGAAAACTTTTAAAAATTCCCACCAATAAATTCATTTTTACTGTAAGCTTAATGGACCTAGTGTTATAACATCCCTCTATGCAGAATAGTAAATATGAAAATGAAATACAAAATGCACGTCTGCTAGAAAATTTTGACCAGCTTGAACTGACCATAAGAAAGTATTCATTGTAACTCCAACAGGGGAGAAGATCTAACTTTGTGCTAGAATACATATCCATTAAAACATGACTTTATATATAATTAGTCAATTCTAGTTTCAACTTAATTGGCAAATGGAAAAAGTATGATCATATGTAATTTGACATCCTGATATTCTGTAAAGAAAAAACCTTCTCTTAAATATTTAAAGCTCAACAAAAATATTATTTGTGCATATTAACTAAAAGGAAAGTCTGGGCTGCTCTTTCGGAGTTCATGTTATTTTCATTTCAAATAGTGATTTAATTAATATAGCTAATTAATCACTTCAATTTATTAAGTTTAGACTAATGTAGAAATGAAAATAAGTGTAACTGAAGAGGAAACAAAAAACAGTGTTGTAGGAATAGAATTTTTAATATGATTTTTATAAATGCTATGAATTAAAAACACTGTGGGTCATTTACTTTGGATTCACTAGCTCTGAAACAAGCTTTACAACACAAGAATTCTCCAAAATACAGAATATTAGTTTATAAGTATTTAATTAATAAACTACTTAAAAAATAAAAATGCTATTGTAATTTTGGAGACGAGTCCTTCCAATAATCTTTAACGCTATCTGGAATACATCAATTTTCGAACCCTTCAGACAGCTGCAGTGATTACCATTTAGCACCTGAATTTAGCTCAAGTAGTTACCTTACCATCAGCTCTTGATATAAATCTCAACTGATTTTTTTTTTTTTTTAAACATGCATATTCCTCTTGAGAATGAAGGAGGAAGAGGAAATACAAAGCATAAAAGCTCTTTAAGACAACTTAAAAAGATGCATAATCTACTTAGTATAAAATACAATACTGGATTTTGAAAAAAGCATTTTTCCTACATTCTACACAAGCCAGAATACCAATTTGCTCTTGGCTTTTAGGATCTTTCAAATCACTTTTCAACCCACTCCGACAGATTTCTGAGCCAGATGGATGTGGATCAAGAATGTGTAAACATATGGCAAAAATGGTAACCAATAACCTCCTAGAGGTGTATAATGATTCATTTCAAAAACATATATTCCAGAGTATTAATAGACTTTTTTGTAAGTTTCATATTTTTAAAAGGTTAATATTTAGAGTAGTATAATTTTACTTCAGTTTTCTCCAGTGAATTACTGGCACAGCAGAGTCTAACTGAACTGCCCAGAACGGTTTCAATGCTTTGCTACAGTCTTTTGGGCAGTACAACTTAATGAAATCATCCTGCATCAACACATGTTCTGTCATCCTCAAGCAATTAAGAGGCTTTATTCCACCCACCCTGTTTCACTGTCAACTAGTGACGTCAACTAACAACTAGAAATAAAGGGCTTTGGTTTGCTTTAATTTACATGTGTGTACATGATGACGTATTTAATGTGAGTCAATATATACACTGGCTAGACTAAGTGTAAATGAAACCAGGAGACAGTGCCCTCGTACTGCTCTTGGAATCCTTCAAATACAGTATTAGACAGTGAGGTAAAGATCTTTTTTGCAGCACTCTAAGACCCTCGTTAGTGAGTTTCTTTCTGTGCTCACAAGTGTACATATCTGGTTCTACAGCTCCATACTTCTGAAAAAAACCCCAAGGAACAAACAGGGTGAGACAGAAATTGGTATCGGTATGTTTCCTAAGCCAACTTCACACCCTCCATCTCCATAAAAGATGTCCATGACTTCTTTGTGATGACTCTTAAGGCTTTAAATGCCAGATTTTTAAAAGGCATTTAATACCTACAGATACTACTGTAACAAAGGACAAGGTGCCACAAAAACATTCTGCTCAGTTGCACCAGTAGATGATAGGCTTGGCTTCTCAAATCTTATGCTACTTAAGTTAACCTAAGATCCCAAATGATCCTTCAGAAAAACTCACAGAAAAAAAAGATCTGATTCCCATCCACAGAAGATTCCATTTCTCTCTGAAGTGCTAATGAGGTAAACCAGCATTTACCTACCCACTTCAACAGTGGTATACAAAATAGTGTAATTAGTCTGTTGTACCACTTTGTGTTCCCAGTACTCACTCTCAGAAGTAAAATGAGCTGTGAAGATCTGGAGAGCTAAATCTTTACCACAGCATTACAGAGATGGGTAGGTTTCCTCACACTACTGCACACGTGTAAACAACAACATTTACATATTATGTTATTGTTACAGTTTTGCCCTAACTACAAACGTGATCCTTTGATTTCTTTGTTTCTTGGCTCCTAATGCTTATTTTTATTTAGAAATAGACATTTCAGGCTGTGACTTTTGCAAGCTTTTTGATATAATTGTTGCTTTTGAAGAAATAATTCATGTGGGGATAGCATTTTGAGGAACGGAACATAACTGAATCAAGTATGGTTCTAGCATATGATGTTAAGTGGTGTCCTTCCGGATTTGGGTGTTAGTAATGTTCATGGGGAAACCACCATTAAGCTGCTGTAACCATCTAGCTTTAAAAATGATGTTGAAACATGGACATGTTCTGGTTTGTCCCTTATTTCCTACTAAGCAACTACGAACAGCATTAACATTATAAAGTTTTTACTGCAATCTATAAACTAGGTAAGTCAGGGCAAACATCTGAAGTTTCTTTCTATTATTATGATAGAGACAGCAAGTTTCAAACTTAATTACACGTTACTCAGAATTTTTCTAAATAATTTCATGAGTTTACAGTGCACAATATCATGTATGTGTTACAGATGTTCTTTTTGAAGTCATAAATTAAATCCTAAGAGTTTAGACATTTATACTAAGTTTATGTGACTTAAGGAAGTGGGACAGTTTATTCACACAATTGCTACTACATTAGGGAGAATCTGCATGCATAGGGAAGTGTTATATCACCCCATGGAAAAGATTTAATGGGTTGAAAGCTCTGTGTAAAAAGTCTAGACATTTTCAAATGGAATTTAGCAAAAGATGGTCGTTATTTGATCATTCAACCTGTGAAAAAGATAAGTGAATTCACATATTTTTCCATGCCATGAAATTTACCATTATTTATCAAGCATTAGTTCTGATCATGTGTAATGTTGTACACACTTTGTAGGTTGTACTTGCTTTTTTGCATGCATGTTAAAAAATGAATAAAAAGTTTTAGAATAATGAATCCAGCAGAGTATAGGATAGCACAGCTACAGTGTCTTCTTGTATATCTTTTCCTGAGATGGATGTATTAAATGTTGATTCTAACTCATGGCGGGAAATAGAAAACTGTGCAAGCAAGCAGGACTGAAGACATAAATGTTCCTCGTTTTTTTTTTTTTTTACATTTTTTTTTTCTTATTGACTGTAAGCTCAGGGTGTTCTTCTACTGGCAAAAGTTTCTTAGTTAGACAAAATATTAGCCTGTGATCCTTTTCAATCTAGTATTTACATAGCCAGTCCCTCTAGGTCAGCAGCCTGGATCTTAATCAGCCTTATATAACTATTTCTGCAACACATAGAAAAGTTATGGAAAAGTCTGTTCTAACTTCTGTTAATAGGAGACACTGAATTTTCAATATATGTGTATAATTTTTTTGTACATACTCAATATCTAGAACCACATAATTTTACACTCTATGTCTGATTGTGTTAGCACCATTTAAAAACAAAACAAACTTTTTCTTTCCTAAAGCTATATTAAGACAGTGTTAAACTGAATTTAATATTTACAGGATACACCAGATTTGCTGGCAATTAGAAAAATTTGCCTAGAGGAAACCCCATAAATTAGTTAGTCCAATCTACCACATTCAGAAACAGTCTCAATTAGCTTAGGAGAAATCTGAACCCTCTCAGGACAAAGGCCACAAAAGCAACATTTGCTGACTTCTCATATCTACAGGCATAGCACTGATAGTACTGGTCACAGGGTTAAACCCACTAATACATTTTCTTGCCCATCAGCTAGCCTAATAACGCAACAGTAATGTAGACAGACCCCAATAATATGCCAGAACTCAGCACACTTCTCTCCTTGCTGGAGACCCAAAACCAAGTGCAGGAGCAGAACTCTGACCAGCCTAATAAACAGGCTACATTTCATACGGAGGGAGCATCTAGCAATAGCCACCTTTTCATTACATAAGAATTGCAGTGTTTTTGCCTTCTATTTTTTTTTTTATTATATGTTTAATTATCTCTCTGTAGAAACAAAATGCAAACACTCAAAGTATTAGTTCCAGATAAACAATGGAGACAACATTATTACGTACGGATATTTTCTGCTTACTTTTCAGGGCACTTAAATTTCCATCAGCTAACAGGTTATAGTAATTATTTGCCTGTCTATAATGTCATACCTAGTATACTTCTGTTATCAACAAAAATATGGTGCAACTACAAAAATGCAAAGTGACACATATTATTCAATAGAGGGCCTTCATGTAACTTATATTAGCTTTTTTCCTATTTTTGCTTGTGCCAGCAGTATTACCAGCGGTCTCCAGCACACAGCGCAGATGTTCCTCTTACACTGTGCATGGTTATTTTTCAAGTAGGTTCTCAAAGCAGATGTTCAAATATTCTGTAATGTTCCCACAGCGATTGCAGGTTGAATTGCTGCCCTCCATTTCATCCCACTAAGGGAAAATCCTGCTTCACAGATAACAGTTGACAGATAAAGACATTTGAACCATCTCTTCTTCTCTTCCCTCAATCAATACTTAATTTAAAAAAAAGAAAAAAAAATAATCACTGGTTATAAAAGTACAGAAAACAGCAACATAAGAACAGCTAGATAGGCTGATGTTAAAAAAAGTTCCTGAAAACGTGCTAAATCTGTAGGCTGGGGAAGAACTGAACATTATTTCTTTAATGAAATAGCTTGCTGAGGGAAATAATGATTTGTCAAGATCAACAGCAGACCAGTGCTAGGCAGTAGTCAAAAAAGCAAAATAAATGCTAGGCATTACTAGGAAAGAAACAGAAAAAAAAAATACATCACAGTAAAAAAATATGCTTCTTGTACCTCCTGAATACCTGGATTACTCTTCTCTCCTAATCCTAAAAAGGATTAAAAAAATGGCAAAATGTCAAGCAAAGGTAAGTAACACTTTTCATAAGAACAACTAAGCAAACTAGGACTGTTCAACTTAAAAAAAAAAAAAAGAGTTAGAAGCCTACAAAATCATGAATTGCATAGAGATGGTACACAGCTGACTAGACTATTCACTGGCTCAGTCTACACAAGTACTGGGAATGATCAACTTAAACTGAGACACAGGCTTGAAACAAACAAAAGGTTGTGATTCAGTATACAGTGCTACACTGAATTGTGTAACTCCTAGACAGAAGACATCGTGGATGCAGAAAGTTTTGTGCATTTGGAGGTCAACTATTGAATGTTACTAAATAGAGAACCATACATATACTAAATACATAAATATCTAAATGATACGGAGTTCAGGAAATCCTGTGAGCCAAGATACAGTCAAAGAGCAAGAGAATACTTTAAGGAAGTATCATAGCCCCTTACACTCTTTTTATTTCTTTTCAGGCATCAGTATATGGTCACTTTAGAGTCAGGATATCCATCGACTCCTGGTCTGAACCAGTACAGCTGTTTTCATGTTCTAAAATTTTCCAAAAGACAAGGATCAGGTTTGACAAAACTTGAACTTGAAAAAGTTCTCCCTACAATGTGGAATTAAAAAACTAAACTAGAAAGATAGAAATATGCCTAACTTAAAGTAGAAAAGCATACACACAGCGTCTAGTACAATTAAGGCGAATCTCTGCCAGTCTGTCATTTGCAGGGTGAGCAGCAAGTTGAAAATCATCTATTCTGTATATTTAAACATTAATTTCGCCACGGAGAGTGATTCAGGAGCTCAGAAGTTTCTATGACAGCTTTAACTAGCTAGACAGTCAAATCTGCCTTTTATTGACAAAAATGGGTAAAACTGAACAATTATAACCAGGGATACAGCGAGGCACCAGCCAGCAGTTCGATGGTTAGAGCATCCACACAGGAATGAAGAGAACAACGATACTCGGGCACTTAGACTGGCTTCACCTGCATTCTGGTGATGTGTGAACAGTGCAACAGCCCGGCAGACGAGCTAGCGGGATACTGCATTTGAAATGCTGTGCTGCACTGAGAGACACAAATATTAGTAGAAGCACAGCACTGCCTGGCTGCTAGATTTATTGCTGGTTTGCATTCAAGCAATCAGGAGACAGGGGGAAAACTGGTATGGAGTTACTCTAAATTTTTCACATTCCAGATGTATTTCCAGACTATGAGGCTGTTTACAGACCTACTTATCTCCTAGTGTGAATAATTTTGACAGATCATGGGTTATTTCAGTACAGATTTGTTCTTTCTTTTGAAGTCAAAGCTTCAAAAAGGGGCTGTTTCCTCTTTAAAAGTTTTGCCATACTGATAGGTGTGAGTGTGCTACACCTAGACCTATTTTTATGGACTGTAATACTGACAAAGAGAAGCTTGTCTGTTTCTGAGATGTCAAAATATACACAACTCAGCAGCAGAGAAAAGAAATAAATCTGCAAACACATGCACCTGGCTATCATGTATATAATATTTTTCCTTTCTTGATTGCAGACATACGATGCTCATCTAATACATGTGAACAGATTTGCTACTATTGAGAGCTATGAAAGGCGTTCTTTCAAAAGCCAAATTGATATACATGTATTTACCAAATATTTTTAATTTATTTAACCAAATGGCATAGTTGTCACAAAAATACTGTGTTACAGAATTCTAACAGATAACTCTATCTGCTAATTTAACAAACAGGTTCTCACGCTTGCTAGCACTATGGGGTTGGATTACATATTACAGCTCATTTTGGAAGATCTTTGTTCTAGGTTCTTTTGAGGTCTGTGTTACTGTCAAGAGCCAAGAGCTTTGACAGCTGTTGCCAGCTCTATGTGGTTTGTTTAAAACAATAAGGGAGTTGCTTAGCAACATCACATCACACATTTGGTACCCTACAGTATCTCACATTCCTAACTACTCTGCACATCCTCACAACTTAAAGGGACACTGTCAAGTTAGTAACCTTACATGAAAAGTGGACTTACTTCTCTGTCCTCTTTAATTATCTATAAGTGGTGAGAGAAGGAAAGTAGTCTTTATTATTTAAAAAATTACTTGAACTTTGTTTGCAGCAATATGTTTGATTTTTATCCCAAATCAGCAGTATCTGTTATCACCTGTGGCAAAACCAAAGTTTTGCTTAAAAAACAATTTTGTAAAAAGCAAACTTTCTTAAAGAGTTTTTCCTTACTAACATCGATCTTACAAAATCAAAATATTTTTCTCTGTGTACATAAAATTCCTATCACACATGATATCCATCTCCAAACTCTTTATAAAATATTCATTTACTGTCAAAAATTCATTGGCTCTTATTGCTGTTAGGATGCATTTGTAATCAAGGCTGTCAGAAAGACTCATGGGGCCTTCAGACTTCATCTGATCTCATAGATGGTTTAGGGGCTTTTGCTTATATGATCAACAGCCCACCCTTGGGATGAGGTCTCAACCTGATCTAATGTAGCCTATGTATGAAACATTTCTGCAACATCCACAGAGAAATAAAGATTTCTGATACATCAGTATTGCTCTACCTTTGAGAATGGTATGACAAGTAAAACTATCAATCTTTCCTATTTGAAAAGTTCTGAAAAACTTCAATTTAGATATACTGGTGGTGGGGTGTAGGGGGCTGTTAACCTTTTTTTAAGTGAAATTTTAAAATTAGGTCTGTAAACATTTTTGGCATTGATCAAATAACTCTCTACTCTAGAGCATGCTACTTCGAAATGTATTGTTGAAAATTCCAGAGTAAAACAACATGACCATCTTTATTGTGCAGCTGGTCTCTAGACTGACCTTCTTTATGCTAGTCATTACATACAGTAGCACTTCTCTGGTTTCACTTCTTTAACATTCTTGCCTCTTCTTCCTCATTTATTCCCCTTCTTTTCTCCTTTTATAAATTGATTCATTTTCCCCCTTTACATTATACTCTTTTGTACTTCCATTAATAAGAACTGAGGAGCATGTCTGCATTTTAAGTTTACTAAAAGCTCAATGCTTGCCTAATTCTGGTTTTATTGAAGTCAGTACTGAAAGCCTACTGGTTTTCAGCAAAGCTGAGGCTAGTACTGCTTTAGAAATCTCCCTCTCAAAATAAGCAGTGCATCCTTTCTTGGAGTCTGTTCACTACTATTCAGTATGTCATTAAGTCACAAGACATCACTGTAATCCAGATTCCTTTACTTTTGAATGCGTTGCCTAAGATATTTAAAATTTCCTTCAAAGCAGGAACTCCACTGCAACTGATGACTTCCCACAATCAGAATTAATTTCAATTAATTGGAAATGTGTCTTAAAAGTCCCCTATAATTGCAAGGAAATTCCCAAACAGTTCTAATACAACATCTTTGAGGAGAATCCAGAACAGAATCATGAAAGGGGAAAATTATTAAGAAAAGCAAAAAAGAATATAGAGTAAGAAATTCATTAGAAGAGGTGAGGAGGACAGCTCTACTCAATAAAGAGGTGAAATAAGATACTGTAGATGAAAGAAAGAAAAATACAATGAGGAAAAAAATGGAAAATGTCAATCATCATCAACATCACCTCTACCTTTTTTTCTAGCACATACTTCTATACTTTCATTTTTTTTTAACTGCTGCAAAAGCACAAGAGAGGGCAAAAGTATAAAGGATAGCCTTTAAAGATACGAAACATGCTGCCAGGCATGTTAAAGTATTTTCTTCTCTTTTTTCCATCCACCCTCACATGGTGAATTCTCCTAATGTATTAGAGGTAAAGTTTCATTTGCATCCAACAGAGAATTCAAATATATGCACAAGCAATGTAAAATAATGTAAATGTGTATGTGAATTGTTACAGCCCTCAGGCATCTGAAGAGTTGCCAGTACAATATTCAATCTGTTATTGTTCAAAACTTACTTAGAGACCCCCTAAAACAGAACAGAACAATTGTAAAGTATACACAGAAACACACACATAGTTACACATTTGTGAAGCTGGGAGTCAATATTCTAATATTTCAGTGTGTAATGTCATTTTGGGAAATATTTGGTTCCAGAGGTTTGTAGTCTTCGCCTATAATTTGGGACCAATTGAATCAAAGGGTATAGC
Organism: Limnodromus scolopaceus; assembly: GCA_028565335.1. Classification (NCBI taxonomy): domain Eukaryota; kingdom Metazoa; phylum Chordata; class Aves; order Charadriiformes; family Scolopacidae; genus Limnodromus; species Limnodromus scolopaceus. Next base: position 35,121,521 of record JAOXNO010000033.1, on the reverse strand, counting down.
TACACAAGCACACATTGTTTACCAGCTAGTTAAGGTATGAACTTAAAACATATCTGTTTCATGGTATGCATAAAAAAATGCCCTATTTTCACTATGAGATACATTGTGCCACTTTCATGGCTTTTTCATGAATTATTAGCCTTTTTCCTATATTTGAAATCACATAGCTAGTAACTTTTCTTATAATATTTCAGTTACCTTGGATCACAACTTTTATATTAATTTCTTCGTACCTTGCATGCAACTTGAGATACTGATTTTGCAATGTTAAAATATTAGCCAAAATGCAGAGATAGTAAAAGAAACTAAGAGACTTGCTGTCACTCCTACATATCAAAGTCCCTTTCGCTTGTTCAGATGATTTTATATCTTGGCTGGTAATGGGGATTTTTTGTTTGTTTGCTTGTCTCTTTTTAATGATCATTGACATGAGAACTTTAATTGGCATTTCCTATAACCACTGGCAAATAATGGCAAATAATGAGAAGAGGTTGCTGAGGAAGAGGACTGAGAAAGCAGACTAAAGAACTGCTTGGCTTTCTCTAAGGCTCTGGAGAGCAAGAATCAATACTACTAAGAAGGAATAGTCATAATTCCATGAAACACCTCCTGAAAATAGCTATGTTTCTCACCCTTGCCACAAAATCAGCTAGCCCAGATCATCCCTCAGATCTACATTTTGAATCTGTCTCTCTCTTCTTCACCTCTGCTTTATGTCATTACTAGCCAGGACCTGATCTGTTGTCCTTAGGGCAAGAGTGCTCAACTTTGTGTTTTATTGCAGCCTTAAGCAGGCTGCTGAGGACCATATAATTACAAGGTCAATCCCTCTATAGATAAGATCAGTATGAGGAATATGTCAAGATTTAAACTACCATCATATGACATATGCGAAGAATAAATTCTGTAGAATGAAAGATTATTATGCATTCAAATATGATTCTGTTCGGTCTCTGACTATCCACTTCTTGTATTTCCCCAATACAATCTGCAGCAGTGGGTTTTACTACATGTATAAAAACTGCCAATTTCAAATATTAAAATTAAAGATACCACAGCATTTCTACTACAAGGAGTTAGCAAAAATCCCAGCCAAATTCCAGCTCCAAACACCAATGCTTGCCCTGCATTTTAGACCATCCCATAGTGATTATATCACAAGGTGTGTCTGTGTTTAAGTTAGGAATTTTCCTTATGGCCACCAAAACAGGGGGAAAAAAAAAAGAAAAAAAAAAAAAAAGAGTGCTTCCTTTCAGTTGTATCAGCAGACCAAGACCAAATGCTTGTGAAGCTTAGAATACTTTTTGCTTGAAAAGACTTACTCCTTGCAAGTAAAACAAGGAGAAAGAAAAAACCCAAACAAAAAATTTGTTCTAGCGCACCAAATTTCATTAAATATCTTCCTCTATTTTTTTTTCCATGAGGAGTTACTGGAAACTATTAAAGTGAAGTAGCCTTCATGCAATAAAAGATTGCTAAAAAAAGTGTTGTTAACCTGTTTGTTTTTTTTTTAACCGTTATCAGCTTCTGCAAAGAGTATCAAAGCTCCTTAAAGGTAACCATAGCCCTATCAGGTGGCTGCTCTGAAAAGTATTACTACACCTCCCTGTCTTGCATTCACACCATATGACACTGATTGTCCGGATCAGAACTAGCTCTGATTCAGAAAGAATTGGTACAGCAGCATCATATGGAAAAGAACTCTGTTTAAGTTCAAAGGTATTACCTGAATTAATGAGCAGAGGCTTGTGTCATTTGTGATGTGTCATTTGAGCTACTTGATAAATGAACAATGAAAAAAGATATTTTTTCTTCAGGTAGGCCAATTAAACATACAGTTATTGGATACATTTATTGGTATATATAGGACAAGTATTTGGTTTGTATCCGGGCTCACAACCTACTGAAGGACCAGAACAATTTGATTTTATGTATTTGGTTCCAAGCAATCTTAGTTTTACAGACAATTATTACAGTTATAGCAATGCAGCATAATAAAGCAAATTTATTACAAGACAGTAACATGCATCTACAAATATAAGAGTAGTTAGAGCATGTCACGTTTTTCATTCACAATAATTTTGTCTCTAAATGGACACATTCTGTAATATGACACTTACTGTACCCTTTCTCCTCTTCTTACTGATCAAAAATAATGCTATGAATAGTAATGCTTTATTATAGGCTCATTAATGAGTTGTAATGAATGGAAAAATCAATGAGATCTACCTACTTGCTGGAAAAAATGAGTTAGTTTTAAGAGGTAATACTGATATTTAATTTTGAAATAAATATTAAAAAAAAAGAAACTAAAAACGCAATCACTTTTTAAAATAGCCATTTTCCAACTTATTTATAAATACAAGGAGACACAGTCAATCCTACTACTTAATTTCCAGGGTCTGAGGGCAGGAATATCATCTGGAAAATAATGGCAAAAGTCTGTTTTATGATAAAGTTGATTTGATGTGTTCATATGATAAAGAAGCTTTTGGGACTGAGGGATTATATCACACTATATTAAATTAGGTCAGCAAAATTAATCCAGATGGCAGAAGATGAGGAAATGATTGAAGGTTTTGAAGTGCAACGTCATATAAAAGTGTCATGGAAGCTCAGCAAGTACATAAATATCATTGAGGATGGCAACATTTGCTACTTCAGATGACAGGAAAAAAAATTATTAGCATAATTTAACTACGTATTGAAGCTAATTGTGTGCCATCTGGAGAACAGAATGATGTGAAGAAAGGAACAAAGGAAAGAGTTAAAACCAATGCAAAATTCAAGACTGATTCTGAAAGAAGGTTCACAAATGATGACAAGAAGAAGTAGCAATGACAAATGGGTTGATGTCACAGAAAGGAAAATTCAAGGATAAACCATAAGATTAGACAGCTGCAGAGTAAGAAAATACAAGCAGCTTTTACTAGTCAACACATTCTGTAGAGCATAACTGTATCCCTATTATTGATGCTTTCCTCAACCTTCTCTTAAATTTAGCAACAATAAACTCAATCACCTTTTGTGACTATGTTTTCCCACCTCTACTCCTGTCAGTTTCTCTTAAATCTTTTTCTTCTTTAAAGATTATGTGAGATTCTGCATAAAGGATGGCGGGTCCATAACTTTTAAAAAGCACATGCTTAAGTGGATATTGGGCACCCCCCCACCCCGCTTCTCTGCCAAAAGAGACCCTGTGATCTTGTAAACTCCCCATCAGTGACCACTTAGCCATGGAAGTGCCTGGACCTTTTAGATCATCTTATGTTTTTCACTTCAAAGCTTCCTAGAACCTGTAACTATGCTTCTGAGCATATGCCAAACTGCCACAAACTTGGTAGGGTTGAGTAGCTCCAAGACTGACTTCTATATAAATCCATTCAATTTGCATTTTCAAGCTGAACCTGTACCATTACACTGGAAAGAAATCAACATAGCTGAGTTCAAGAGAGATTCTGCATCCTGGTAGACATTTCTCTATTCAGTAACTCTTACTCGAACAGTTCAGTTCCTCATTTGATACCTCAGTTGATTTCTATATAAGACAAAAAAAGGGCAGAGATGACAATTTTCACCAGAAAAAAAGAATTAAGCCAAGCCTGCCTTTAATCATTAGATTATTTTCTTATTTTTTTAACTGAGATGGCTGCAGAATTAGGATATTTCTTTTTTCAAAAATAAAGTAATAAATTCTGTTCAGCTTTCTGAAAGGAGGTTTGTAATAGCTAGCCTGACAAGAAGGAGAAGTTTTCCTTCACCTCTGAAGAAGGATTTAAGCAAGGATTTTTTCCTTTGTATTTCCTTTTTGTTAGCTCTAGATGTGCAAATGAAACCTTTCAATTACTCAGTGTGTTGGCTGCTTTGCATTCCACTGTATTTCACTTAGTCTTTCATAGCCCATATGGGAACCTCTTTGTTCCACACGGTATTTCTAATACCCACATACAATTCCAGATCTTAAGCTTCTGATCTTAACTTCTCAGTGTCAGAACAGTGTCTTATCACATTTGATCAAGATGAATGATTGTCACTATAGATGCATATACACTTTATATAAAGAATCATGGAAAGTCCTCAATAGCAGTGAACAACAGGGCTGCATATAATAATATGCAATTTTTTTCCACATGGACTATGGCATCTATTATCCTTTGTTAGTTCAATTATAAACCAAACTTATGACTGTGGAGAAGTAAAATTTAAGGATAGAGAAAAGGCTTACACTGGTTCCACAATCACTGAAAAGCTTGGGAGAATTGCATTTAGCAGCAAAAACTAATCTTTCCCTCTGGAGCAGATTGGTGTGAATGAAACCCATTAGGCAACTGGCAAAAAAGTAAACTGTAGAGATTAATATTCTGTGCTCCCAATGCTGGCACCTAATCAAGCTGTAAGTTTCCATAATTTATGCTTGGCATAGGTACACTTCTTTCTTTGGAAGTCCCTTTGAAATATTGGAGATTTCAGAGGAAGGCCAAAAATATTTGTTAGGATGGAAAGAGTGACTCAATCAAGCAGAAACATAAAGAGAGTAGCAAGCAACAAAATAAGATGCAAAGCACCATTGACTTTGGCTACTTCTGCGGTGAAGTAAGAAAGATCTTGTCATGGATTAGGCCAAATCAGCCAATGACTGACAACAGATGCTCTCCCCCCACTTCTTGTTCCAAGGAGAAGAGGGGGAGACTTAAAGAGATTTACATATGTTCAAAATGTACATACGCCAACTGGATGCGTAAGAGCTCAAAGACATTTATATACAGCTAATTAAGTAATACTTTGTGTGCCTCTAGGTGATGCTGGTTGAGGTTTTCCATTCTATCTATTTCATCTGTGATCAATTCCAGGACCTACCTAAGAGCTTCTATCAACTGCACTGTTCTAACATGGTGCTCTGGTGTGGACTGTAAAGTCCCCAGTGTAGCAGGGTCTGTGAATATCCATGTAGTTATTCTATTTGGTTACAGTGAAAACACACTGTTCTTTGTTTTTGCAGGGACTAGTTATAAAAGTGGTTTCATTTGCTGATGCTTTTTAGAAGTACCAGAATTAATTGCTTTGCTGATACAAATAATTAACTTCAGTTCATTGAAGCTCATCCTTTATTGATTAGCTTCTCTACATAACACCTGAAAACTTTTGCATAATGTGAGATAGCTGACCTAGTTTTCAGATGCACAAATCCACTCCTGACCACTAACATCTGCATTTGAGTATGCACTGAGCCTGCTACAATTTGACAGCAATCTTGGGATCAGCAGTAGCACTAATGAATTTTTCAGAACGGATACAGAAGGTAAAATGTTTTGGTTTGCAACTGACAAATTCTCCCTTTCTCTTCACAAAACTGATGGCATATTTGGATGAATATGTTCACCTTCAAATGCTAGTTAATATAACATCAACAGTAACATCATAGGAAAGGATCCTATGAAATTGCAGTCAATTTCAGCAGGGGCACAGTTACACTAACCCTTGGTCTTTATGGGGGGAAAAAAAATATAAATTTCAGATCCAAAAGTCTCACAGCAGCAAAATCCAGAGTCCTTGTGTTAGTTAGTCTTTTTGTACAGCATAGAATAATATTTCGAACACTGGGTAGACAGTCAGCTGCAGTTGTTACATTAAGCACAGAGCTGCCTTCCACTCGGAAACATGGAAAACCAGGGAATAACTCAAATTCCACCTTTTTTCCAAGCTTCTTTTTTCTGAGGCCACTGTAAGCTGCAGGGTGACAACACTGTCACCATTTTCCATTGAAACCCCAAAACTGTATCATCTTTTCCAAATTTCAAAAGAGAGAGCATGACTCTCTAATCTAGTGTGTAACTCTTCCCATAGAAGTGGGAGTATTCCTTTAGTTTCCAAAATTTCTCATCACATCTCTCTCAACCGTTGAATCAATTGACACGAACATCAGTTGACTCTGGTTGGACCATATGCCTATATATTTTTACCTAAAACAAACAAAAAAACACCCTTCATTTTTTTTTTTTTATTAATTTTTTCCTCAGTCAAATTGCAAGCAAAAAGAATAGTCAAGCTTTAAGTCCCTGTTTAGCATGAATTTTTCATGTCATGATTTGAATTTTGGATCAAAATATGACTTTTGTCCAAGTAAGGACTTGAATATGGAAATCTTTGACCAAAAACCAGGCTACTATCTACCCTTTACACACTCTATTTTCAAAATAAAAACGCATCTAGCTAGTACATTTTATCAAAATAGTGTATTCTAGCAAAGCCATATTTCCCCAAAAACATGTATCTGGGACTCTGATAGACAGATATATCCCAAATATTGAAAACCTATTTTTTTCCTTATTTATGAAAGCAGAAGATAAGCTGATAATCTATTTTCTATCAACTCTTACTTCTTTCAGTCTTTCCGTCAAGACAAAGATAACGCTTATCTATTTTTTTTCTATAGTACACCTAAGGGTAAGATATCTACCATGAGTCTATCTTTCTCTCAGTGACTGATATCGAATTCATAACAGTGTGGTTCAGTGCATATTTAGATTTAATCTGTCTACTATTGGCTTACTATAAACACACAATAGTTATAAACATAAACCAGCTACCTTTTGGGACTGATTTATCTCCATAATTTACAAGGAACAGTACTTACTGCTCAACGTCAAATTAATATAAAAAGGTGTATCATCTAGATGATTGATAGGAGGTCCTATCCAATCGTAATGATTGTATAAATTTTGTTTCTCAAATTATTTTTCTCCAACAGAGAGCTTCAGAATTGTGCAGTACTGGTATTTAGTCTAGAAGAGTAGAAAAAATTTTGATTTAAAAGTTTAGATAAACATGCAAGATTAATATTTGTGACTGTGCTTGACAGTCAAGTAAGACCAAAAAGACAAAAGAAAGCAAAAAGTGAAAGAAAAGGAGATAGAAAAGGAGAGGAGAAAGAAAAGGAAAAGCAGTGACTAAACATTATAATCTGTTATTTCAAAAACAGATCAAAACCCTTTCATTGAAAGGCTATATTTTGGAATGAAATCCCACTTCTGCCCAACTCTTAACTTTGGTTAAAAATAACTAATTTTTAAGGTGAGGTGTTGGACATATATGCTTGAATGAACAAGAAATGATCAGTTATTAAAAAGACAGTCACAAGGTACCAACACAATAGCCATACCATTTTATGCTACAAAAAGGTAAAATAAACATGCAGAGAATATAGATAAGGACAGTCCTAAAGAACTCTTTGATGAGAGAACAATGAGTAAAAAGATAGTCGAAGAGACAGAAGGGCTATATGATGAACAAAATAAAAGAGAAAAAAAACCATATATAACTTATTTGAATGCTAAATCATGCAAGTAGAAAATTGTAAAAGGAAACAGGTCTCTGCACACACTCATTTAGAGTACATTGCTGAACATTCATGAACAGCTCTAATGGAAGATTTTCATAATCATTCAAGGTTACTGAAACAGCAAGGCCTTAAAAGGATGCTACTCAGCAGTCTCTATCATAACATTTCTTTTATCAAAGATATCACATTATCTTTATTCTCTTCTGACAGTGTTCCTATCCATTGTTTTTCCTCAGGATGCCATTTATTTTACTCCTTTTGAGGATCAAATAACAGAATTTAAATGTTAGATCAAGCAGTATAGTCCTTCCTGCTGCCAGGAAGGGTTACACCACACAATATACACGTGCCCTCAGACGTGTACTTGCAAAGACAGCACTTCTTAGCTGAGGAAAAAAATAAATTGTAAGACCATGACAAATGTCTCTTCAGGAGAACTCGAGAAGCAGAAACTGCACATGGTTTCATACACTATGACACTGTATGTGTTCTTCAAAAATTACTTTTTTCTATCAGAAAAGGAATATAAATCTCTGAATTTTTATTTCCTAGATTATTCAGAGACACAATAAAAAACAGCAGGCACAGCGAATATGAAACATCCTTCTGACATTGCCTGAGTTCTACCCGCAAAGAATAGGGCCTCTGGTTTCTTAAGACAATATGATGCAGTGCCTAAGAACAGATGCTGAAATGCTGTTATCATTACTGTTATTTATTTCCCTGTTCAAAGGCAGAGCTTGCTGCTGTTGCTGGCACTGGCAGAATACATGGATTTCAAACAAAAAAATATGATTTAAAATTATGCTTGCATTACCTGAATTTTGTATGCGGCTGCTGTTTAAAATGGTTCTTGTAGCCACATTGTACCATCTTACCTGCCACAAAGAGAGCTGAAATATTTCACCTTATGGATTGAAAATTCCAGCCACCCAAAACTAGCTTTTTTAACTTAAGAATGCATCCTACATATATTATGTTTGAGCACATACGTACATATGAATTTCTCCCTCATGAAGAGAAACTGATGAAATAAATTTCAATTTTCTATTTTAAAACACTAAGACAGAGAAAATTAAATTTTCTAAATTCTGAATTTCTAATTTCTTAAATTTTTTAAATAAAATTGAAAGACAGGCTCCTTTCTGACTTAAGTTTTTGTGATTTTTGAGCTGAAGACTATCTTGGCTATCTTTTTATGATGAAAAAATGCTCAAAAATGCTCATTTGTTCCCAAAAACGCCAAGAATGTGCTTTAACTCTGTAAAAACAGTTGCCTTGGAATCTGTGGACCACAAAAGATAACACTGCTGATAGACTTCTATAATTTCAGGGGTTATACTTGAGTTCATTGTGTGTGCTGGCTAGAAAACAACTGTTTTACAGTAATTTCAGTCAATGTCAGGTAACGGTGTGTATCTCTACCAATATTTTAGAATTTTTTCTATAGCCCTGGAAAACTTCAGATGGATAATAATTAACGTTGCCTATGCACACTAAGCAATAAGACTAATTTTTTTCAAAATTATTCAGATTAAGTTGATAAAATAAAAACCTGCATACCACTCTAAAAGATAAAAGCTATGAAATGCCATTCACTAGCCAGGAAATATTTCATCTTCATGCATAAACATTCATTGGCCATGAAGTCCAGTCATCTGTCACAATAAACGCACTCAAACATTTTATAATGGCAGTCAATAAGTTAGAAAGTGGTTTTTTTGATAGGAAATTATGGGTATGATAACTAACATCTCTAAGAGTACAAGTTCAATATAACAAAACTAAGTAAACTAACAGAGAATTAAGACTTAATTGCTAATGCAAGCAATGTCACCTTTTATTATGCAGGACACTCCTATTTTGCTTTTTGAGGGATATCATGCCAATGTTTCACTTGTAGTTTTACTGCTAAGTTTAATTAGTCACTGTTCCGAGTAAAGCTGGCGAAGAGAATTCTAGACTTAATTTACCACTTTAAATAACTGAGTTAATTCAACATATTGGCCAATTCATTAGCAAAACTTCTGTCCTATAACTGATACACACTGCATGTGCAATTAAATTTAGTATGAAATAATCAAAGTATCATGGTGTGCCAGATTTAAAGCTTTAAATCCCCTTCTTTAACACATTATATTAACATAGTGCAAGTAAACATACAACAACAAAATCACAGTTTTAATGAACTGCATCAAGACCTTTCTAAAAGAAAAGCAACAGTCCATTAGCAATTAGTTTGTAATTGCATGTCTCCATGTCATCTTAATGAGAGCAGATAATAATTTTTTGTTCTGCCTATTAGTTCCTCAGCATGACTGATTTTGGTTTATACTACTTCAAGATAACTCAGTACTACCTCCTTCAGATTGCTTATAATTTAGTTCTTTAATTACAGTGCATTGCTCCAGCAAGTAGCAATCTCAAGAGAACTAATCATCATACTATAGTCATATTAAAGTACACGTTGAAAGTATGCTGTGATTTTTCTGGTATTTTGTTGAATATTACAACAGTTCCCATTAAATAAATAACAATAGAGAACTGAAGTTGAACAGAGAAACAACAACTAAAGATGGATGGCATAAGTATGACTAAACTTTTACTTGCTTTTGGTTTGCTCACATACTATACACCATAGAATGGTCAGGTTTCTCTTTAAAAATGAAGCTATAGAAAGCTGTGGGTAAGTAAAGAATTCTCTAAAGAATTAGAAGTTTCTGGAGACAATTTAGTTAAGTGAATGACTTAAATTTTGATGCTAGAAGCAGTAAAGGTGACACGGGATGAATATATATAAGGATTCTGGCAACCAAATTTTTTGTTTTAATAAAATTAACCTGGCAGATTACCACTACTCACTTATGAGAGACCACCCCTCCTATATATTTGTGTACTTTAACTGGAGCTCCACCAAATACTCCTTACCAGAAAATTCTATATTTTATCTTTGTTCAGCAATGGGTGTACTGTATAAGCCAAGTCACAGGTGGCAGGACTAGAGGAAACAGCCTCAAGTTACGCCAGGGAAGGTTCAGGCTGGATATTAGGAAAAATTTTTTCACTGAAAGGGTTATCAGACATTGGAATGGGCTGCCCAGGGTGGT
>JAOXNO010000033.1:35097003-35110975 GCA_028565335.1 Limnodromus scolopaceus | reverse complement strand
AGTGATGGTGTTGCATTTTGTTTGTTGTGTGGGTGTTTATTTTTGTCAGAGTTAGGTTGATGGTTGAACAAGATGATCTTGAAGGTCCCTTCTAACCTAGAAGATTCTATGATTCTATGATTATACAAAATGAGCATCCAAGCTCAGGACAGCACCAAAAGTAGTTCAAAAAGCTGGGGGGAGTCAGACAGAGAGCAGAAACAAGGCACCACCAAACCGTAAACATTCAACCAGTGAACACAAGTTCAGCAGAAACGATGCTGGGAATATGAGATATAGTATACAGTAAGCATAACAATTCTGTGCAGCCTCAGAAGGGTGAATACTGCATGTGCATGCATCTCTCTGTGCCCATATAGGAAAAGAAAAGTGCAGTTTTGAAAGGGATGAAATTTACTTCTTCAGCCCCTTGCAGAAGTCATTCAATGCTGCTTGTAGGACAGTTTTCACTCACATAAAATACTGAGGAGTTCTACCAAAAGCGGGTGACATGAGTAGAGGAACCAGTTTGGCTACTTTAGGTCTCCCCTTGACAATATCACTTAAGCAGCAAAAGATAATGCAGGTGGGAACAAGTTACAGGGCTTCTCTGTGCAGCAAATGCTAAAGGAGAGTGTTGAAAGATGCACTCACAAGGGAAGCCTACAGAACCACAGTTCCCACAGGCCTGAGCAAGAGCTAGTTGAGTCAGTTAACAGAAGCAAATCTGTATTTTGATAATGCTAACACAGATCATAGGAGGCTATTTCCATCACCCTTTGTCTTCCTCGTAAAACCCAGGTCAAAGAAGGAATAGGAAATTCCTGGAATTCAATCTAAACTCCTTCAAAACAAAACAATAATTTTTTGATGCAGTGGAGATAGTATTTAACCTTATGAACTGAAAAATGTAGTGTTTGCTTTCCTCTACATTCCTTCCCTCTGGAGGAGCAAAACAACGTCCAAGGAGAACACCCTTGATTACTGTTACATCTGTTTACCACAGTGCTAACAGTTAGGTGTGATTTAGCCCACTGTAAACAATATTATAAGATTAGATCTCACTTATTAAAAACAGCATTTAAACTCTCTGTGCACTTCAGTGATAAGATCTGTACTGGAGAACTGCATGTATTACATCTAAGCAGATAAATTAGAAATGATTTAAAACAAAGCACTGCAGAACTACCTGTGAAAAACAGAACCTGGAGCAGGGTCAGCATTCTCATGTAAAGGAAGAAAAGCAACCACATACACTCCAATGACGACCTAAATATACGTGTAAGTGATGTTATATATGAATGAGAGTTCAATTAGAACAAAATGTTCTTATAGACAGACTTACTGGTAATACTGGAGAGTTTTATAAAGCAGTAGCATAAAACTTCAGTGGCACCCAAAGAATTACTACAAGCAATCGAAACCTGTGCAAATTATCTTCATGAATGGCACTGAAGAGTTATCTTGGCGTTCATCAAAAAAGGGAAAGGGTAAGAAATCTGTCCTGCTGGTAGAGAGAAGGAAAATTATCTGCTAGACATTCCTTTCAATTCCCAATTACATTCCGCTCCAAACTTCACTGCTATGTAATAAATAGAGTCCACATTTGAAATTCTCACCTTTTACAAACAGCAATAACAATGATTTAGCTCTAAGTGTGCTCTTCATCACAGCTCTTTACGAAGACTTCTGAGTAACACACCACAAATGAGGTGACTTGCCCAAGGTCACGCAGCACTTTGGCGACAAAGATAGAGACAGGGGTACAGATAGCACTCATTTCTTCAATCCTTCTAACCCAACAGGAATATCAGACTCTGTTTCAGATTAAGTTTAGTTATGACAAACCCATATTGATGTGCCACAAACAAACCGTTTTATCGCTCAGTGCATGTATCTGTGTATTTGGATCCAGCAAGTCTAACTCTTTAATGGCAGAGTTTATGTTGTTTTAACACATCTGATGGCACCTTATCCAGTGTGTAGCAGGAATGTCATTTTTTTCTGTAGCACACAAACCCAGCGTATTTTCCTGAAAGCATGTGACAACCGAAAATAACTTTTGCTTGTCAAATAAAACCTTTGACATTATTACTATGACTTTATTATGAGACAGCCTGCTGTATCATTCAACAAAGGACATGGGTTTTTGTAGAACAACTAATAGTGAATTATGCTTCCATGTTAACCAAGTCACCAGCAATTCTATTCAGTATATAATGAATTTACATTCTAGGAAATAAAACATTCAGAGCAAATGGACAAGGCTCAGAAAACTAATTTAAAAGCCACTTCTATTGTGGCCAGTAGAAAGCATAGCTACAAGAAGACAATGCTGACTTTCTTAGCTAAGAGACTTAAAGACAAGCAGGCTTCACTGACAGCTGAGGAAAGTGTTCTCCACTGCATGTTTCAAACCATTAGAAAACATTGTCATGAGCTTTTAAGCTCACTCCTCATTTCACTGAGCTCCAGGGACAAATGCAATTGTGATTTACTATGCAATTACAAATCTATGTGTGGAACAGGTAACAGACTGATATCCTTTGTACTTGGTTCAGTAGAAACAAGGCACCAAGGTTGTCTTCTCCCCAAAGAGTGCACAATCTGAGTGTAAAATGAGACAAAAGACAGATTGGAAATTATGAGAATCATTTCCAGCAGTGCTAAGTAAAAGAAGAGTGCTCAAATTATGTATCTCCTATTAAATTGCTGTAAGATATTTTCTGCATTTCCCTGACTACAGTTGGGAAATCAATCTCCAGTGATGTTTCTCTCTCATGCCATTTTATGAGGCTTGACATGTCCAGCAAGACAAAGCATGACACCCATGGCACCCAAAGCTGCCTGCTGATTCTGTCTTGTTACAAGATTTGGCCTGTTGCTCTAGCAAAAATCCTCTTTCCCACAGGGCACTCACTGCTCGTTACAGCACTGGCTTCCATGGGTGTCTGTGATATGCTGAATGTAACATATTACCCACTTTTTCCCCACTTCTGAGGTCTAGGCTGAGCCAGGCACAATTACCTTGCTGCAGTGTATAGAAAGAGCAAAGTGACAGGCCTCCCCATGCTTCTTCATGTGAAGGGCCTAGTTAAAGTGGGTAACCACCACTGAGAACCTTCGCTATAAGCTAAGAATCATGTTGGTCCTGCACATGGACAGTAAAACTTCTAAAGTATTTGGGGATTTCTGGAGCTGAAAAGCACGAAATGTCAGGTCTTACAGCCTTCACCCAGCCACAACTGCCATTAGTGATAGCTTTGAGAAGACATTTTCCCAAATAAACAGAAAACATTTTTTTCATAATAAATGCATATAATTTTCATTTATTTTCAGCTCAATAGGAACTTGCAAAAAATCCCTAAAAAAGAAAAAACTGTTCAGAGTCTTAGATAAAATAGCAGTATTGCAAAGTAAAACAACTATTTGCTTTCATAAACTGAATAAAGTTAGATATTTTGGAAGCCTCACTCAAATTAATCAAATTCAAGTGCCACAAAATTTGTGGTACTATTGCCTTACTTAAAAATTGTATCCAAGATCTCACGTTGTTTGCATCGTAAAACAGTTAATAAATCAAAGCCTTTTGTTCTACTACCTTTCTCCACAAAGGTAAACACGCCCACCATCCATCAAAATAGTTCTCCATCTAGTGTTAATAATTATATAATTTATCACAATAGAAAGAAAATTTTAGTTACTGAAATACTGGACTCAAAATAAGTAGGAATTTATAAACATTGCACTAAAACGTTGAACTGTCAGTGAACGGGACATGACTCAGCTAACAGCTGAGCCAAAACCACAGCAGAATATCCAGGGCCCATCTTTTTCTTTTTGCTATGAAATCATGAACAAAGATTAATTCCGAAGCAAATGGACTGATAAAGGAAAGAGAGAATGAGTTCCTGATCCAGAGTAACCGTATAGGAAGCATTCTGCCAGCAGCCTTCCTTCAAAGGACTTCAACTTAACAGTGTCCTCCAGTTTTTACTGAATAAGCAATGGAAAGGCTACTGACAGAAGAACAAACTTAGTTTTAAGGTATTGAAAATTTTTTTACATGGGTTCTAAACAAAACATGTACAACAGGTACAAAGGCATACAAAAAACCTGTTTGGTTTAACATTTCATTACAAACTGGGAACTTAGCCCACATTCACTGAAAGGTTCACATACTTTTTGTATGTACTTGGGCCAAGCTACTTTATGGTTTCACTTCAAAACCAGTGGGTTTTGCATGGTTTGCGGTGTGAAATTGTGTGAAACCAGGATTTCGCTTGGAGTTCTGGAATCCAGCTGAATCCAAACACAAAGTAAAATTCAATGAGCATAAAGGCAAGTAAATTAAAGGTTTTGGTTTTTTTTTTTTTTAAAAAAAAATGTATTAAACCACTAAATTTTGCACAGCTATTAAGAGCGCCTCTTTTTCAGATCATTCAACACTAATCAAATATCAAGGACGGTGTTCAAAAGTCTTGTGGTCTTTGAAAAATCTGCATTCATTAAGCTCTGAAACAGCTTAATTAAAACTGGTGCAAGCAAATTTTGTAGAAACACTATTTAAGTTGTAGTCTAACTTCCACAGACTTTGCTTAAATTGCTTGGAAAAGAACTGAAGATGAATAATATAAGGATATTTTACAGGTAACTGGGAAAATTTCTTAGCCCCCCTGCCCTGATCAAAATAGAAGATTCTAAAGTTAGCTAAGATAATATAGCAACTTCTTAGAGGCAAGACATGAGTACAAGAACATTATGACTAAAACATGATTAAAAGGAAGTGACAGACTCTGATTCTCTAGTGCTTAGTACCTTGCATAAACACTTACACCCATTAAGAAAGGACTGTAAAACGGAAGTCCGATTTTAAAAAACCAAAGGGGCAGGACGTTTTATAATTTTACCAGCAGAGAACATTGGTGCAAGATTCAGGATAGGAAAGACTCAGTTTTATGTTCACAAGCTCATGTTTCAAATTCTGGTATGCTACAAAGAAGTATTCTAAAAACATTTCATGGATACAGGAAGAGGAATAGTAGTTTACAGAATTAAAAATGTAACAGATTTGATCCAACTAATTGGGAAAAAAAATCCAAAACAGCTTTACTACTGAGACTGCAGAAAAACAATAGCTCTCAGACTGAGTTTACATGCGAAATCTGAATATGTACCAGAGAGCGGTACATAACTCCTCTGTCGAGTTAAAAGAATCGTGGTATAAAGGGAACAGAAGTGATATGATCTAGGTTAATTAATAACTCCAGGTTTTCACTCTAAGAAATATCTTCTGAATTAACTGAGGTTAAATTTAGGCTTTAATCCATCTTAAAACCAAACTCCTAACCCACGTAAAAAATTTAATTTACTTTCTCATGTTTTTCAGTCTGCATTAAAAAGTCAACTATGATTTGGTTGCTATCAGTGTTCATACCTGTATCTAAGGGGTAAGTACTGGATAAGGAGAGAACAGTTTGAAGCATATCTAGACAAATTAGATGTTTTCAGAGTGATTGGGCATGACAGATTTAATTTTAAAGTACTGTACCAAACTGCCAATGAAATCTCAGAGCCATTAGTTGTTATCTTTTAAAAGTCATGGCAAACAGGAAAGGGCACAGGAAAGGTCAGAGAAAAGAAGGACACAGAAATGTAGATCAATTGGCTTAAGTTCAATATTCAGAAAAACACTGGAATAATTTAAACAAACTATTGATAAATAATAAACCAGTGAAAGCTAACATTCAGAACAGATCTGTTAATAATAAATCATATGTTTCTACTCTAGTTTTCTTCTAAAATTAGGCAGCATGGATAGAGAAGTCACTAAAAATATTAAAGTTTAACCTTTTGTTTATTTTGACTGATTCTCATTGCATTCTCATAAGCAGGGTATAGAAAAAATGGTTTAAACTTCTGTAAAAACTCTGCAGAGCTGTCTGACAAACTCAGAGAATGATTATTGTGGACCTTCTCCCAAATGGGAGGATGCACACACCTGCTCCAATGCAGCAAGTGTTTTCTACATATTGAAGGAGCGGGGGAGGTGTGGGGGGGGGGAAGTTGACAGTGACACTGCCAGGAATTAAAAGACAAAAATAGAAGTTAAATTGATAGCAACAAATTAGTAAAACTGGAAGTCACTAAGGCAAGTGAAAATTCCATTAGGCAGAAACAAAGTGTACAAAGAATAGGCATCTCCAAGTAGGTGGTACTTCCATATGAAATGGAATAGGCTTATAATTTGTCACAAAACTCGAACATAAAAACTATATTGTAGCATTTGGAATAAGTATAAACATAATATCCATATCCAAGAATGGTACTATAGCCTGCAAGACTTGTGAGGTAATCAATCCTTCTTTCTCTACCTAGAACTAGTAAAAATTCAGTTGATGGACTGTGTCCAGCTTGAGACAGAAAATTAGTGCCTAACTGGAAAGACTTATCAGTAAAATTAAGTAGGTTGAAAATTTTTAAATGTTTGAGTGGAGATTGTAGGATCTCTGCCACCGAAAGCCTCTGCATTTAAGACAAACTATTGCCCCTTAAGAATTACAGAGAGCGCTATTCTGTACTGGAACAGGGTTAGATAAGAACTCCGGTCTGCCATCTGGAGTTAAGAATGTAAATCTCACTCTCCATTGCAGTGAACATTATGCAACATCCTCCCCGCTCTCTCCACTTTAAACATACCACAAAGATAGTCAGTCCAGCCAATACTTGGCCAGTCTTGAGTGAAGATAATAGGCAAGAAAATAATGTTTTTCACTGAAAACTACTATAATTTGATATAATCATAGCTGCCTTGGAACTAGAATTGTATAGATTCATTTTCTTGTCTCTGATCCAGCTACATAACATAACATTACTAATTCCTCAAGACTTGTGAGGTTATGTATTTAGTACTACTAGCCAATAATTAATTACAATCACCAGTGCACTTGATGACAATGGGATTGCTCAAATTTGCAAGTTAATTAATCAAAATATTGTTGTGTCTTCCTTTAAGTTGATTGTAGGTGAGTTACCAAGAGAGGAAAAAAATATCACTCTATTTGCCTGGAAAGCAGAGGTAGAGAGTGAGAAATGGGAGTAAGACAAAAAAGAATTAAAAAATATCCTTCAGATTAATCGAAACTATATTGTTTATACCTGACTAAGAAAAGAGGAATCAGCACAAGATTGATGGCATGCCAAATAATTAATTTACATTGAGGGTAAATTAATGGCCCTTCTTGAACAATTGGACCTGGCAGATATTCTTGTAAAGTCAATACAGGATCAAGCAAACACTTAGAGAACCATAGGAGTGCAGTGTCTGTCTATTGTATATGAAACCAGCTTTCACTAACTTACTAGTGTACATGCAGTTCCTGTGTTCGCAATTACTCAGCAACATTGGAATAAATAAATATTATCATAAGTGCTCAAAACCACAAAAATTAACCCTTTTTCTACTAAACCACAGACCATCAACTCTGCCCCTGACTGGGCAGAGCACAAAGCCTTTTTCATGTCAGGATCCATCTCGAAAACAAAATAAACCCAACCCTGAAACATATATGTAAATGTGTGCATGCAGATAAACTTTTCTAAGTTGCTTATTTCTGAAATGTAGCTGTCATTCCCTTAAAATGTCTTCAATTTTCCCTTTAGTAATTGAATAAAACGTTTAATTATTTCTGTACTTTTAAAGCTAAATATAAAATGCAGTGGAAAAAAAACCAGCATGATTGGTTCCCAGTCCTTTTACTGCCCGCTGAAACGTGAGAGTGATACATATACTAGATGAGATAAATCAATATAACTCATTTTATTTCTCTTTGGTAAGCTTATGTGGAACATAAAGATTCCCTGCACTTTTTTAACAAGAACAAAGAACAGATTCTGTCCACCCTTCCACCTCCTAATAAAGTTTACTAAAGGTCCCAGGGTATATATACAAGTATCTATAACACGATATACATGTCCCGGCTTAAGGGCTTATCTGCTGGCAATATATGTGAAAAGACTATAATTTTATGAAAGTATCTGTGGTTCTGACATGGAGTCACTACAGAAAAAAAAAAAAAAAGTTTTTCTATGATGTACTCTGCTTCTGTCCTACATTGCTGCCTGGAGAGATACTTACTGTACTTTGCTAAGTTACCACAAACAAGAGATGACAAGTAAAATGAAACTTATCATTTTCCTGACAGGGAAACTTAGTCTTCTACTTAGAACTTCATTTTCAGCTCTGCACACCCTTCATCTTAATAGATATTACTCCTAATAACAACATGTATATATTGGTTTGTTCTGAGACTGATCAGCACTAACGTTAGTCAAAAACGATACTGAAAGTCAAAATGAAGTAAACTCTATCCAGGACAGGCCAAATTAACCCCAAATAATATACTAAAAAAATATGACCATTGATTCTAGTGTGTATTAACTAATACTTAAAAATAGCTACTCGAATACATTTGTCATTTTGCCTACATAGTGCTTCCATTACTTGTATAACTGAAGTTTGCGACCATTTGTCAGACATACTGGTATTACAGCAAAAAGAGTGAAATCCCAAGAGCTAAGTTTTTTCCACCACAAGTCCTTAATAGAGTACACAAAAGGAACGTTTACTGTTTTAATCAGGATGTCATAATGCACAGATTTTCTGTACCTCCCTCTTAATTTCTGGAAGTCTTGTGGCTCTTGAAGCCAAGGCCATCTCAGATCTCCTGGTGGAACAAATCATCAGTGACAGGACTAGGCCCAAAGGTACATCAATTAACTAAAGCAATTAAGACTTGTAAATTAGTAGGTATAAATATTTCATAAAGATAAATCTGGTCTTATCCTGACACCTACAATTAAAACAAGAACTCAATAGAAAAAGCCAGAGTCAACATCACCTCTCGCCCCCTGGTTTGCAACTTTTCAATTAGCTAGTTGTTCTAGTTTCAGCTAGGAAAGAGTAAATTTTCTTTCTAGCGATTGCTGTGAAAGGAATATCAATAATACCTATTGGTTTTAGTTGTTGCTAAGTGAAACAATATTCAAGGACTTTTTCAGCTTTCCATAGAAGAACAGACAGAATGACGGAATGGCCAATGAAATATTCTGTACCATAGACATCATGGTTAGTATATACATGGGGTTTGGCCAGAGGGGCAAGAATCCATGATCACTGCTTGGGATGGTGACAATTCACTGGGTAGTGAGCGTGACCTTTTTCATTATAATTAACATTATTTGCCTTTTCTGTCATTGTTTCTATTAAACTCTCTTTATCTCAGCCCACAAGGGGCTTTTTCCTCCCTTCATCTCTTTTTTTTTTTTCCTCCTTCTCCCCATCCTTCCTGAGGGAAGGGGGCTGGGGAGCGGGTGAAGGGAGAGGCGAGAGAGTGGCTGCATGGTTCTAGTTGCTGGCAAGGGTTAAATCATGACACTAGTATTTCTGTAGAGTTGCTACCTTTTTAAGGATTTACAGATGAGACAGAATCAGCATCAAGATCTAGTTTAAACTTGTATGCAGTCTTATACAATAACAATATTCAAAT
Source organism: Limnodromus scolopaceus (assembly GCA_028565335.1). NCBI lineage: Eukaryota > Metazoa > Chordata > Aves > Charadriiformes > Scolopacidae > Limnodromus > Limnodromus scolopaceus. The sequence goes on along the minus strand of JAOXNO010000033.1, from coordinate 35,101,448 downwards.
CCTGAAAACAGAATGGATGTATTTAAAGTTGCTCACAAAACTACCTCGTAATCGAATTCACCTTCCCAAATGCCTTTGCATGAGTAGTCCTGAAGTTCTCTGAACGAAATAACAGCACATTGACAAGACAGATCTGACTGACAGTCATTTTGGTCATCTAAATGGGTTTTGACAAGTTCCCTTAACAACAGATGTCAAGGAATCTAAGTAGCCATGAAATAACAGAGAAGGTCCATGCATTGACAATTACTTGGCTAAAACTCAGAGAACACAGAATAAATTAGCCATAGTGGACAAAAGAAGAAAAGCTATACTTTTCATAAATGACTTGGGGTGGAGAAGAGGCTGAAGAGCAAGATGTCAGTTAGCAAGAATATTAAGTTATTTTGAGTACCAAATATAGTGTGGAAAGTTGCAGAAAAGCCTTACAGGATGCAGTGACTAGGCAGCTAAATTCAATGCTAGCAACTATATATTGGATACACTGTATATAAAGTTATCCTAATCCTACTCATAAAATAATGGGGTCTAAGATGAGCATTGCCCCTAAGGAAATCAAATATTAAGGTTATAATTGACTGTTGTCTGCAAATTTCAGCTTCCTGTTTAATAGCAATCAACAGCAAGCTGAAGATATGAATTATGGTTACAAACAGAGAATTAAATGTGACTTCCACTCTACAACTCATGGTTTGCCCAGCTTAAATACACTGCACAAGTTGGTGGCTACATTTCTTGGAAAAATGATATAGAATTGAAAAAGGACAATAACACACGGAGTTTTTTTAATGCTTAAGGATACAAAAAGTCACATGACTAATATGCGGACAAGTGGATTGGATTGGATTTTTCACTGCCTCTCCAAATGCAAGACTAAAAGGCATCAAAAAAAAACCCAGCTGGTGCAAGATTCAGAGCCCGCAAAAAGAAGGTAGTTCATCACACAGTGCTTAAGTTAAATTGAAGTCTTCCTAATTGGGAACAACTTCTATATTATATAGTATACATAAAACTGATCTACTAGCTTTAGATCATTTCCTTTAGTACTGGTTTGTGTGCCATGCACTTCTGTGTCCCATGAGGTATCTTTCACCCCTGTCTAAGCTTTGTTCCTCATTTAGATGGCATCCTCCCTCTACAATGCTAGCAAGTGTCAGAATCAAGCTCTTTTAGTCAGGGCTTACACAAGCTTGCTGTAGACTAGCTCTCTGGACCCTGGATATGTCACAAGCACTTTTTTGTATATCGATTGGATCATATTCTGAGAGAACACTTCCATGGCACTTTGCCTATGAACAGTTTGGCCCATTGATTTTTGCTTACAGGAACATCCATATTCCAATGAATATGGCTATGATGAAAATCATATTCCATCTGCTTTCTCATCAAAACAAAAAAAAAAGAGGGAGGGGGGATACGAACACATGTCTCGTTGACCACCCCTTGCTACCATCCATGCATTGAGAGGATGTACTCAGCAACCTCTGCAGAATGAAATAAAGGTATTTCTGGTGAAATACTGTGACCAATTTGCTAAGTACTGTATACTCTGAAAAATCAAAACTCACTTCTAAACTCTATAGATTGAGAGACATTCTGACTGATATATATTACGGGAAGATTGGCTCATTCGGAAAAATGTTTCCAATGACAAAAATGGGAACATAGGTCATGTTGCACTATTGTGCAGCTCTGTTTTTACAATTTCACTTCAAGGTTGTCAGACAAGGAAAACAAGAAAAGCACTCGGATTTCTTCTTCCCATCTCCTGAAGTAGAAGTAAACCCAATTCCTTGTATCAGCCCAAAGAACCGAAGGCTGCAGAAGTCTGTGGAGACAAAAAGACAGTTCTCAGCTCTTTCCTCCTCCAGTGGAAACTACAATACTACATTTTATGGAAGAAACTGCAAAGACATTAAAATGCTTTACTGGGACATGATCACGAATCTCTGCAGAACGAGAAATTTAGCCTGTCCTTGAACACCTCCATAGCCACAGTTTTGCACGTTTCAAACATGAAGAGTGCACAGAGCCAGCCTACGTGCAGTGGTTGTTCATAGCACTGAAGAGCTTCTACAAATGCCATTTCTACAGAACAGAATGTGAGCAAGGATAAAAATAGTGAGCTTGTTTCTCTCTCCATCCATTAAAGCATATCATCTATATAAGCAGTTAAGATATCTTCCCTTTGTTTGCTTCTACAATAGGTTCTAAACATTTTTTGGTTTTTGGCTAAGTAACTGAGGGCTGTAAGAACTTTCATGCAACAAACCACAAATTCCACAATGCGCATTCACACTTGACGTGCCTCACTGTCAGACCCAATAAACTGATAAATGGGGGGTGGGAAATGGCATTCAATCTCTCCACTACACTTATTCCAGCAAGGGACTTTTCAGATCGACACCTACAGACAGTTTCACTTCACAACTCTGAGTGGTCAAAGAGTAGAACAGCAAGAGCCTCTCTGAGGACTAAAACAAGTACAGATGCATGTCGGTATAGTCTTATAATCATTTAATGATGAGGAAGCACTCCAGAGATATGCAATTCTTCTTTCACATTCAGGCAATCTGAAAGTTCTGTGCAATTGCTACCGAGTTGCTCCCTGTAAACACAGTTGTGAAAGAACTTGGTCCTATTGCACGTTTGCCTTGAGTGTTTCAGTATCATGGATTCCCTCACATATTATCTTCCTTAAAATTAAAGCGCAAGCAACTGTTATGGATTTGGGCCCTTTGTTTTTTAGAGTGTAGCAAGGTTTCCACTTTTTTTTTTGGTTATATATATATATTTTTTTTTTATTGTATCATTTCAAGCAATTCTCCAAAATCAGAGACTGCACCATCTGGAAGGCAGTTTGCTTAACTGGTGCTCTCTTGCCTGTTGCACTCATGTTTTGTGATAAGTGTTCACAATTGGATTTTATGTGCATAATACCTAGGAGGATTGTTTTACACTTGTATCATTTAAGTTTCTAAGGTCTATGGAACAAAGGCCAGCCTGATGAATTCCAAATTCCTTATGCAACACAGTTTAGTCTTAATGTCCCAAATTCTGCAAAGAAATCCATGTCCAAAAGGTTCTTTCTTCTTGCTTGTCTGTGTTGCAATCTATAGGTAGAATAGGTAGGTATAATAAAAAGATTTACAGTAGTTTTTAATATCCTCATTTAGATCAAGGAAGGATCTATACTTCTAACTATATCTAATAGATCCCTAGATTCCTACCTAGTATGTATTTAGTCATAAAACAGATAACCTTGCATCTTTGGGCTCTAGCTATTGGTATTATTAGTTCACCCAAATATTTTAAGCCTCAGTATCTAGGGCACTGGAGTGAATTCATCCCAAGCGAGCTGGTACCACCTGAAGACAGTGCAGTTCTGGATTTTGAGGGAAAAGGACACACTTCATCCTGCATTTCAGTGTTATGTTTGACGAAATTACAATGGTCCTTTCCACAGAGTTCAAACAACCAGCCTTGGTTCTAATATGTAAACTGTTGGTCATTTACCTTCCTTGAGCTCTTGTTCCCAAAACAATTATTAAGCAACACAACATTACTAGAAGTATAATTCTGGTTTGTAGAGTCAGTTGGACAATTTGTTTTTACTGGTGTTGGAGGTATGTTTTTACTGGTGTTTTCCAGTTCATTATTTTATTGAGATGGCTTGATTCTGATGAGGTTCCTCAGGAAAAAAAAAAAGTCAGCAGAATCCTGCTTTGCTTTTTTTCACTTGCTTGCTGGGTTGTTTAGCAGCTGCATTTCTACAGTCTGCAGCTCCATGCCAAAGGCTGTCACAGGTTTGGGCTTCCAGTATCCAATGAATGTTCAGGCTTAAGGCACAATTGTGACTCTTTGAACATTTTCACAAAAGTGGGTGAAAGGAAATGTGATCTAATTACATGGCAGTCCAGCAGGCAGAAAAGCATATTCTGTAACAACAAAAACTGAGAATGTAAAAAAACATTGACTGTTGTCCTATCTTATGATTCAGTAATATTTTTTTCCAGGCATAGTGAATCATTGTATAGATTCCTCCTGGAGCAATGGAGAGCCATATGCCATACTGCTACTCTCCAAGATGGTCAGACCCCAAATAAGCTCCAGAAACATCTCAGCTTTACCTTAGCCTTTAGGTCTCAGGAGGAAAAAAACCCAAAAAAAAAGAAAACCAAACACCAATGACCAAAAAAACAAAACAAAACAAACAAAAAAAAAAAGCCAACCCAACCCAAAACTAACCAACCAAAAAGGCCCCATAACCCAAATACTACACTGAAAAGAAAACATCATGGTTGGAAAGGACCTCTGAGATCACCAAGTCCAACCATGCACACACACAAAAAACTCCTTACAATCTCTGCCACTAGAGCATGCCCTGAAGTGCCACGTCTACACGTTTCTTAAATACCTCCAGGGATGGTGACTCCACCACCTCC
>JAOXNO010000033.1:35078721-35096903 GCA_028565335.1 Limnodromus scolopaceus | reverse complement strand
CCCCCACCTCTCTACAACCTCCTTTCAGGTAGTTGTAGAGGGCAATGAGGTCTCCCCTCAGCCTCCTCTTCTCCAAATTAAACATGCCCAGTTCCCTCAGCCTCTCCTCATACGACTTGTTCTCTAGACTTCGAGTTGCCAGCAAACCAAATTCAAACTTCATTTTTATGCAACAGCCTCCCCTGTTACAATAATCTTTTCTTTATTGCTATGTTCTCTTTCAGTTTCTCCTTTACATCCATAATACTGCCTACACACATTTTCTTGCTTCCTTCTATGCCTTTCCTTATGCACAGATCATTTCTTCAGGAACACCACAGTTGCTTCTTCACTGTTCTTTTGCCCCAGTTCTCCCATCTTTCTTTCTTTCTTTCCCATCTGTCCCATCTCTTGTCCTCAGAGATTGTTTCTTTCATTCCAGCTCTCTAGCTGAGAGTTGCTTTTCCTAGACAAAGAGCTAAGAAAGTTAAAGAAGCTTTCAGTACATGATCCACAAATGTACTTTGGTACTATGCTTCTAAATGCTGGGAGGCACACAGGATCTGCTAGGCAGCCTTTGCCGACTCCCACAAGGTTGTGGCGCTGGCAAAGAAAAGCTCCATCCTATGAAAATTTAGGACACCTAAGCATATCGAAACACACTCACACATTCCATCTAGGTCCCTCAAAATCATCATGCTAATAAGGTGTTTTCTGTTTTTCTTAGACATCCAATCCCAACTCTTCAGAACATAAAAGGTGCCCCCTACAGTCTTCAGGGAATTGCTATCAATACTTTGCCAATGACTCATCATCTTCCCTGCAAAACATGCACAAGTACATAAAATATAAAGAATGACACTTGAGTAAAAATGGATTTTTCATTGGTAGTACTACAACTCTACATTCTCTGTTCCACATATTTATCTATTGATCTCGCTCAAAGTCTCTTTAAGATAATACTTTATCTGCTGATTTCTCTACCAAGTATGTTTTACTATTTGGGTGCTGAAGTAATAAGAGAAATAGCTTATTCACTTTATACTACAAAGATTGGACTTCACACTACTTGTAAATATTTCTTCAGTTCACCTACTTACAATGTAGCAAAGCCGAAGTTGAAAATCAACTGTATCATGATCTTTCAGCTTTTCTTCTCTATTCTCTTAAGTGCTTGGTGTTCCCGTAAATGTATTGGTCCTTTAAGTATTCTACTCCATAACTCGACAACTACAAAACCAATGTACTTCACAGGTCTTTCTCACAACATCTTTACTCAACATTCCCATCCTTTCATAAAACTTCTTATAAACTTTAAGCATCTATGAAGGACCTAATAAAACCCTTTCAACTTAAAAGCACAAAGGTCAACACATTTTCAAAAAGCCATGGTGTCCAATTCTGTCAGTGTGATGGTGACTGAGGAGTTTGACTAAAACTGGAACTTACGCACTAAACCACTTTTTTTTTTTTCTTTTTCTTTCTGTAATTCTCCAAACTCTGATGGTTAAATGACTATTTCAATGTGCTTTTTCTGTTTAGGGAGACTGAGACTAACATGTACCTGGACCTGCAATGCACTTTGATGAAATCAGGTAACCTTGGTCTTCAGACAACAACTATGAATAGTTGACAACAGTACAATTCTTTTCCCTGGGCACATCTTATCAGTGTATTTCCTAGCACTGACATCTTAGAAACTCAGATTATTCAACTCCAGAGAAGAGAATTCCCTATTCTGGTCCAAGTGGATTAGTATTAGCAATATGGGTCCCATAAAAACCCAGAAAATTCACTTTGTCTCCAGCATAACATGTATTATTCATATCAACACCATCTAGTTCAATATTATTTTAGAAAACTCTTGTAACACTTGAACCCCAAACTCTAGCGATAAGGAGCATCCTACTGTGAATATGTTGAAACGTATCCACTGCTCAAGCAACAGTCTCTAACATGATAAAAATAGCACAGCTGTATCTGTAAGGTCTGTCTTACCATTTCTGCAGTCTTAAAGGGCCATTCACTGCATTTTTCCTTTCCCTGCAGTAACTTGTATAACTCAGGACTACTAATCCAGTGCTCTGCAAAGATACCTCAAAGCAGGACACCCAGTCAACTGACTGTCTAGACATATACAAATGAAGTGGGAGAGTGAGGAATATGACTTTGACTCATGCCTTTGGCTCAGAAGGTTTTCTATTGGAAACAGTTATGAAAACATTGCAGGTAACAGATGTATTAATGCAATATTACATTTATACCATGTAAAAAATATAAGCATAAGCTATAATAAACTTGAGAATTTTCAACATCCTGAAGCAACAAGCAAGGGAATTCCAGTATACAGAAAACTATTTGAAAAATTATGTAAAGTATACTAAGAAAAATATTTAACAGCCTATGAGAACTTTGATATGCTATGAAAAGAAAATGTGCTGTAATTTATTTACTGTACTTACTGTTAAAAGAACACAAATAAGTTTAGGATGTTTTAGCAATTGCAGTTTAAAAAGAAGTTTAGATTCTAATATTCAAGGAGGTAAAGTTGGGAAAAAGACAATGCACAGGTAGTGACTTAGGAAGGTTATGGCTAACACAATATGCTTTTTCTATAGTTACTTTCCATCAAGATAATTTTTTTAATTAAAAATTATTTTAAATTATGCCACTACTCTTAGGCTTATGTGCCCATGGCTTTTTAGATTTCATTTGTTTCTTCTTTGCAAAACTTTTACTTCCAGTGTTCTTTTGGTAAGGGAGGGGTTTTGTTCATAAAATTTGAGACAAGTTTTCATGTAAGTGTCAAAGAGCTGGTCGTGCTTTTAGAAAGATTTTGTTTTATTTTAAAGTCCTGAATTTTCATTTCATAGGGGAAGGTTTACAGCAATTCACTCAGAAACATTACCACTCAAAAGCTAGAATCCTATGCATGGGATAGAAATAAGGAGATAACCTCAAAATATCAAAATTCTAATGAAAGGAAGTCTAAAGAAAGGATCTTAGACATCAGCAGATTAAATTTAAAAATGCAGTTAGGAAGGGCAAAAAAAGAATTTGAGGAGCAACTAGATACAGGGATCAAAATTAGTTCTAAATCCTTCTTCAAACACCTTAGAAAGAAAGAGCCTGCTGAAGTGTCTATAATGCCAATTGATATTCATGGTATAAAGACAGTACTGTGGAAGTCAAGATTGCTGCAAAGAAGCTAAGTGAATTCTTTGAATTGGTTCTCTCATGAAGAAGTGTGGAGGTCCTAACTTGAGAACTCTTCTATAGAAGAGAGTACACACAGAGCAAATAAAGGGTAGCACACCACAGCCAGACAGTACTCGCTGGGGGAGCTTTAACAGAACTGACAAAATACCAAAATCATTTACATAGCATGAGCTTATATGTATGTAAACCTATTAGTATAGAAATACAGACAACAGCAGGGATGGAGGGGTTGCTAAGCTCACAATTAACCTGAATTTTGGCTAGGTGGACTTCAGCGTACATTCCATTTTAGGGGAATCTCACTGGCAACCTTTTCTAGGATCCTCACACAGCAGGAATAGCACATCTCAACTTTTCTTTCCAGCCAGCTCCCACGGATTGCCCTAGTCTTTCCCCTGTTTACTCAGCTCTCCACAACTTCTTTATCCTGGAAAAGCAGCAGAATGGTGCCAGAGCTGCTCATTCCTTGTTCCCTGACTTTTACTCCTCATCACATTGCACACTTTGATAGCTGCACCCACACACATGAACACAGTACAAGGCCCTTCTGCACCAAACATTAATATTGCAGAAAACTGTAATCCCTTACTCTTTTTATTCCAATATTGAAATTCCTCCAAAGCTATGTTAAAAGGCATTTTGTTATGTTAGAAATCCCTTATCTCTGTTTTCTTTCAGCTGTCCTGTGCATAGACTATATGCCAGGCAACATTTAAATTATTAACTAAGTACTAATTGATTTATTTCTTCTTAAATGAGTACTAGAACGTAGCCCTGCTAAAACTATAGGAATGACATATGAATTGTAAGCACACTTCTCAGTGTGGATGGTCATAGTTACTAGATTATTGATTGAGAAAAATATATGCATACATAGCACAAAATGTAGAAAGCGTCAGTGCAAAATTGTCCTTTAAATCATATATATGATTTTAAGCAATAAATTTTGAGAAAACTTTTTGGTGTTCAGCAGCCTTCTAAGTGTAAAGTTTTCTAAGAATTTTGGATTATGAATAATATAACCCTAATAGTGAATATTTCTCATTAGGAGGAAATAAAAACTATTTTCTTGCTTCTTCAACAGTTATTAAAAAAAATACTCTCACTCAGTAGAGGAAGGAAAAATCAAATCCTAGGATAAGTGGCCTTTCAAATAATTATAGCATCTGCATAGCCTGTACTTCAAGATTTGACAGCAAGTAGATACTCAAGGACATTTATTTGTTGCACACAAAATTGCAATGTTAAGGTCCCCAAGTAGAACAAAGCATCCTGAAATTGCAGAATCACAAATATGAGAAGAAAACAAGCAGGGCAAGGTAAATACAAATTTTAAGCACACGCAAATTATTAGCCCCTTCTGTTCCACACTTTACAAATATTGCAGAACACTGTAATGCATTATCCTTCAGATCGCAGCCTTGGTATTCTTCCAAGGGTCAACAAAAATTCTTTTATTACTTCATAATTTCTTTAGCATTCTTTGCTTTCAGTTATCCTCTGCTTAATCTATATTGCCAACCACCAGTGGTCTAACCCCAGTTGGCAGCCAGCACCACGCAGCCCCTTGCACTGTTCTCCCTTGTTCCCCAGCAGGGCAGGAAGAAGAGGGAGAAAAGGAGGGGAAAGGGAAAAGAAAAAAACAACCTTGTGGGTTGAGATAAAGACAGTTTAATAGAAACAATAATAGAAAAGGAAAATAACAACAATAGTAATAATGACACAGGTCACTCTCCCTTCCTGGTGAATTGGCACTGTCCCGAGCAGCGATTGCAGATTCCTGCCCCTCAGTCAACCCCCATTTATAGACTGAGCGTGACATCTATGGTATGGGACAGTCCATTGGCCATTCTGTTGTTCTGTCCAGGCTCCTCCTAAGGTTCCATGGAAAGATGAAAAAAAAAGTACTTGAGAAATATAAACATCACCAGGCAATAACCATACCAATATGCTACTTTCATACCAAACCTGAAACACAGCAACCACTAGAAAGAAAATCAATTCTGTCCCAGCTAAAACCAGAACAACCACTTACATTAATTACAATTTTCTTGCATGTCTCTTAGTGGAAAACAGGGGCAAACAAACCAAAACCAACCCACCTCATTGCATTACACTACACAGAGTTGCATATTAAACAGGGCCAGTCAATACATTGTCCAGCCATGCCTTGCACCTGATCAGCACAGTCTATCCTTCCTTCTCATTAAACTGCATTTCTAACTTTACCGGGGTGAGGGACTCTGTTCTGTGGGCCTGTGTGTGTGTCTGTGCATACCAGGAATACATGCACAGCTTTGCTTTTGGCTCAAACTGGTGAGGAATTGACGTGGGAGCCTTGCCTCTGACAAGCTATGAGGTTCTGCAACCCCTGAGAGAATCACGTCAGGTCATGAAACTACCACTAAAAGTCCACCTATTTATACTTTTTAGTACAAAAAGGTAAACAGTTGTATTTATTTTTACTGACAGACAATGGTCACAGTTCCTGGAAAAGGCTGTATTTCAGACATTAATTTAAATATTGCTACATTATATGAAAAACTTTAAGGATCCTTCATTAAAAAGGCATCATGCACACGTAAATCTCACAATTGCTACTTTGAATTAGGTATGGATGCTCCAGGAAATGCTATGCTGGAAGAAATTGGATTTCATTGGGGGCACGGTGAGGGAAGTATTTCAATAAGGAGAAAGGACTTACAACATCCATGAAATATACCTAATACATATATGGTTATAATTTGCATTTTTTTCAAATCAGCTCTGTATCAGAAGCACATTTGAAGTAAAACTTTACTAACATCCTTCACTGCTTTGCACATGCACTACTCAGTTTAAAATGTTGCCTTCATTGATAGCCGCTTTCCAAGTGGCTGGAGTCCACATCAGAGTCCCTGAAGAGTAGAAAAATATACTTCCTAATTTATTATGTTTAGCTTCACTAAAAGATTGTAAGACAAATTAGATTTTCCAATTACCTTCAGGGAAAGCAGTGACATTTTCTGTTATCCTTTAAGCACTTAGAGTAGATGAAGAAGAGAGAAGTCAATAATCAGTAGTAGTTATGCCATCTGACATCTAATTATCAGTGCAGTATTTAGAAGTACTATGCTACTCTCTTCTCTAAATTTTCTCTGTAATGGAAGATTTTATGGGCTTTTAAATTTTAGGGGCTTGCCATTAAGAAGAAGAGTACTTCCTGAAATTACATAACATTTTCCGTATTTTAAAGTACTTTCTGAGAGACAGATCTAGAACACTGACTATTTTCCTAAGAAGAATTGGATGAGACCTCCTGAACCATCTAGCCTCCTGTTTTCTACAGAATTTACTAATTCTGTTTTGAACATGGTAGAACAACTCTCCCAAAAAATTCCTGTTTGATTTCTCCTTAGAGTGAATTAAGGGGGGAAAAAAACCAAACCAAAACAAAAAAACCAAACCCACCCAACAACCACCCAAACCCAAACAATAAACAAACAGAAAACCCAAATCATTGTTCAGGAAAACTGGAAAAGCGGGACTGTGCAATATGCTCATCAGGACAGCTCCTCAAGCAGTAACACCACAGAATTACACAGGCTCAACAGTTTCATGCAGAACAGGGAATACATGTTAATTTTACCCCTCCCTTTCTACCACCCCAAAATGCCAGGTCAATGCAAGCTAAGCTAGAAAACTCATGAGCAGAACAGAATCATGCATCAATCGTGCATCAACTCTTGATTGCTTGCTAGAAAGAAGCAATGGTCTTATCTCCTGATACTCTGAAAGTTATTTAATTTTTGTTTTGGTTACCATATGCTAAATATCATCTTTAAATTTCAATTTATAGATTGAATGTGTTTTCTCTCTTAGACTTGAGACATTATTGTTAGTAGCAACAGCAGGAAAAATAGAGTACTTAGAATGGAAGAAGCTGAGACAGAAACATTGTTTGAAAATGCTTCACAATAATTTTGAAATGTACTGATATTATAGTCATATATTAGAGTTACATTGTAACATTCAGTTCTGAAAGCATCAACTTCACAGAGGTTTTTGTGTAATTAGGAAGCTTTAGGAAGTTAATTACCTAGGGATATAGTCACTCAGTATTAAACGTTTTCCTAAACTCTTAATTTAATTATTTCACCAGGCTGCCAAGTGACAAAGTACTACAGGAAGATTTATCATTTAGATACATACAGTATCCTCAGCAATATAATGAAAAAGTGTTAAGTCTTCCTGACTTCTCAGTACATACCTGTAAAAGGTAAAACAATAATAACCTTGATTTTCATGTAGCACCTTTTAATACCTTACAAACACTGATATATTAGTCTTCTAAACACTGTAAAGAAAGTTACATTCTCAGTAACAAGTGGAAATGCTTCCCATCCTGAGTTGTACACAGAATTGGGTTAGGATAAATTTTGGCATTCATCTCAGAGTTGAGCATAGCTATCAGAACTCAAAAATCACTTATCTAATTGAGCAAACTGATAATCTTCCTTCCATGACAATGTTTTTTTTCTTAGCTCGTACACAATGCCATGTTTGAAGTATGAAAAAATGTTTAAATTTAAGCAGAATTTCTAAGGGGACCAAAAATTATAGCATCTTCCTTGCATTAGCAAGTAGTACAACATTCAATAGATGACAATCACCTGCAATAAGGATTTTGACCTGGCAATAATAACACCCAATATTTAAGTGTGGTTTTAAGAAACTAAATACATGATTGCCATTTATTTACTTGCTGGTCACAGATAAACTCTACCAACTTACTCTACAGCAGGTGAGGAAACTATTGGTCCCCACTAGTCCACCTGCCTGACATCTCCTCACAGTAGAAAACAATTTGCTCAGAGGAACCTGCTGCACAAAGGCAGGCTGCTCTTAGCTGTGGCAGAAAATCCAGAGGTTCTAACACTCCCCATTTCTTTCCTTTCTCTTACTACATAGTTCTATAATATAAGGAGGAATGTGCCCAAGAAAAAAGTTAATGAAGTATTTCTGTTTCTAATCCATCCAAGATCTGCAGGGACTGTGACACTTTTTCCAATCCTGGGTTGCACCAGACACATTCAGAAAGGGAGCCCTTTGTTACCTCAGGGACTAGCCATGGTCAAAATATTAATGTGAAGAAGCGATAATTTTTTTCTGAGATCACTTAGTGCCATTTACAGTGACGTTTAATGACAAGTGTGTTTTAACTTGATTCAATTTGAATATTCATTAGGAAGTATTTACATTGTTCATAACTTGAATATTTTTTCCATTTCTATTTTGTAATGATCATATCATGAACTCTGGTTAGATGTCTAACAAAGTGAATGATACAGCTGGCAAGGGCAAATCTGTCTGTTTCCAGCTCTGTGAAGCACATATTAGAACCTGGAAGGGGAGATCAATTTAGTTTAAGCAATCTGTATGCAGTGCACATCAGCAGCAAGATCAGAGTGTCACAGCCGGTTTTGTTGGCTAAGGATTATCAGACTGCATATCCTGTATCAGGAAACATACCAAATAAATCCTCATGCTGATTAAAGAAATATGCCATCAGACTCAGAATTCCCGTTTCTAGCTGCTGACTCTTCCACAGAGTCAGTCCTAAAGATATATGTAGCAGCTTTTTGATCTGCCTAAGCTTGTTTGCATCTCAGAATGGATAATTTGCATAAGAATGGAAAGCAAAGAGTAGCCATTCTTTGACAACTACATCTTAGAAGATGAGCTTAATGCTCTAAGTCACACTGCAAACTGTTCAGCCTACTTGCACAAAGAATTACAATAAAAGTATGAGAAAATAAGAAGAACCGTGTTCCATAAATGGACGCTTTGTATCTTCACTGTTTAGCTGGCATTATTGTAGCTTTGTTATTAATTACCTATTAAAAATATACTGGGACTATGTGATTTTGGTAACTTTGCAAAAGTCATTAATTAAACTACAAGGATTAAAAAAAAAAAGATTATTTATTGCTTTCAATTAATGGCCTGACAGCTGTAGACAATTACACCCCTGGCATTCACAAGTACGCTGGGTCTGTTACCAAGTTCTATAGCAGCCCGAGTCCAAAGAGAGATCGTGGACTGGATCAGAACACGTTCTTCCTAGGCACTAGACGTATGTATTTATAGCAAATAAGTGGTTTCTTTCTGAAAGTGCAGAGGATTCCTTCAAATAAACTCAGCTAATACTAAGATAAAACAACATCTTGGACCCTTACCCTTCACTTCTTGGGAAATCAGTGCCTATGTAGAAGAATAGCTGCTTCTTGTAAAACAAATTAAACAGAAAAAAAAAAAAGTATTCCTGTTCCTATGTATGTGCAGAATTCAGATGTAAAAAACAGTCTGACCAAGTCTGAGGTCTGACACTCTGAAAATGGGGTCATGACAATCAAAAGCATGAGTTTTCTTCATCTTTGTAGCTGAAAGCTACACTGTTTATAATCATTGCGTGCCTTTATTTGACACTTTCTTTTTGCTGCTAATGGAGGTGGTTATACTGCAGACTACAGTTCTAGAACCAAAATAAATATATTTATGTTCTACATTTTAAATTTTCCTCATCAGAATCAGGGCATTCTGGCACAGAACATCTGACATTCAGTTACCACATGGGTACTCTTTACCCTAAACTTTGTCCAGAGAACATTGCAGGGGATAGGGATGCAAGACGTGAGGCAGAGTGCCTGCACCTTAATATATAGGATGACAAATTTCAGAGTCTTTTCCTTACCATGCCTAAACAGCAATGCTTATAGGCATTTATTATTAATAGTTGTGAATAACAGCAATAGCAATATGCATTGCAGCACAGAGGTATAAACAGAACACAGCCAAAGTCATCTGCAAACTATGTTTAAAGATTGCAAAGTATATGAATAATTTAAAAGCTGAAGTGAGCAGACAGAGAAGATATTAAGAGATTTATGTCACCTTGTTCTAAAAACACTAAAAAAAGTGTTTTCCTGGTAATAACTATATTACAGGTTTCTATCACTAGCCACTTTACAACTTTCTTCACATGATATACTTTTATTTTTAATCTGGATCATTTTTTCTGATTTTTTTTTTTTTTTACAGTGATTTTGTTATCCCCAAGTCATTAGTATCTCTTCAAACAAAACACAAAATAAAACTTCAAATGCAAACAGTTATACATTTGAAAAGGGAGACACACAATAAAATGCATTAAAACAATTTTAATTGTTTTAATAATTGATTTAATAATTGAACAATCTGCCATTGTATCAGTTTTCCATGAAACGTTTTCTGACACAGAGATGAACAGCAACCCTGTGTTAGGGCTTAGGACAGACTAATGAGCCCACAAAACTGAAGTTCTCCCTGTCATGAAGAAATGCTTGTCTGTAATGATGAAGATATTCACAGTGATATAAGAACTCCCGCCATAATGTATCATGTGTACCTGTCGTTAAAGTACCACGTTTGATGTATCCACTTAAAAACTGTTTTATATCTTATTCTCATCTCTGCACTATAGAGGTTTAAACTACCTTCTGTTTGATGTTACAGAGCTCCGGTAAAAATATTCACCGGGTTTTCATGAAACTATTTGCATTTTCTAAAAGTGGTGTAGAAGTCACCACTTTAAAGCACCTGAAAACATTTCTAATTATACATAGTGTCAACAATAAAAATATCACCTATGAAATTTTGTTTAGTTCAGAAATTAAGATCTATTTCTCACCAGTTAAGAATGAGAAGTGAAACTGCAATTGTTAACCAAGCGATAAAGTCAAGTGTGGGAGGAGGAACTGTCTCAATTCACAAGCCATATTCTCTGGTGGTTCTGAGAGAGACACTGAATTTTCAATAACAGTAAACATAATCATATCATCTTAAGTTGCAGAAAATCAATCCTTTCCTCATATATCAAATTTCATTCTCCTGTGGAACAGTACTGAAATGGAGGGCAGCATGATAAAATAAAACCACAGTATTTTTCCCGTAGCACTAACACTTTCTATTCTAAAGTCTGTTAAAAAGACAAATAGCAAAAATCTTTTCTCTCTGCCTCACTGGCTTCATAATTGGGGTCCATGAGGGAACCTATTATAACTCTGATTCTCTAGGCTGGCTCCTTTCCTGATAAAACCTAAAGCAGCTGGTTTGATGCCTTTGCACTGGCCTTTACTTTCTTAGATTGCTATGAATCAGCTTAATTAAGGAGAATTATATTTACATCACTAGAGAAATATTACACATTTTTATGTGGTAGTCCTTAACAAAAATACAGCTGTCATTCCTCTACCCCAATTACTCTCTCATATAGCACTCAACAGTTACTTTTAAACTAATGAAAATTGCTAATTAAGAAATGCTCATACTTAGCTATGATTATATCAGTTCTGAAAGATCTGATCTTTTTATCGTTTTGCCCATTTTCAGTACTCTCACTGTACCCTCACCAGGTCCATCCAGAAACAGGAGGTCTGATAACAACATTAGAAGGAGATCTACCTTGGTATTAGATGTAGAGCAAGAAGTTTTCACTTTGCATACAATGTTTTCAATATTATATTTAGATAGCAAGTTTTCTATCTAGCATATGACTTTCTTCATTCTAGACATTTTTCACCCACTCAGCAGTATCTGATTTTCTACAGTAAGCATATCTATGCACGGCAGTGATATTACCCATTTTAATATAACGACATGGTTTGAAATTAAAAGATGCTACCACCTGATAAAGGCAGAAAATGGTGATAGGAAAACATATCTTCTGCACTATGAAGACACAAAACACCTAACCTTTTGTTTGTGATCAACAAAATAGTAAAAAAAAAAAAAAATCAGTTTCAGGATGGAAATTTAAAAAAGAAAATTGGCAAAGGTAGTAAAGGAAGTTTAGTGGGGTCCATTTCCCTCTTACCTGTACCCTGCATAGGTATGGTAGATATGCTGGATATGTTAGGGATCTATGTCATTTTATTACAAAAATTGATACAATGAAGAATCACATCATTATAGGAGACTGACTTTCCAGAGACAGACTGTAGAATGATCCTGAATACAGTAGCTAACAGATTTATCAAATATACATTGAAAAAGGAAGATAAAACTTGAGAAAACACCTATGAAAGTTATCCATAAACACGTTCAGAGCAGGAATAGTTATAGAGAACAATACTGGGGCTAGAAAGTGTAGATGTAAGCTGCCTATCAAAAGAAGATTTCTAACCATCAAAAAGGTTTAGGAACAGGCTTCCATTCGCAGTACTGGGTGCAGGGGGTGGGTGGGAGGAGACACAAACATCTATCATTTTAACTAAAAGCAGATGGGAAAGGGTGCAACTGTGGTCTGAAGACCATGGTCTCCTGCAGCTCTTATACCACTTCTGTGTACTCAAATACTATTGAAGTGTATGACTGAAGTTTTCTACTCTTTTCTGAAGTGCTCATTGACCTGGCAAGCATTTAATAATAAAAATAAAATCTTTTCCCTATTTTTGTAGTTGCCCTGTATCTGAAAAAGTATTATTATTGTATTACCAATTCAATCTTTTTAAGGCATCATTACTCCTTTCTTCTAATAGTATTCTAACAGGATAACTTGATGAAACAGAAATGGTTAGACTAGGCATTTTCATTTATAAAAGCTATTGCATGAAATCAAAAGAGAAAAAGATGAGGCAGTGAATGGCATAAGGAATACAAGGAATTATATGATAGAATGTCCTACCAATTTCTTTTTGTTCATATGCACTTCTTATTAGAAGGTCAGCATTGAAATTTACTTCCTAACACACATTTTTTTTTCCTTTCTACAGCACTGTTTTCACTGAATTTCACTGAATTTTTTTTTTTTAGAGTTGGAAGGGACCATAGAGATCATCTAGTCCAACTCCCCTGCTGGAGCAGGATCACCTAGAGCTAGAGCATGTTACTCAGGACTGCACCCAGGCAGGTCTTGAAAATCTCCAAAGAAGGAGACTCCACAACCTCCCTGGGCCGCCTGTTCCAGGGCTCTGTCACACTCTGTTTTCTTTGTCTTTTTGTAAAAAACAATTCCATTTCAAACAGGATTTCAGAAATATAGTTGGAAACATTAGATATTTTCAGCAAAATTACTCGCAAGATGTTTCCCTCATTTGAAACTCTATTTAATATTATATGAAAGGTATCTAACGGACAATAAGCATTATGTTTCCTTCATAATCTACTCTGCTTCAAGCATGCATAGGGAAAACAGCTGTATTAAGAGAATACTTTGGTTTACATACCTACTATAGCTAGGACCAAAAAGATGTTAATTATTAATACAAGGTAAAATATAGACCACTGTAATAACTACAAGGGTAAGAAGTATTTATATTATTTATAAGACACTAAGAAAAACTTCACACCTGCAATGCAAAAAAATACCTGACAAAAGTAATTAGTCCCCTTTTTTCAAATCTACAAATTTTTGTCAATAAAACCAAACTTTTTTTCATTTTTTCTTTAAATTTAGACTAAATATAGTTTGAAATTAAATCTTAAAGACTAAAGATGAGAAATCCATTTAACTCACAAGTGGTCTTCAGACAAAAACAACTTTCATTTCAGAGCCTACACCATGATTAGTTAAGAAGTAAAATATTTTTATGTACAGATGGATCATATCTCACAGCAAATACTTTGATATGTTCTGTTCGTATAAAAGCACACATAGATTAAATTCCTTTGACCAGAGGTACCTGTTGCAGCTGTGCCTATGGGCATATAGCATTTCAAAAGCCACTGCCATTGTCAGGAAGTTCTCTCTTCACCATAGTGCTGATCCACATGGATTCAACTACTAAGAAACAACTGTTTCTTTTTGAGATAATTTGTGGAAGTCCAATTTAAGCAAAGACTACAGAGCAACTTATTAAAACCAGATGCTGAACCTGGATACCTATCCTCCTCATTAATTTCTTTAAAACAAAATAGATCAAATATAGATGCTTCACAATTTTTGGAAATAGCAACATTTTAATCAACAGTCCAAGAGGCCACCTGAGTCAAAGAACACAATTGTACTACAGGTTAACTACATTAAATTAAACAGTCTAACTCACAACTATGCACTTTCCTTCCATTATGAAAAACAGGGTGAAGGCTCTTCATTCAACTAGGTTTATGAAAGTTCATCTTTCACCTGGTATTGACTAATGCATAAAGAAGAAAACCAGAATACTAAAAGCAGACTTACACAGGAACATGTTTTGACAGACATTTAAAGAATGCCTTCAAATAATTGTTCTTATTAACTTCTGTAGGAGGAATCTTTGTCACTAAGATCAAAATCTTTTCTGTCCTTTGAAATGATGGAGTGACTGCTCAATAGTCTTCAATGGAAAGCCATTAAGATATCATCTGCCTTGTTAATATTTTCCCTTTGCACTGATATAACATCTATTGGACTGGAACAGAGCCACAAGCAATCCTTAAAGGCTCTAAAGGAATTTATTACACTTAGTTTCATATGGGTTTGGACCTCTGTACTCTTCAGCCCTCCCATTAACACACTCCCAGATCTCTCCTTTGCTCTTTTCCGCTGGCATTGCATCTGTGAGATACAGTGAGAAACCCTGGAGAAAATCCAAGAGCAGTGATCAAGGTAAAGTAACGTCCCTGAACTCTAGCACATACAGATACTAATGTGGCTTCAGGGAAGATGGCATTACATCATTCTGAATGAGACCCATCCCAGAGTCTTGCCTTGTTTGACATCAACTACGGTATCAGGAGCCTGTATAAGCATGGCTAGTCATCCACACTATTTTAAACATAATTACGTTGAAACAGATTGGACATACATGCATGAATCGGTATGCTCTAGAAGAATGGTGTTTCAGTAGTCTCAACACTATAAATTTACACACCTACTGCCAGTACTACATAGGTGAACTCACAAAATAAAAACCTTTTGAAAATACAATTTGAGAATGCCTTGTCATGTTTAGACACTGGTTATAACTCCTTTGTTATCACATATAACAGAATATAATATATTTGTTTAAATGTAATAAAATACCAACACTATTAAATTGACTAGTGGAAAGAGGTAATTATAGAGCGTTGTGATTTTTTTCCATACTAAAACTGATTCATTTTAGGCTTATCAATAAGCCAATATTTAAAGTGTAGGTATGTAGTTTAGTGCAGAATGATAGAGAACTTTCATGCATATGCAACAGCACAACTATTAAAATTCCAAGAAAATCCATACAGACTGCATAAATAATTCTCAGTGCAATAGCTTTGAGAGGAAAATTAAGTGCATTGTTTTCTCCTTTCACTTTTTTTAATGCAGCATGCCATGGAAGAAACAATGAAATTCCCTGGACTGTAAAACGTTTCTTCTGTTTCTTATATATCACAGAAGCAATTTCACAACAGAAATTAGGTTGGCAACACAGTTGTTCTTGGTTTTAAGGGAAACAAAAAAATATATCCTAAGGGAACTTGGCACTCTCTTTTTTTTTTACTTTGAAGCATACCTGACAGCATATCAATATATAAGGGAACTTAAAGTTATTCATAAAAACTTATGAGAGACAAAATGCATCCTAGCTTTGGGAAGCTTTTAGCTTTTCTTTTTTATGGTCTTCCCCTACTTTATAATCACATCTACAATGCATCTTCTAGAATAACTCAAGTTGTAGCCCTATTTTATCCACACCAGTTAGAAAACTATATTTTGTAAATAACTAAGGTAAGAGGGATGTAATCTACTAGATCTGGTTTTTTCCATTTCAGAGTAATAAGAGCCTATGAATGACCATTACCAAAATAAACGAGAAAACATTGTGTGGGGGAGGAAAACTATAAATGATTACTGTAGTTGCACCCTGTATCTAATGGGCATTACAATATGCTACAATGGGCTTTGTTTTTCTAAAAAGATCAATCCTTAGCTGCTTCTTAAGTATAACAAAGCTGAAGCGTTATATCTGGAAGCACAAGAACCCATCTAGCTTTGTAGGGCATTAGTACCATCTTTGCCAGAGGAAAATGCTTTGAAAGTTCCCGGGTTGGTGTATTTATTCCATTTTTTCCAGAAGATGAAGATTTGGAATTCCTGCATCTTTCAAATGGACCTCATATTTACCTTTAACCTGCTTACTTGTCTTAAAAAGAATCATATATGAAGAGCTCTTTTTCACCTGCAAAACTATACTTACTATCCTAATTACAGTTAGATACTAACCCAATATTGTATAAAAGTGCAACTGTCATGATTCTCACCAACCTTTGTATTTCAATGCTAACAAATTCTGTCTTCCTCTCTAGTTAGCAAAGTAACTTTCATGTTCATCTCTCAAATCTGTTGTTGACTAATCCAATGCATGAGCATTCTGACGATGAAAGTTCAGATAACGTATCGAAAACTTCATAAGAAACCTGAAACACCTTTCATAACCAACATCACACACTCTTTATTACTGGATGATTCAACCTGAAATGTGCATGAAACAGAGATAAGGTTCAGATCCCTTATTCTTAGAGACTGTCTGATGTGAGGTGATCTAGGATGAAAAACCTTAAATCAGAGATTTGAACCACATTGTTCTATACCACAGGGCAGCACTCAGAACTACGTATAATAAAACCTCAGAAGTATTGTCTGTGTTGCTCTCTGTGACAATGCAGAATGAAACACTTCCAAACCATGAAGACTTCTGAGCTACACTTGTCAACAATCAGTTAGCCCTAAGCATAAGTGAAACATATGTTTCAATAACTAGCATAACAAACACAGTAGATAGCTACAAAGTTGCTCTAACACATGGATTTATTAAATAATGAAAATGAAATGGTGCATACTTAGGTTCTGTTTTTCAAGCCAAAGGAAAATGAGAAGAAAAATAAGCACCTAAGATCCCAAATAAGCCCAGTGTAATGATGTGTATTTAACTGTAGCATTTAATACCCTTCCCAAAATAATTCACATTGTAAGTAAACCCCACTAAGATGGCTCCAACAAAACAGTTTCTCTCATTTTATATAGAAGTTTCCATATGAGTTATGTCCTAATATACTGCATAGAAACTTCTGATAACTGTCATAATGCAGAGTAATTAGAATAATTTAGGTTCCAAGATTTATGAATTTAACTTACTATTAAAGAAAAATTATTCTGTTGCCAGCAAGGGAAAGTGTACTTCATGGAAGAAAAACAATACAAAACCCCGCTCTCCCATTCATTTTCTGTTTCCATTTACGAGACTACTTTTCAAAAAGTGCAGCCATGATACTGCATGTTATTGCATTTCAAATGACCCTCACCACAGGCTTTCTGAAAGGTTTGAGCTCTTCAAACTTCAAGGTCAATTAACTTCACTGAATCAGTTATTGTAAATAGGCCAAGATAGCTTGAATTGCTTTTATTTCATTTTCAGCAAGCACTGGGATCTCCCATCTTCCTGCTTCTAAGTATTTTTAAGTATTTTTTGACATTTCTGAAAGCGTGGCTAGTGAATGAAACAGTAACAGGTCATCTCTTCATAACAGACGAGCTTGCAGCTGAGCAAACCTTACTGCATCGCACTCTTGTAAATTCTGGCTAAGGCCCAAAAGCACAGACTGGAGTTCAAGGAAGGCTCTGAATGAGTTGGGTTATTAATCCCATACTGCTGCAGTACCCGCATAATCTAGAATAAATCTCATCTCCAGCCTGCACTGACTAACAGAACTTTTGGTTTATCTGTTCCCATTTTGCCATAGTTCCTGTGGTTCATAACATAAACAAGCCTTAAAAAAAAAAAAAAAAATCAGGAAAAAAAAAAATCAATCTATTGAAATAACGTTGCTCACTACAGACTGAAAGGAAATCAGATGAAATAAGATGAACTGTATCAGCAGTACGTTTTTGTGCTGAGAACTATTTTGAATCACCCTGGTCTACTAAGGAATTCAAGTTTCAGTATCTAATCTTTTAAATAACACAAAATATTTTCCCCCTTTTTGTGGAAAAGCTGAAACTTTTTTTTTTT
>JAOXNO010000033.1:35061720-35073653 GCA_028565335.1 Limnodromus scolopaceus | reverse complement strand
GCCATGCATTAATACCTTGTATAACACTTCTTTGGTGGATCTGGCAGCTACTCTTTTCTGCCCAAACCCATTTGGTACCCAGAAACTTGGAAATCCTTACCTACATCTCCTGAAGGGCCTAATTATCTAGCCAGGTCAGGAGACCAGAACGGCAGGTAAGAGAGATCTCATATCACTGCCTGGCAGCCAGCAGGGAGAAGAAAGCCCATGTTCCACATTCTCAGGCTGGCTTACATGTCTTACATTGCACGGTAGGTAGAAATAGAGAAAAATAGAAGTATATCCAGATGAAAATAAAAATAATCTACAGAACATTAACTTGAACCACAGGACTCTGCCTTTTTTGTCACACAGGGGTGAAAGAAAATTATACCTTAGTTTGTGAAGGTGTGGCCATAGGCTAGCTACGTGGGAGAGCAAACGTAATTCCAGGGAACAGAGATAAAAAGGACAACTATTGCCTCTGCAACTGGGCAGTAGATGAGCAAAGTAGATTTAGCACCTTACACCTGGCTGTTAATATTCTTCTGGCTTTAGTTTTTAGCATCTTCATTCCATGAAAAAGACTGACCTGAACAGGATTTGAACACTTTTTGTTAACACAGAACACACTATTGTAGCAATATGACTGTTTAAAAATGGTTATTTCCATAAGACAGTACAGAAAACAATATTAGCCCTTTAACAAAATTTTTCCCCAAAGAATCCCAAAACACTTCAAAAATAATAATTAAAAATCATATAGAAAGCCTATTACGTAAATTTACTCTTTTGTACCTCTGAACTAACTATAATTCATATAATGAAATTTATGAGGGAGGTGAGAAATTTGATGGCTACAAGGACTGTTTTCACTAATTGTCATGGAAATGAATTTTGACTTGAAGACTTTTACTTTATTGCATAACTAAAAAATTGTTGGTTTTTTTTTAATAAGAGAATAGAAAGATACCTATAAAGAATTTTTATATAGTAGAAGTTTGTTTTATGCTTTTCTGGAAAACAATGGTCATGCTTAAAAAGCCATAACTTTTCTTAAATTAACTACATAAGAGCTCTGAATTGGTTATTTTGGTGAAAATAATAATAAACAAACTAATAGCTTTTATTAAGTCCTGTGAAACTGAGAAGATCTTAACAGTTTAATTACGAAGTCCAGCTGCACAAACTAAGAGAGAAAACGTTTCCAGACAAGATCTAAAGTGCAGCACCATATCCCAAACCACCGCTACTTCTTGTCCTTTGTCAGTGTAGGGTGGGGTGCTCCAGTTTCTTAGATTAAGGCATAAAATTCTAGATCTCCTATTCACAGCATATGAGGTCCTGAAAACATCGTTTTCATGATATTTTAGTATTCACTAGTCAGTGAGATTGTCACTTCATAGGTAGGTGATTCAGGAAATATTTTAAGACTGTCCACCTTTCCACAGGTATCGCTAGTAAATAAGAGGCAACCCCCAGAAACATCAACCTGGTGTTTTGGCAGGTAAGTTTTTTTCTGAGCGAACCACATTGGTTGTACCTGCAGGCACAAAGGCATTTTCCTTGTGATACTTATTAGAGCTTAAGATTCAGGCAACAACTGTCAAAACTGGTTTGTGGTGGGTTTTGTCTACAACCAGCAGAAAAAGCAAAACCAAAAGGCATATCTAAGAAACCCCAAAGCCAACCACTACACCTTGACTTCAAGGAAGGTGTGTGCTGCGGGACATCCCCCAGCCTTGGTCCCCTAATTCCCAGGGCGGCAGCCTGCCTGGGACACGTCATGCTTCCTTCCAGCCAAATCCTCACATCCTTCATGTGGTATTGGGATCTGGAGGGGAAGGGGCTGTAAGAGACAGAATGATGCACATTTATGATCCTCCCTTACATGGAAGAGGGATGCAAAGTGCAATGTACCTGTGTCAGGGAAATGCTTCCAGGTACTGCTGTTGAGAGACAACCACAGTAGCCAGAGACGTAAGTGACTTCACCTTAAAGAGAAGAAGATGGGAGGAATGAAGATCACCTTTGTAAAGGCCAGCAACTCAAAGTTGGACTTAGAAACTCATCTACTCCTAAGTATGCTGGCCTTGTAAGTACACAGACTCCATGCTGTGAAACAAAGAAAAAAAATCTGTTTCTTTGCAGATAAGAAGGACTAGGTCCATTACTGATGAGTCACATTTCTTTGTATAGTATTTGAAGAGGTGATTGTATGAAATGTTTTTCTTTTCCTCCCTCTCCTTTAAACCTTGGTTTGCATGTTTCTGAGTGATCACTTAAAAGATGTCTTTTCTTTTTATGTGTAGATTTTAAGTACCCACATAGAAAAGATTACTTCCCCAAAAGCCCTTATGAAAATAAAAAACATAAGAAGATGAGTTCTTATAGCTTCCCTTCAACTCCAGCATCTCAGCAATGAAATCAAATTTTTAAGAAAACAGACAAAGCAAAACTATTTGGGTGCCTTGAAAGGATGACTATAAGGTAGATCTAGAACACATTTAATCACTATGGTATGATTTCTGACACAGTTTGTTTCTAGTCTGAAATTTGAAAAAAGTAATAAATCATGTCATTCTGCCATGATAATTGTGGTTCCATTTCTGAATGCAGATCAGATGCTGAATATTTCCAACCAAAAATATAGATGTCTTATATATATATAGCAGTTTCATCTACAGCACTGATATTCATTACAGGTTAAGTAATTTTCAATTCCTTTATTCCGGCTCTAAGATTTTTGCCTCATAGCTATTTTGAGTGATTACTGCTGAAATCCCTAATTCTTTTTCATCCCCACATAGGACAGACTTATTTTCATCAGCTGACCTTAAGCTCTTATATCAAATACTACGAATTCAAATCTTAATATACATCCAATCCAATCAGTAAGAAATCAATATTTTTTACTTCCTGCTTTTACCACCGCAGGAAAGTAACAAGTTTCTTAGAAGTGCTGAAGGGATGAATTTGCACATATGTATTACTTAAACACCTGGAGAATTCCTACTATTGGTGAAAAGTGTGTAAAACACTCCCTCTCTGTCTGAGCCAATCCCAGGCAGGGACTTGGGAGTAGAGGCAGGAAAAAGGAAGTGTTATCTGCAAAGGGTTTAATTCACTGAAGTACCATTATCTTGTTCTTGATTATTGCTACAATAACTTGTAACCATCAGAGTTCAATCAGATAATCCGGGATCTAAGAGTCAGAAACATTTACGTAAGACAAAAAGCAAATAAAATACTCCGGAAATGTGACAGCAGCCCAAAGTATCACACACACAGCTTTCAAAGAATATGCAGCCCTGCAGGAAATGCCTATTTAATTAACTTGATTTTGAAGAAAAAAAAATTCAATTTGAAATAAAGTGTACACTACACAGATTCAGAACTGTAGGAATTTTAACATGGGATCATTTTGCTTTTTATCTACCCTTTTCTTTCGTTTCCTTAGACATCAATTCACCATCTGATAATTCTACCTCTGCTCTTACATGAATTTTGCATCTGTGAATATAAAAAAAAATCTAGATAACATTGTCAGAAAACTTCAAAATAATCTGTAACTTATTATTCCTTGCATTTTCATGTCCCATCTCTTCTATTTCCACTGATACACAGTCACATTCAGATTTAAAGTGAAGAAATGATAGATAAAAATTTTTAGTGGCCTGAATGGCAAAAATTTATTTAAGCTACATAAATAGAGAGATTCTCAAAAACAGAATTTGAAAATAAAACTTCTGTCATATTGGATTCTGAATCTGGGAAAAAAAAACCCAACCCTAGTAATACAGATTTTAATTGGTAATAAAAGTTCCCATGAAATTTAATGTCATGGGTTCTGAATTGGCCCACAGCAGAGCTTTGCATTGAAAACTTCCATTTTCTGTTTCAAAAATAAACTTTTCCAATCAATTTACTAAAATAATTAATGGCGCTAATGTAAGAATTGCATGCATTACATTTAGAAGCTTTAGAGGTTTATTGCAGGTGGCTGTGTTGGCAGACAGATTTTGATGGAGTTGCTTCACATTTCAACAGCAAAATGCATCTCTTAGAATACTCTCTCATTAAAAGCCACATCAACTTTTCTGTACATTTTCCATAAGGTGAATCAATGTATAACCTGATGGAAGCTTTTCTGATGGTTGTCATTTTGGCCCTTTCAAAAATGGCATAAGGGAACACAATACTAAGATATTGTATCATGTCACAATTATATGATGTCACAAAAAGGCAGACAAGACAAAACTCTCTGCTATAAATGTAACATATCATATATATGCATATCATATATGTAAACAGACATACATACCCACACATATATATGCATATGGGAGTATAGTATTTCTAACCAAGCGTTGCTTGAAATTGTGAAATGAAGAAATGACTGTAGGACTTTTCTTTAGCAATAACAGAATTTAAAGATGAATCTAAAACACTAAAAGGGTCAAACTTATCTCACAAAACTTTACATTCAAAACATCATCCATTCCTTAAGTAGCTACCTAGTACTAACAAGGGTAAGAATTTAAGTCCAATATGTGACAGTAGAACATTGTATTTATTCCCATGATGAAATAAAATAAAAGAGTAGTGGATCAAGCCAAAACAGAAAAGAGTGAATCTGCAAAAACTTCCTAATAGCTAAAAGTTCATAAAATTAAGAGTATGGAAGCTGAATATGTTGGAGACAGAAACGGTTAGTAAAGAATCCAGAGAAAAAAGTAGAAGTCCTACCTGCATTAAAACAGAAATGAAAACTAAAACAAGATTAATTGACCTGGATGGCACTCAAACTGCTGGAATTATTTCTACATGCAGGTAAAAAGCAATTGTCTTAATTGTACAACAAAGCAACCTATAAAAACCCAAACAAACAAAACCAAACAAAAAACCCCCAAATTTTCTATGTCTATAGGAAATAAGAGCTGAAGGTTCAAAGATCCATCAGTATAATTAGTTTCATAGGAATTCAGAACTCCTTGAGCAAGTTGCTTCTTTTGCTAGTGCCTTTCCTTTCCTTTGTTGCTTTTCTTAAGACTAAACAAAACCTGTATTTACAAGAGATGCTCATGCAATGCAATCCTGAGTTTGGATTAACTGGGTACAACCCTACCAACATCAGGCAAGAGTAAAGGGTATAAATGCATAACTAAATCTATGGTACTGGGAGTGACACGAATGTGACTACTGTAGAAAAATAACCAATTAGACTGCTCCTGATTAAAAAAAAGCAATACCCAAACTAATATAGATCACCATATCTAATAATATTACAGTGAAAAAGCTTCACTCAGGGTTTGCAATTAAAAAATAAAAAGGCCACTGTAATGTAATAATAAGGTAGCAATTAACAAGTTAAACATCTTTTACTTGATGTATTTTTATCAGTTGTGTGATAAAAAGAAGTTACTTTGGTTCTGACAAGTCTGATAGTTTGCATCTTGCACTTTACAGATTCTGAAGTTTGTTCAATTCCTTTGTGTGAATGCTGTCCTAAAGTAAGACATCAAAAATTGTTACTCTCATAGGAGTTGGACTAGATGATCTCTATGGTCCCTTCCAACTCCAAAAAAATTCAGTGAAATTCAGTGAAATTCAGTGAAATAAGATATTCCTTACAGAAAATTTAAACTTAAAATACCAATCATAAAATACTTAAATAGGACTTAAAATACCAATCCAAATAAAATACATATAAAGTGTTAAGCATTACTCCAAAGGAAGGTTATATTCTGAGTTGAAATACAGAATTAAATACAGCAAATACTTGAGCAATGATGTCATTGAACTATTAAGGACAGCTGTTCAATTGCTTTAGGCAGTGAGACAGTAACACAGTAAAATGACACAATCCAGAAAGAAATATTTTACTGTGTGAACAACACTGCATTTAAAGTTGATTTTAAAAAACGAAGTTAAAATAAACTTGAAATTATAAGCACAGAACCGCTTTGTACAACAGATTGTTACAACATGTTTGCAATGTTTTGAAAAATCTTAAAAAAAAATTACAAACCTATCAAAAACCAAATGCAATTTGCAAAAACAAGACAAATGACGCAAAACCACACAAAAAGGCCTAGTGTAGAAGACTATTTCAGATTAAGTTTGTGCTGACATTAACTCTGACTTATTGAAGAGGATGGATGCAAACTTATCGTATTCAAGCCGTTAGAAGACACTTCACTCTACTTACAAATGTTCAAAAACAATGAAAGAGGCAGAGGAATGCTATTCCCATAAACACACATATATTTAATTCAAAATAAGGTTGTTCTCTGGTTCATGTTACAATACTACAATTAATTACATCAGGAAAGGAAAAGGAAAGTTGCCAGTCATGAATAAAAGTAGCCTACTTTTTCTTATTCCATGTCTTGTGTTAGAAAATAGCATCTAAAGGTCCAGTCCGAGCTCCATGATTCAGCAGGAAAGCCCTCTTAGAGGCTCCTGTAACACCATGCAACACAAACGGCTGCCGTTGGCCTTACTCTGAAAGGTGAGTGACAGGGATTCGGGATAATGCAGTTACTTTCCTTTAAACATTCTCTTTTTGAATGTGATTCAAAATACAAACTACCAGCAGGGGCATTATTTTCTGTACATATTGAGTAGCAAAGATAAGGTTAAAAGAGAAATTAGTTCTCTTCATAACACATGCATGGGCAAAACCAATTTCTATAATAATGTAAGATTAGAAAAAGAACATGACATTTGTTGTCCTGAAACTGTTAGGTCAAATTTGGATATTTCTTACTCTGAAAGTCAACAAAGAGTATTAGAATACTCTAATGCATAACACATGCATACAGGTGCATAAATGTGTATAAATAAATTACAAGTCTGGTTTTAGAGATTCTGAACATCCTTGGTTACAACTGAATTCAGTGAAGTCTAGGATTATACAATATCAGAAAATAATGATTAATTCCTGCAAATGCAGTTACAAGTACTCGACAAGTCCACGTCAATTAAAGAGCAGTTAAAGAGCAGTTAAACTGACTTTGTAGAGCAAGTGTGTGTATGAACACCACAGGCTTACATTATTTGTCTGGTTCCCTAAAACACTGTAATTATAAAACAATCTCACTTTATTAATACAAAACTTTCATCTTTAAGGAGTATACACTTTAATAAAAGATCAGTAACACAAAGAAATCAAGTGCGACAGCACAGAAATCAATGTATTCTAAGCCATTGATTGCTATGTCTGAAGAAGCATGGCAAGTCAAAACAGAAATATTTTGGTTTTGAAAAGCAACTACAAAATACATGTCATTTTAAGTCATAATACATGATGTTTTGTAATTAGGTCCCATTTGACTAATAGAAATGCCAAAAAAAAAAATAGATTAACCATTTCATCCTCTTGTGAATACTGTGCAAGAAAATACTGACTTTTCAATCTATATGCTAAAGAAAATACTAAAGATTGACATGAAATCATATGGATACTGGGTGAAACCAGGATACAATGTTAGCATTTTCTACTCTGCAAGTTAAACAAATAGTCAGAAATACGTAACTACACAACTACAGTTTAAGTTTTTCTGACATAAAATGGGAACCAAGAGGTCATTCTCTTCTCACTAACTAGATAACACCACATGTATTGGCATTATGTTAGAAACAGTTATAATTTTCTGTTTATGTCAGGTTAGAAAAACATGTAGCATAAACAAATGAACTAAAACTACTAAAAATAAGATTTCTCCCTGCACCCTTCCCACCCCTGCCTTATTCTCTGTGTATTGTAAATGTAAGGTTAGTTTCTCTGGAAGCTGTCATTAAGATGGACAGAAAAAAGTAAGCTTGCTGTTTTATCACAAAAACTGCAGTAATTTCTTAACAAACCCAAAGCCATGATATCTTTCTTAATTCAAAGACTTAAATTTTAGAAACTAAATACAGTACCCTGGTTTTTATTGTAAGAGGTTTATGCTGAGGTCCCACAAAATCTTTCAAAAAAGAAAAAAGGAGGAGGAGGAGGAAAAAAAACAAAGGAGGAAAAAAAAGGCTTAGAATTCACTTCAGAACCCGCAGTAATTTACAAAATTTACTCAGCAGTTTGCCCTTTGCAGAGTCCTCTCAATATAAGGAGAGGTAGTCCTGAAATTATATCAACTTTCACCTTAATATATTGTGTTGTACCTTGAAAGTTATTCATTACTACAAGGCTCAGACAAGTTCCACTAAGGATTTCAGATTCTGTAGGCTTTAATGTTTTTCTCAGACAGCACATTCCAGAATAATGCTGGTCATAACTATTTTTTCCAAGCACTGCACTCACAGAACTCTTGCTTTGACACTACCCATGGCAGTGTACGTGACTAAAACCACGCAAGAAACACCTGGGCAAAAAATACAGAACAAATAAAAAGCCCCAAAATACCACTCTAACAGAAATTAGGGAAAGTATCATCATTAGTTTATCCTCTGACAATATTTTTGTGCCAACTGAAAAATACTTGGTTTTTTTTTCATTGCAGGAATGGAATGATATTATGCAATCTTATCAAAGCAAAAAGATAATCCCACATTATAAGATGTAATTAAAACCACACGGTTCCCATAGGAACAGGTCAGGCAAACAAATAATTTGGTGATGGGCAAAGTAAAAGAGCATGAACAGAACTGGGTAACTCAATGCTCAAGCAATGTTATCTTGGTCGTAAGGGCAAGGTTTCCAGAACTTTTAAAAAGCACAAAGATATTATGAGAACAGCCTGCCTGATAGAAAACAATAACTTATGAGTTTAATTTTCTTTTTTTCAGAACTAATTTTAAAAAAAAAACCTCATTATATGTTTTGCACAAATAAACCTTTACAGATCTATTAAAACACTTTTACTAGAGTATTCATTTTACGTGGGTTTTTTTTTTCCCCACAGATTGTCCTTCCTTCAGAACACTATGGCAAAAAAATTTATTCCAGAAAATCAGTTCATAGGACAGTATTCTGTATAGGATCTCTTCTTCTATACAGGTGGTATCTGTTCAGCATGTGTCAGATTGTGTATCCATTCTATGGGCACAGGTACTTTCAGATATTGTACTTTCTGCAAACTTCATGATTACTCATTCAGCACAGATTCACCTAAATAAGTACAGATATTTGTAGGCTGTCACAACATGCCAAAATCCCAAGGAAATGTTCCAAGTTCATTCTGTCTGAAAATGATTTGTAGGAGACTGGGGACTGAGACCATGGGATCGAAAGAGAGGAAGGATAGGACAAGCCTCAGAAAAGTTGGCTGTCATTTATATTTCACTGGATTTCTAATCCAGTTAGTCTCTTAACTAATTTTTATTCTCTTTGAGATGTCTTTAGACCACCATACAACAGTACTGGAAACCAGTGCTGCTCCAATAAACTGTGACACACAGATTAATTAAAAAATCGGGGTATGCTTTGAATATTCTATTCATTACTTTATCTGTACTTATAAAATACCAGTAAAGACTGAAAATTTCAAGTGAGTCTGCAGTTCATAAATTTTAGGGATTTTTTTTCCTGATGACATATCTTTGCCTGACAGAAGAGGAGCAGTATCTTTGTAAAATGGGTTATCCACCTACATAGTTCTGGCAGAAAGACTGAACAGTACAGCAAGCCCTTCTCAGGAAATGTGAACATTAGTATGCTTTTCAGATATTCAAACCCTGCTGGATTTATGAACTTACCCTTATTAGCCTGTTAGAAGCTTATTCAGCTCATCTTCCTTCTGCTATGGTTGTCTGATAAGTTTTGCTGAGAGGATAATAAAAGTTGCTTCTGACAACATCAGCCACTACAATCCAAGCAGAGTTGAAGCTGCCAACTAGGACTGGTGTAGAGAAGCAACAGTGTGGACCAAAACTGGCAGTTCGATTTTTAAATGCTGCTATCTGCAGTACTTACAAAAAGCTGAGTAGAAAGACAGAGAATTCAGTTCTACAGCACAAACTGAGAAGAAAGATGGGACAGGGATAGACAGTTTATATTGTACCTATTTTAAGTCTTCTGAACTCAAGCCCTGAAATTTAGAAACTCGCCCATAAAACAAAGAGGAACCATACAGGCATCCTAAATGGTCCTGCAATAAAGCCCCATGCAGCCCAGTACTGACAACTGGCAAGCCTGTGTCCAGTTGCTTCTTAGTCTGATAGTGAGCTCAAGGTCATTCTCATCAATTTAGGATGAGCTGCCAAAACTGTGCTGTAAATTCCAGCTAGCCTGCTATCAGTTTCAGATAATTTTGCATACTGCTATCAGGAATTATCTTCCTCTTTCTCAGAACAGAGAACCAGAACAGAGAACAATTCAACAGCATGCGAGACTAGAACAAAAACTGCTCCTCAAAAACTAGGCTCAAAGTGCCTAAAAGTCATAGAAAACTTGGGGGTAAAGAGGGCCACAACTGCAGTACTGACTGCACAGCTGAAGAATAGAAAACACCTGGGACTCCAATTAGC
The DNA here is from genome assembly GCA_028565335.1 of Limnodromus scolopaceus. Lineage (NCBI taxonomy): Eukaryota > Metazoa > Chordata > Aves > Charadriiformes > Scolopacidae > Limnodromus > Limnodromus scolopaceus. Next base: position 35,063,204 of record JAOXNO010000033.1, on the reverse strand, counting down.
AGACAATTTCAACATCTGGTTTCATCAAGTATATTAAACATGCCCCAAAATACTCAGGAAAACACTAGGTAAGATAACCAACACTCTAAGGTAAACAGTCTAATTCCACAATCCAAGATAAAAAAAGGCCTTTTTTATTAAGCAGTAATGTAAGATTGTGAAATTCACCTCACCATCCAAGAAGCTGGACACAAATGGACAAGCTTTACATTAAAGGCACAATAATAACATAAACCTTCCAGCGTAAAGCACATTTAACTTGGATTTTCTTCAACTTCTTGGTAGATAAACCTATAACACTCTATCATGCAATCAAGTTATTTCTTCTAAATGTTGAGAAAGCAGAAGTTAGAGATAATTTTTATGATATTTATGGTTTGGTTTTTGACAACAAAGAGAACAGAGAGCACAGAATTCTTGTTATTTCTTTTCTTTCTATGGATAAGATCTTCTAAATTAGCAAAGCATTGGGTATTTTTAACTAGCATTCAGCCCAGGAATAACCTGGGAAGAGGGAGAATAAAGTTTCTGTGAACAAACAGAATAAGAAAATTTTTCTTTTTTTCAAAAAAATTATGTCAGAACTTTTCCATTTTTTCAAATAAAGTAAAATAATATAGCCTTAGGGAATATAGCCTAAGTGATTTCATCCAGCTGGAAATACTTTTATTCCAGTGATTTTTAATACTAAGGACTAGATTTAGAATTAAAGTGGATTTACCATTTACATCACTGAGATATGAATCAGTTGTTGGTGGTTTTGATCAATATATTTCAGTGGCTAAGGGTACTTACCCAAAGTGAATTTCTTCCTGCCTGAATCAATACATATATTGGAAACATCTCCCACAAAAAATTTCTAAGTAAGAGGTAAAAAAAATAAAATACTTTGGAGGCAATGGGATTATAGGGACTAGTCCTCCCTAGTAAAATTATTCATTTTTAACTAAAATGACTAAAAAGTAACTAAAAAAATCCATTGAATCCAAGACTTGCCCTGTCCAAGTCTGCCTGTCCCCAGTCTAGCCCCAAATGATCAAACTGTTGTTTTAGAACCGTGAAATGCTTCACCATTCAAGACCGTTTCTTTTTCCATTTTTGTGCCAGACAAAGCTAATTTGACACAATTTTACAAATACTGCTAGCAATGAAAAGCTGCATTTTAAGGTGAATAAATGTCTTGCCAAAACAAATGTCACCCAACTCCATATAGAATACTGGCTTCAAATTGTGAATCTCTTCAACAGTACACAGGACACCAGTGTGGCACTATGTACACAGCCCATCAGACAGTTCCCCAGTCTTGCTCCCATGTTGTTCAGGGCCTGATTTAATTTCTTCTCTCTTCTGGTAAATGTCAACTCTAGTTGAAATTGAGACCACCTGGAACTTTTCTTCCCCTCCCCCCCCCCCACCCGGCAAAAGGAACTACAAACAGGTCATTTGTTACACCTGTTAAGAGAGAGGCTTGGCCAGATCTCTCT
>JAOXNO010000033.1:35042814-35061620 GCA_028565335.1 Limnodromus scolopaceus | reverse complement strand
CTTGGCCAGATCTCTCTCTCATAGAGAGAAAGCTTCTGAAGAGAGAAGCTTTTGAAATGTGTGATATAGTTAACTTTTAAAGTGACCAGAATAAAGATAGACTCTAAATGAAAGAGAAAAAACAAGAAGGAAATGAGTGTCACTTTCACAAATCCAGCTACAACAGTTGTTCACAATATTTAAACTGAGAGGTGAAAGATGACTAGAATAAGTGAGCACTTGTAGGTTCCCCTAATTTTTCTTAAATTTGCCACCAATGTTTACTTTAGAGTATTCCTGTTTAACTAAACTTCACAATAAACTGGCTTTGTTCATCTAAGAGATGTATGCATTTCATCGTGCTGAAATGACCTCATGTCACTATTGTGTATTTAGTGATAAGGTCTCATTCTAGCAATAAAGCCATGTGGAATGCATTACTCAAAGGCCCATTAAGCATAAAGCATTCAGAATTTATTTACCACATTGAGAGAACAGAGTCCTTAAAAGGTTATTTAGGCTATAGCATGGAGACTAAAATATACCCAGCATCCCATTGATTTGACAGCCTGCCATAACTGTCTCTTATAGTCTTAATTAGAACACAATACACACACACATATACTCTCTTCTGGGAAAACGTTCCCAATTACAAAAAGCCACAACAAGAATAGCACTGCTTTTGACAGCTGGTATGCACATATTGTCATAATCCTGCCGGATATCTACTGTAAGTGAAAGGTATGCATCTTCCTGAAGCTCTGAAAGGTAATGTCAGATTGAATAAAAATCAGTCAGTGTCGTAAGGCCCATCCACCTGTGTGACACATTGCTGACTCCTGCTTTTGCTGAGGGGGAAGAAGATTGCTTGCCATTTTTCTTTACCAACACAACCCATACATCTATTCAAATCAGAAACAGGATTTGGGGGAAGAAAAGAAAATGATTTTCAAGTCTTTGTCTCCATTGAAAATATAACAGCTCCACCTTGAGGCAGGACCCAGTGAATGTCAGTAAAAGGCGCAGTCGAGCTGAAGATACATTACAGCATACACAGTCAGTCAACACCATCCAAAACATAGATTGCCATCCTCCCAGTGTCCCTTTCTGCTTACCTTCTTAGCATAAAAGAAGGCACGTGTGTACCTTTGTGCATGTTTGGACAAATTTACAGCCAAAAATTAAATACATATCAAATAAACACCAATTTTAAAGTGCAGTTCTCAAGGATGATATAACATAACAGGGCCTGATAGAAGTACTCCTTCAGGTGCAGGAAGTATTAACATTTCTCTCCGAGTAGGGTACACAATCAAATTTCAGAAAATTAATTTCTCCATTGTTGTAGTCTTCTTAAATGAGAAGTAAAAAGATGAATATATTTCAATATTTCATTTGAATCAATATTCAAATACTTTGAGCTTATCGACTATTTCAATGTGCTGCTAGGCATTGCCGGTAAGTAACCTGCTCTTCAGTGCTAATGAAATTGCTTGTTTTCAAATGGATTATTTCAAAAACTTATGTGCAAAATATAAACTTGCATATTCTTCAGTCTACTTCAGGACTTTCATTTTTAAATTACAATGTAACAGCATTGAGAACCTTTCTAATAAACCTAAAATATGTCAGTTAGATCAGCCAGTCAAGACACATAAAAAAACCCTAGGTCCCATTTAAACGAATGGTCATTAGGACACCGAGATAGATTTGTTATGGCCCTTGTAATAGATCTGGTTGAAGAATACTAATAAGCGTAAACAGTATTTGCAGCAGGAAAGCAGAATGAGCTATACCTGTAGAAGAAAATGATGATAGAAAAATTGAAAAGATTCATCATCAATACAGTTCACAGCTATAAAGGAAAGAGGACACGTGAGTAGTCAACTTGAGTAAAGAGTTGAATTAACCATTCTGGGAAAACAAGAAAAAAAAATAAATTACTGGGGACTGACAGCAGGACAACTCTGAAAACACATTAAGAAAGTTACTTAGCAGGTAAGAAACAAACGAGATCCTTATTTAAGAGAATGAGAGTTCTGCCACTAAGATTGAAGGAAACAATCTCACACTTGGGATACGCTTATGACTCATTCTCTATACTCTCAATTGTATAGAAACTCTTGTCATGACCTTACCAGCATTGATAAGAGCTCTCTAAGACTCTACATAAGTAATGTAAAATAATTGACCCAATTAATAAATTAATTGCATCTAATAAACATTGAAGCTAATGAGGAGCTTTGTTAAAAAGCCATTTGGCTAGTTCCAAGATGCAGAAATGCGAAAGAAACTTTCACCTTGGATAAACAGGAGATTGTTCACTAATTTTTTTTAAGTGAAAATTAATATACAAAATGCATTGCAAATCTCTTAATCACTGATAGCTCAAACTATGATTCTTCACAAAAGCTGCAGGGTAAGCCTATTAATGTTCTTTGCCAAATTACTTAATTTCTAACTTTAAGAGAGACACAACGTTATCATGATGTGAAAATGCTGTACAAAAATAAGCATTTAGCTTGATTTTAAAATTCATTCAGCATCTATAATTTGCAATGCAATCCCTTTTATGGTTTATTAAAATAAGTGTTAGTGAAACATAATTTTAATTCTATACAGCTGAACAGCCTCATATAAATTTATGAGTGCAACAGATGTTTCTACTGGCTCATTTAGATCACTTCTCCTTACATTCCCCTCAGCTGATGAGGTGCCCTTCTATGTTACAAGGAATTCCTTTTACATCACAGTGGTACAGCTGGTTAAAAACACCATCTGCACTCATAAATGCCTGGATTGTATTTAGCCACACTATACAGAACTTGAGAATGGCTACTGAAAGCTGGAGATGAAGTTTACATTATGCTGGACGACATTCGCACACATCCAATGGTTAAAGTCCCTAAGTGCTGTTTATGCTGTTAAAATAGGCCAAAGTAGGATTTTACCAGCATTTGTTTTGTGGTGGCCATTTAGACCAGCACACATTCAATCTGCGATTAGCCCTTTTTTCTAACCACTGTAGCTTTGCTTTTTCTAAAGGGCACATCACTGTAGTACTCATAAACAAAAGGAAGAAGTCTATCCTCTTAAAATCCAAATTTTTTTTTCAAAAACAATTACATCAATAAATCCTCCTGTTAATAAGAGCGTAGTAATTCATACAAAGTCTATCATGTTATTTCTATTGCCACAGTGCAGTGAAGCCCTAGCCCACACTCTGGGTTCCCGTTCCCTGTCAAATGGCATTCAGAACTTCTTCCTAGAAATAGGAATTTCTAGAATTGGGAGCTCTGATTCTCACAAGACTCAATTAACTCCACCCTTAAACATGCAACTATTTCAGTAGTATAGCCAGTTAGGCAAAACATGCTGAAATCCATTTCAACTTACTTCTCCAGCCACAGTACTCACTTCTGTTAACTACTTCAGCTCTTCTAACTAAAATAGATTAAATGATAAATTTCTACTTCTTGACTGCATGAGCCCAAGCACTTGCTTTCTCACAAATATTCAGCTTTTTCCCCGCCTCAAAACTAGTTTACTTTGTCAAACATAGCCAGTAAAATTGCTTCCGTATCATTTAAATAAGGAAAAAAGTGCTTACAGAAAGAGTTGCACTGAAACACCTTTGCAGTAATAGTTTTGAAGGAAACACGTGGAACTTAGAGTTTCTAGGAGCTGTATCACACCTCTAGTGGAGGTGCAGAGAAATGCAACTTTAGGAGGATCTACATACCCACAGTTTTCTTGGTTGTGGGTTTTTTTGTTGTTGTTGTTTTTGTTTTTTTTTTTTTTTTAAATTAACTTTACTGAAGTCAGAATCTTCAAGGCTAGACGATTAATTGTTTCATACTGAAGAGTCAGTTTTACGTTACTGAAATAACCATGAGTACCACTTTGTCAGTTTAAAAGGACTCTATTTTCCATCCTGGTGTACTAATGGAAGACTTTATTCATCAAAAGCATGATATGTAGAAGCAGAGGGAGTAAAAACGTATCAAGAAGGCATTTTCTCTCTATTATTCAGAAATGACTAGCACCTAAAGTGACATTCTTTTTCTTTGTTTTTGTTCAATAGCAGACTTTAATTTGGAAATCACTGTAGGCAGAGAAATTTATTGCAATAATTAAACATTAAAAAATAATTTTTGAAAAAGCTTCTTGAGAGGTCTTGTAGAGGTTTATTTCTTACCAGCTGATGCACTTCATGTAACTTTGAAGTTGATCCAGAATGTTAGAGCTGTGCTCTAGTCACTGCTGGTCATTCACTTGAGCTACATGGTTTAGTGTCAAGTCACAAAAGGGAGAAGAAAACAACTATCGCATCTGTTTGGGGTTGCACACCTCTGTTAAATAAATGGGTCCACAGACAGGGAATTACAGTAGTTTTGTTAATTTTAGGAGTCTGATCTACTTAAATAAGTACTATTGATGAATAAGTGTCTGACAAGGCTATCAAAACAAAGGCAGAGCTAACATTAACATTTACAATAGCATCAAGATGTTGAGTCTACCTGTCAGATGGTAGTCTTGGCTAAGATTGATGCTTAAAACAAATCTATGTGTTCCCCAACCCTTTTCTGGGGGTTGAAACAATCTACTTCTGAGCCAAGAAAGGCCTATCCCACACAACGTCATACCTTGCATTTTATTTCAGTAACCGAGAGAAAGCAGACTACACTTTTGTTACAAAGCAGTTCCACTGTCAGCTTTGAAAGATTTGTTTCCAGCACAAATCCTTCCTTTCAGAAATCAAGTGTTCAGAAAAAAAAAACCTACAGAAAATAAATACATACAAGATTTCCAGCAAATCTTTCAGTGTCATCACTGTTAGTTTATAGAATAATTCCCCTGAAAATATGGATTTGATTCGCAGGTGGAACAGCTTTGACCCAGTCTTGTCCATCTTTTCATAAATGTGGCTGACAGTTTTATTTAGCAATGTTGCCTAGGTGCCACAAACTTACTTGTAATGTCATTTGGGGGTTGTTGATATTATTCATAATAGTAACAGAATTAGGAAGAAAGATTCCTTTTCCTTTAAGAAATGCTATTTCACATACAGAGCTAAATTTCAGAGGCTATGAGAGAAGAATTGCTCAATTCTGAAGTATTTTAACAGCTAGAATTCAGGCCAGAGATATATCAGGTGCTCAGAGGCTTGTATGGTCAACTTTATACACAGGTGAAACCTTTAAATCATGTTCACATTTTCCCAAATTTAAGTTTTTCTTCCCAGAAAACTAATGAAATTCACATTCTGATTATGTTTATGTAATAAGCTAACAAACTGGGGTCTAAATGATGCAACAGATTCTCCTTCTGGGTCTGCCACTAGACTGACTAAAGGTATAAACCTTATTACTACATTAAATCTAAAATTCAATTATGACACACTGAAGATTTACGTTCTAATCCCTGAAAATTTTACTCTAAATGTGCAATATGAAGTCAGCACAATACAGTAGAAGACAAGATGCAGAACAGGTTATATCTTCCAAATTGGAATATTTAATTATACAGATGGAATTCAGACCAACAACAACATAAAAAATCCACACGCCTATGGTCAAGAAAATAATTATTTTGTCACATTTCATGAGAAACCCTCCATGTACCCCATGAATAAGATCTGAACACCTCTTTGCTAAGTGTATTTTATTTTAAATCCAGCAAATGTTGCAGCAGAACTAGAATGGGAGATTAGTTTTATTTTCAAACATTTTACCAATTTCTCTAAAGGACAGTATGATAAAAACAAACCAGAAATTCTGCTTGCAGCTTTTGTCTCACTAGTCCCAGATTTAAATGTGGAGTTACTTAGACAAGTTTTTGAAAGGCGTTGAAACAGTAAACTAAGCTTAAAAGAAAAATAATAAGAAATTATTCTTTTTTTCTGAAAAGAAGCATCATAATGTAGAAATACCTTGATCTAATATTCTGCATTTAAAATCTTAATAAAATATTAATGTTAATAACACATATCTACAGGAATAATAGTTATTGAATAGTATTGAATATTTTAATAATTACTGTGTACCTTAGGATTTTAGTCAAAGAGAAAAACAAGCCCAAAGAAAAATGTGTGCATCCTTACTGAATTACTAGAGCCCCAGTAAATTACTGTGGATATCCAAGCAATCATTCACCTGCTGCTATCAAACTAAAAAAGAACAGTTACCTTGGCAACTGCCGTATCTCATATTACGCTGTGTTACTTCCAAGACAAAAACATGGTCTTAGGAGAGAGTTGTGGAGGCCATGTAGGTTTTACATTTTCATTGGCAATGTCCTCAGAGACACCACAGCAGTCTTATAAAGCTATCCAAATTCTCAATTAGATAGAAAATAAATACATTTTCATTATATGAAATGATGTCTACATATAGTCTCCATCTTAGTTAATATATGAACCATAAAATTCGTAGGGAGAATTTAATCTTAGTATTAAAAATATACAGCTAAACTATACACTATATAGCAAAAACAATTCATAGAAAGAAGGGAAGGTGTTCAGTGACTTTAGGATCTCTGCCTTTCACACTCTGCAATGTCGCAAGGACTGAAGATGTTCTTGGCATTACTTACTTGTACATAGGCAGAATAATATGTGCTTCCTTGAGCTGCACTGTAGCTACAGGAACTTCCACCACATTAGCCAGGCTGCAAACTAAAATTTAACCAGCTCTGCCCTTCCTGCAGCCAGCACTTTTCTGACACACTCCAGGTTCCCTGTCCACAGGGAACCTCAGCCAGCTTGAGGTCCTCCTACCCCCTTGTTCCTTCCATTGCCTGCATCCCAATTACCTACAACAACCACCAAGCTTTCCAACCACTTTAGATATTCCAGCCATTTTCACAACAAATGTTCTGCAGCAAGGTAATATAGCGCTTATCAGAGACTTACATTTGTAGGCACTACATGAAAAGTTCAACTTTCTCAACCATAAGTACTGTTTTTGACAGTTGTCGCTTTAGCACATGCACTTGAAATACAGAATTGAAGTACTGATGCTTCTAAAATGAGGAAATAAACCGGGCTGATCTGAACTCAAACTTCATGGCTCACTAATATTTTTTTTGCTGATGTATTTACAGATGTTCTTCAAACACCACCCACATGCCTGAATGTGAATTGTGAAACATCATATCAACTACAGTTAGCTCGAATCACCTAAGCTTCTTTTGCCTGATTACAGCAGAGTAATGCCTCTCAAATTTAATTTACACAGGAAAACCTGTGTAATACAGATTCCTCTGAATATTAATGTAATACTACCAATATTGTATCAAAGATGTAGATGGTTACTATGTAAAGAATTGTATAGAATCTTGTCAAATGTATTACAGGATACTAACTGTAGCATCACTTACTGACAGCATCACATACACACCCCACATATGAGCTAGAACTGCTGAGATTTGAAGGAGTTCTACAAAACATATTTCTTTTGATACTGAGTTATGCAGGATTTTTCCCTAAGCAGAACACTCTGCTTTTATACAGTCTGATATAAAATTTAGAAACTATGAAGTTCATTTTAAATAGGTCTGAAAAGGTGACAATTATTATGAAAAAACAATGTAATGTTTTTGGCATGGGAAGCCTCTATACTTTAATGTATACTATATATTATGCTACAACAATGGCATCCTGAAGCCTAACTAAAATTTTCATTCCAATCTTGAAAGCAAGGATTTGGCGTTTTGATAGTGTGAAAAAAAAAAACTGATTTAAATAACAGTTCTTAAAAAGTATGGAGAACAGTGGCTGCTTCTATTTCTACACAAATAAGATTGCTTATATATTGACCTTTTTCAAAACAAAAAGAAGGGAAAAAAACCACCCCAACACCTTATAAAGGCAGGTACAGGATATTTAAAGCAGAACTGTTAAGACAACAAGGATGTGGTATATTGAGAATTATACTACAGAACACAAAATCATGTAGTCAAACTCTTGGGTTACTTCCACTTAATGACCAATGATTTCTGTTGATGACACAGAAAATAGCTTTTGTACCTGCAACCTGTCAATGCTGTCAACTGAGTCTTTATCAGATGGACACAATTTGACATAATTTCTGTTTAAAATGCATGAAAGCATTTTGATAATCGTGTCTGTGGATCTATTCATTTGACAGGTTACATTGGTGCTATTCAAGTTATTTCATTCTAATGTTTTCCTAGTTAATGAGAAGCTCAGCCTGAAACTATTTAAACTCATCTTGGGGAAAAAAAAAAAAGCAAACCACAAACAAACAAAAAACCACACAAAAAAAAACCAGAAGTCCCCTGACCTCCCTCAACCCTTTCACCGTATGAATATAGCAAAAACTAGAGACAGTGCATGAATCTGAAAGCTTTTGTTTTGTTTTAGACATTGTCCTGTATATATACATTTTAGATCCAGAAGCCTCTAGAGATCTTAACTACTATTTTCCATTTATACAGTATAACAATCATCTAAGCCTTTCTGAAGTCATATGTAACCTAAAGTAAGGCTTCTCTTGCCTTCCTAATTGACCATTGCACATTTTCATTACCTGACCTCCACATAGGACCTTAAAAAAAAGAAAAAGATTCAGAAATAAAATTTTCCAGGAAACTGTAACAAGTCAGTGTATCATCATCTTTTAAGATCTTGCCAAGATGTCAAAAATTCTGTTTATTTGATTCCCGCTGATCTGAAATAAGGATAGAGTTCTTCCACATCCCAAGTTATGCACCTATACTTTGGACATTTGTAAGTAAACCTTTCTTCCTTCCATGTCTAGACTTGTTCTACTTTGTATAAATAGCATAGCTCAAAATACTGTGCTTTTATTCAGAAAAAATACTCTTGTTTTATTATATTTGCTATGGTTGTTAGTGTTGTTTTTCTGTTTTCTTTTAATCTGTGGATAAAGTACCACAGAAATTTATGATTCATGCAACTCCTTGAAAAGGGAGGTAATTTTCAGTGTTATTATATACTACTTTTATTATTACTTTTACACTGACTTTAGTCTTCTGTTTATACTAGACTAGTCACTGAAAATAGCAGCGACTCTGTTTTACAGTACTGCTACCCAGTAATGCAGATGGAGACAGTTGGTGAGACAAGAAACAGAAAATCAAAGATATTATAGCCTGTGAATAGAAATAGTTTCCAGTTTCTCATTACAGTATAATTTATCATCATATAGCCTTGTGTTTTGGTGTGGTTAGACAGTTTAATATCTGTTTTACTGTCCTGTCATTCTTTGCTGGAGCCTTGGTGTGCTGGCAGCTACTGCAGGAGGCCAAGTCATCATGAAGTGAGGTCAAAAGCAGACTTTTTTGAACTGTTCTTTCCAACAAATACTTATTTCATACTAGAATTTTGCCTAGACATTCTTCATGTGACAAACTAGAAGGACAAAGGAGTAACTTTGCACTATTTGTAACAGAAGAGCTATGTATTTGAGAGTACCATTAACAAGAGATTAATTTCATATTACTACTACTTACTAGGAGAATATTAAAGTTTTTATTAATGCTTTTACTCAAAACTAGATATTATCAGTATTTCACTAATTTCTAGTCGTACAACCCTCCTAAATCCATAAGTGCACTCCTAGTATACAGACAGAATTTTAGAGAAAGGGGATTACCTTCACAAAGGATTAAAAAATAGGAATATGAGTTGACATCTGTACATTTTATCTTTCTATACTTTTAAATTAAAGAGGGCTGTTTATTTCCATACCAAATTTATACTATCGATCTGACTTGTTTCATGAGGTTTTCAGGTATATTACCTTTTCTTTATATTATGTGCTGCAGCTTTCTTTGGAAGAATACACCTACTTCTTGATTTTGAAATAAATCAAGACCCACACACAGAGAAAAAAACAATGTATCAATAATTTAGATTATTCAAAATACCATAGTTGTCTAACAGTCAGACTGGGATTTCCCAAACTAGATGGGAGAGAGGTAATACAGGAATCATACCTTTAATAGTAACTTTTCTCCTACAGTGGTCTAAAAGTCTAATGCATGCACTTCACACACATTACCATAGTTATGCCTATTTTACAGGCAGGTTAACTACAGCAGACAGAGATGAAGCACCTGTCTCATCACTGCTGTGTCATTAGATAAAGAACAAAGAGAACCTAGATGCCCTATATTCCAATCTGATACTTTGCCATGCTTCCTCTGATTGCAATATTATTAGATGCTCCGTTTCACACAATCATTGATGCCAGAGGATTCAAAATCAAATCTGAAATCATTACATACAAATGATACCACAAAACTCAATTTTAACTTCATTAAAGTAAGAAAATAGCTGACAACTGGAGCCATCCAGTCCGATGTGCCTCTTAACCTCAGAAAATGCCTGAAATAATCAGAAATCCAGCCTTAGGACTGCTGCTATGTTAATGTAGTCAGTGAAGGATACAGATATCTCTGGTACTGACAAGACCTAAGAACACTGAAACGCTCCACTGCAGAACTAAAAAGTAAACAATAACTCACGAAATTAAGTAAAATATAAGTGTTGAAGGCTGAAAGAACATAATTAAGAGTACATAGAATGATAAGGAACATTTAAAAGAGAAAAATGTAGTCGTTTTTAACCACAGCATAGAGCAAGGACAGCATGATATTACTAGTGCAATTATAAGTTCCTGCATACTTTCAAGAAGTTCTGAAATAATTCTAGCAACCAATGAAACATATAGTACCTGTATATGGTCAGTTAAGATCAACTGGCAAACTATAACAGTTTATGTTTCTTAGGAGTCTTGTTTTGGTTTTAATAAGAATTCAGTAACCACTAATTTTGGAATATACAATTTCGTTAATTGCAAGTCATTCAACTTTCTCTTAGTTATTTCATGCTGTATGTTTCCCAGTCATCCTCAGTATTACCCTAATATCAAGCTAGTCTTCCTACCAATTTATATATTTTATAAAACTTATCAACCCCTTTTCACAGCTTGCATGTCCTAAATCCTACGATAACCTCTGCCGTGGCGCATGTTTCTTTTTCCATATCCTTTTTCTTTGCCTCTTTGAAACTTCCATCTAAATATCTCAAGTCAACAGCTTCAGAATACGACTTTCACAATTCAAAATGATGCTTATTACACACAAAGTGCTTATTAAGCACAAAGTGTTGTCACGTTCAGGTCTTCCTATTTTCCTTTCCCATGCCTGATCTCCTAAAATAATCACATTCTTTACAAGCTTCAGATAAACTATGTTTGTTATTGGTCACCTCTAGTAAAAAGTCAAATGTATGTCCTTTCTTTGTGTATTTCCTTTGATAGCTTTTTGTGTGCTCTTTAAATAGACTGTTTAAATAGCACTGGCCTACCAAGAAAGTAGTCTGGCCTTGGTGAAAACAGTGCTTCAAAATAATCAGCAGAAAAAAAAAAGCTCCTTTTCTTTATGAAACAAAATAGTTGTTTCTGGATAAACCTATTAATTAAAACAGTTTTGAACTACCATCAGTTTTACAGCATTCTCCAATTTCCCTGTCTCTTACCTAGATATCTGTGTGACCACTCTCTGATGTCACAATTCAACTAAAAATACACTTCAAAGCTGAAGAAAAGTGTACTTCTAAACCTGAAGCAAGCTTACGAATATTTTTGATTGGTTTAAGTTCATTATTTTCAGGCTATTTGCAGTTCTAAAACATACCATTGTTCAAAGTCCATATTAATCTAATTTATGCTAATATTTCTGATATTTGATGCAGGATATTTTCTTTTCAAACACTTTTTATTCCCCTGTCCCACAGGCTCTTCCAAATATCTATACTTGTACAGAATATATTCTGCATAAAGCCACGTGACATGCTTTAAAGGCATCTCTTAGCAAGAATGAAAGGCTTACTCTGACAATTTTCAAAAACCTAGAGAACATTACTTTAGGAAGAACTCAATATAGTTATTTCTGTCTTCCTGAGATTGTTCATAAAGTGAGAATATTTCCTGCTCAAGAGATAATTAGTTTATTCTCTTACTTGACACTTAAAGTCAAAATTCTGTTTGGGACGTTTTAATCATTTCTGCAGTAGCCCATTACAATACCACAAAGGTGTAACTCTTTAGTGAATAGTAAAGCAGTCTGAGCTCATGTAGTCCTGTGCTCATTCTAATATATCCAGTAATTACAAAAGAAAAATAGTCAGAATGCCAACGCCTACTTTATAGGGCATTTTCCAGGTTTCTGACACAAACACTGTTAGTTGAGTTGTGCTCAGCCTCAGTGCAGAGCAACTGAGAATTATTCTACCTGCACTTACAAAGCCCATGTTCAGCACAGTGCTGGGATACAAAGGAATGCTGCCAGAAGTTCTGATTTATGCTGATTGTGCACTGGCCTGCTGGGATTCTCACTCAGGTTTAAAACAAAACAAAAAAAACCAGAACTGATGCCGCTGAGAACAAAATATAATAGCCATAAATCTTGTTTAATATTTTAAGCAAGGAAAAATAAAATATATATGAAGGCAAGCACCACACAAGGTTCAAAGCTGACATGTCATGGGGAAAAAAAAAAAAGAAACTTTCAATCGGCATCTTAGCACTTTTCCTTCAATACCCAAGTCTTGTGCAGCGTTAGGATCATTGTGTAAGAAATCTGAAGTGTGGCTTGTTTTCCACTACCACTTTCACTTATGGATACAGGATGTTTATCAGATAGATCATGATTCTCACATGTGAATAATTACTTGGGATTTTAAGAAAATCTGAGCAGATTTCATACTAAATTGTGCTGGAGTAGTCGCTTAATGTTCTAAATGAAAACAGCAGCAGTGCAATTACTTTGCAGTAATTACTTCTCTCAACACTAAACCTAAAACCAAGCTGTTCATATGAAATCCCTCCATTACTACCTAAAAAAAATCTTGAGCTATTACACCAAATTCTGTAGGTCATTATTACAGCTCTGCATCTTGGAAACATTAACCAGCAGTAGAAAAAAAACATGGCAAGCAATATTAAAATCTGCCATTTTGAGAATAATGTTTCAAAATAGACTACAGGGCTCCCATTATGCCTGATAGTTCTAACAGCTTTCAGTAACTGATTCATAATGCCACCAACATTTTCACTGCACAGGAACTGAAAACGGACAGATTGTCCTGTTATCTGTTTGGCTCAGTGAAGAATTGTTGCTGATCAGAACGTTGAATCCAGTCCATTGTTTTAATTGCTTAACTGTGAGAAAAAGAAGAATCCCTACTGAATTACTCCTCCTGGCTCCATATATTTCAGCTGTGCACGTGTAACACTGGAATCTCAACCTATTCCCTCCTATCTGAAGCAAAAATACAACACTAAGTATTTTCTGCGTGTTTTTCACAACATGTAGATTTTCAGGCCACAGTTGAAGCAAGGGGTTCTCAAAAGCAGTTAAATTTACAAAACAAAGTGCTTTTCCTCCACTGTCTCCTTACATCTTTCTACCTTGTCTTAAATTACGGTGCAATATAGAAAGGACACCAAGATGTTGACAACACCTGGACAGGGCATAACATTGTGTACCTAGGCAGCACTCAGAAGAATATTCTAGGAAGCTTACTGAATCCAGAGAATCTAGTGTCAGTGAATCCCAAAACCCCCCAAAATCCAAGTGCAAATTACCATACTGCTTCTGCAATGTTTTGTAAGGACTTCCGCTGTCTCTTTTTCACTGCTCACATGCTTATGTGAAAGCCTTAAGCCTATACTAAAGTCTTAGATCTGTAAGAGTAAGCTGTATACAACACAAAACACAAAAGTTCCCCGGCACCATGAAGAGAAGGAGCAGTACTAAAAAATTCTAAAACAAAACTCTTATTGCAGCAATTGACTGAAAGTCTTTGAGACTGTGCAGGCAAGCCATTAACCCTAGCATTTCTACACAATACTTACTGCACAATAAAAGACTTTGCTAAACCATTCAAAAAAACCTGCCAATCAAGCACAACCACCTCAGCTTATTAAGCTTTTTTCCAGACTTTTTTTTAATAAAAAAAAAAAAAACCACAGAGAGGAGAAGAAAAGTTATGTTGGGCTAGATTTCAACCACTTTGTCTCTGTCTCCCTTTCCAATGACTACCTTTATCCTAAATACATTCTTCACATTACAAGGTTAACAGAAGTGAAGTCCACACAAAGCATGCAATTGTCACCTTTCCAAAGAACAGTAGGTGTATCCATGATGTACAAAAATGAAGAGCCCAGCCCAGGTCCATGGATGCCACACTGGACACCAAACCAGCAAAACTCTTACGGAACTGAAAAGTTGTTGTTTCTCTCACTCTAATTCTATGTGAAGTTCAATTCATAATTCAGTGAAACTTAAGAACTTATAATACCACCAATACACAAAAAACAGCGACAGCAAAGAAATGGAAACTAGTGCATTAGATTCCAAACAAAGCATAAAGTTTCAGAAAGAAATACATAACTTGGAGAAGTGCCTTACTTTAGAACTCTGCAAGCCTATTTTTATTATAATCAATTCTTGAAAAGAATGCTCAGGGTTAAAATGCGTATTTGCAACCTTTTCTACAATATGGCACTATTTGTTTAAGTGCCATAGGTAGAATCCATCTGCAGTCTTAGTATTTAACTGTAAGTGGATGATATTTATTCAGCTAGTACATTTTTTCCTGACATTTATATTACCTCAAAGGACAACACTGCCTTTGGAAATTCTATTTCAGATTGAGCTAATTGAACTTTCGAAGGCATGGTAATCTTGTCATGAATCAGCAGCCTTGGTTATGACTTTGAAGGGGCAACGTATCATAGAAATTGATTTTTTTTTTTCTAGCCTCAGTGGAAAGGAATCAAGTTGCATAAGAAAATAAATTAACTTCAACTGAACCAGACCCCTAGAGATATAATTTCAAAATGCCTCACTCCCACAATGCATGTACATACATACACTTAAAAGACAGCTTGTCTTCATGAATAAGACTAAAACTATTCTAAACTTAAGTTTACTGCTTTTATTGAATATGTCAGGCTAATATAGTATTTGAAGAACTAGAACAATATATTATAATGTATACATTGTATACTCAAGGTAAATCATTTACTCTGGAGTAATCATTAGCTCTGGAGATTCTCTGGTGAAAAGAACTGCGGGATTTAAACCTAATTACTTGTCACTGATAAAGTTTCTTATTTAGAGGTCATTATTCTCAATCTAGGTCACGTGAAACAGCAAACAGTTTTCTATCTGAAAAGAATTGGTATTCTTGGACAGGAACCATGGAGATGGAGCAAATCTGCTTCTTCTGTAAACAATACAATGCATCCCCTTAACTGCCTCTAAAAGAGTCCACAGTACATAAAGAAAAGCCAGTTCTTATATGCTGCACAACACTACTAATGTGTTTTCTAAAGAGGTCCACACACTAAAGAAAAAGTTGAAAACAACTAATCTAGAATAAGAACTATCTATTGGATATTCATAAGAGCTTTTGGCAGGCAGGAAGTACATTAGTCACTGCAGCAGCCCAAAATCTCCCAACCACGTGGGAGGGGATGTGGGCAGGGGAAGAGTGGCAGGCATATAGTAAAAAAAATAATAATACATTCAAAAGGACTCCTGCTCTGAAGACTTAGTTTGTGCTTTCAATCAAACATCTGTCTATTCTAAACAGACTTTGTCTTGAAGTACAAGTTGAAGAACAGGACTCTTCAGAATTCCCAATTCCCTTCATACAGTTTTGCTCACATTTTGTGATCCAACAATTATTTGGTTGTTCATGGCACAGTGGAACATTTTCAATAAAAGGATGGGAAGTGCCTCTAAACAAATCAGCCAAAGCCTCCAGCTCTGACATTCACCTATGTAGAAACCCTAGGGGAAAATCCTTCAAACTCAGAAATAGAGTTGATATTAGATTACCATGCCTTAACAAAATGGAGTTACATTATTGAACAAAATATATTCAAGCACACGCCTGTGCTGGATCCAAGAACAGGCTTATTGAATGTAGCCTCTGTCAATCAACTGTTGGAGTAACCTTTTCAGAGGATGTGAAGCAGGCTTGAGCACAGAATAGGTGTCGAGTCATTTAACTGTGATATAACGGAGGCAAACTTTCTGTATGGCCTTAGATGATTAAAAAACTTTAACTGAAGGCAAGTTAGGCACCCCAATGTCAGGGAGTACTGACAGTTGGGCACTCCAGGCCACAGCTGGGACCCAAGTCCTTTTGAGGCTCTGGATCTAAGGAAGTGTGCTATCCCACTGCATACAACTTGATACACAAGATTAAACTTTCCATAGCATGCAATAATAATATACTAAATCATATGTTCTACCTGTTCTACAGGAAAAGATTACTTTAGAGCTATTTGGAATCAAATAAAAATGTCTACTAGGACCAAGCCTTGATTACTAGTATTTTAGGGAGAACTGGCCAAAGCCCAAATAATTATAAATGAAAATTCTTATTTTATGACTCAATCTAGCATATGAATTTGTCTTCTACATTTTCCAAAAAGGTAAACACTATTAGAAAGAAACGATGTATTTTAATGCAAAGATGGACATTTTGTGTGAAAAGGATCTGAAAGTTATCATCAGGATCAACCCTTTGGAAAACGCAAAGACAATCTGAAAGCAACTGCTATATAAGCAATGGAAGAACCTTAAAAATGTAATGGGGTTTGAGAAGACAAATTTATATTACGCCCTGCTTACTAGGATGTAAACCAGTGCTCAATTATGTCTAATAATTCACAATTAAATAACAAGTATGACCTTTTCTGAAACAAATATTTAATCTAAGCCTACAAAAAGAAACAAATCAACGTGATCTCACCACACGTAGTCATCACTCAGCAATTAGCATGCTTCTAAAAGATATACACGTGTCTCAGTCTAAATTAATCTCTCTCCACAATAATAGTTTCCTTTTGAAAGTTATTATTAATGAAGGAAAGATATTGAGAAATAATTTAGTTACTTGGCTTAAAGCTTATTTACTGCAGTACACATTTTCTAAATGAAGCATCAGTGTCTCCCTCCATTACATTGACACCCCATCATGCCTAAGCAAAATTCTGCTTGCTGTAGCAGCAGGGCACAGTAACGGTGGACACACAGGACAATTCCATACACTTTGTACAAGGGCAAGATGTTGTTAACAGGTGTTCCTGGAAATGAAGGAGAGGAAGAACCTGAATGAAGTAAAAAAATGACCGATGCCAAGCAAAGAAAGTTAGCCAACCAGAAAACTCTATCAGCTTATGCCGAACACTAAACAGGAGGAGATACATGAGATAATAGTGACATAAGCCATTAAATTGTCTCATGACAGCTCTCAGTAAAAGTACCTATAAGTCTTCCAGGACTAAGTTATTTGATGCAAAGGCAATGCCAGCATCTCTGCATCCTGCATAGTTAATTAGGCATAGTTAGCATAGACAATCTGCCCATGAAGAAACAAGTTTTGAAAGTATGCTGTTTCCTTTAACTTTTCCTTTTCCTCCTTTCTGATTTCATTGAATATATATATACTAGACCAGAAGTACATAAAATTTGATTCTGGAACCCAGAATTGACAGTAACAATGAGTTACTGTAGGTATTTTACAGCAAAATATTTTTCCTGATCACCACAATATATAATTTGAGAAATAGTCAAGATTTAGTTATGTCTTTCATTAAGCAAAGTTTTTCTCAATCACATATTTGTTTCTTTTCTCATTTCCTCGAGAGATATCCTCTTAAGAAGTTACCTTCATTTGAGTAGAAACTGCTTTTCCCGCTAACACTAGACCTTAACAATAAAGATAGCATATGTTATTTCATCTTGCAGATAATCACAATCTTTTCCTTTTAACAATATAAAGTCTCAATAACACATTTCACTCCCAGAAAAGTAAAGTAAGTTATACTCCTCACTGTTTGGAAGAGTACAGTGCAAAATTTTTCTGTGGTCTTATGGATCTTTCTCACTCTTCGCATTTGAATGTCAGGATGTCTTTCATTGGTTTATTAAGGGACTTAATTAAAAGATAGTTTGATTCTATCATCCTGTCTTCAGAGCAAGAAACAGGCAGTCAGGTGTTCTACTATAGTAAACTGTATAAATTTATATATTTAATTATTTTTACAGATGTATTAAGGTTTTTGCTATAAAGGATTCACAGTGTGCCAGTTTCATTTCAAGATTATCAAACTACATACCTGCAAAAAATTCCTCCAAAACCAAACCAAAAAACCCCAAACTAAAATCAAAAAAAATCCCAAAACACTAGGGATTTACAGTTTGCAGCTTCAGAGCACAAATGATACTGATGTTTTCCAAGTGTGTATAGTCTCACATTTTCTAACACAAAATGAAATAGGGAAATCTACTCCTATATTAAACCCACTGAGAACATACATTTATATTTGATTTTACTTAGTTATCTTGAATGCCAGTGATCTATTTTAATAAAATAGCAGGAAATTTACTTTAATATCATGCACAAATGCCCATTTGTTTACTGGACACATTACTGAGATAGGTATAAAACAATAGAGAATAATGTTTTTTTTAGTCACTCACAGTGAACACGAGAAGCTTCCACAACAGAAACACATAAATAGAAACCAATATACAGACATGACACATTCAGACTAGGAGTGAATTCCCAGAACCAGGAGGTTATCAACAAAAACTATTGGGGGAATTGGAAAAGGAACTAAGAAACCCAAAATATTTTCTAGCCTTTAAGTAAAACACCTCCCAACAATGTGCAATACTTCATCTGGTCAGTGTCCTGGAGTTCCTATAATGCATATAAAGTAAAACACAGAAAACACAACAAAAAAACA
>JAOXNO010000033.1:35013936-35042714 GCA_028565335.1 Limnodromus scolopaceus | reverse complement strand
CAAAAACCCACTCCCCCAAAAATCCAAACAAACGCCCACCCCAATCCCTGAAAAAAAAAAATTCTCCCAAAAACCCAAGCCCACCAAATCCCTCCCTGGAATTTGGTGTCCCTGTATAATCCCTCCCAGGACGTGTCCCTGCCCGTATCAGGGGGGGGTGGAACTTGATCTTTAAGGTCCCTTCCAACTCTTACCATTCTACGATTCTATAAAATCTGCCAGTAAAACAGACTTATCATGTGAAATTACATTCTGCATTAACTAAATAAGCAAAGGTGTTTTTTTTCCTCCAGATAGAGAACAAAATACCTTTGTTTCTATGCCAGAAGCTATAACAAAATATATTATGATATGTTAAAGCTGTATCTTCAAGTTAAAGATGTAGTCGATCTTGTTTTTAAAATGTGTGGCAGTGACATTCACTGAAGTCACATGAGACCACTTCTTCCTTCAAGTACAATGTAGAAGCATTTACATCCTTGTTATGCACAAGTTCTGCATACATTATAAATGCAATACCTACAAAATCAGATATTTCAATTACTTTCAGGGGTTAAGAGAATATAGCAGTTGGAGAACAGAGGAAGATCCTCTTTACACACAGTCTTTATATAGACTTTGATTTGTTCATCTGAAAAAGTTTAGACAGGTCTTTCCATTTGTTCCATACCATAAAAGTAAAAATCTCCCTTCCGTATGAACTTTTAGTATAAACCAAAATATGTGACAAGTATCTGAGAAGACTAACAGCCTGCCTTTCCAGAATACAGCATATGAATTTACACAACATTCAGCATAAGGACAAAAGACGGATACGTTTTCCAAAAAGATTAAAAGTTGCCAAACACGATCTCATAAAATATCAATAAAGCCTGTAATTATTCTTAGAGTTAGGATATGGAAACAAAGAAAGCCTAAAACTCCTATGTAAGGCTTAAAAGGGGTTGCCAAAGCAAGGGGTGGGCTGCAAAAAATTCTCCTGGTACCTCCTGGTCTTGCGTTAAGGCTCAGATGAGCACCTAGAATTAGGGTTGAGAAGAAAGGCAGATCCTAGAGCTACGGCGTGAGTAGGGCTAAAAGGCTTGCCAAACAAAGGGTATGGCTGCCAAAAGAAATTTCCCCTGAAAGCCTCTCTCTCTGGGTCACGGCTGTTGATCCTGAGTAAAGAATTATCTGAGGATCAAGGGTTAGGGTTGGCAGAGAGAGCCCAGAGCTACAGCACATATAGGGCCAGAAAGGGGCTGCCAGAGTAAGGGGAGACTGCCAAAAGAAATCTCCCCTGAGAATTTCCTCTGGCCAATTCCTGTTGGTCTCATGTTAAGGTTCAACTGAGGGCACTGGTTGTGAAACAGGTAGGGCAGAAGATCTACAAATAATACTTATGCCACCACTTTTGTCACAAATTTTGTTGCCCATTTTCCAATCAGCTGTACACTCATAGACTCGTCTGAGAAAGAGTGGTCTTGTTGTCATAACGTGGTTCTATAAATTACTGTACTAATCTCAATTCTGCCAAAATTCACAGGATTTTTCTTGTTCCCTTGAATCTTCAGTGACACGTCAGTTTTGCTAAAAGACCCTTCCACATGAAAATGAGGAAGCCCATCCACAGTTACACACCTGACGGACAAGTAACCTTGGATTATATCCCCCATACACCTGCATTGCTCTCATGACCTGCAGATTTTTTTTCCTAGACATTTTTACTTGGAAAAAATAAAACACTCTGATGAATCTGAACTAGCTGTCAATTACATATATATATATGTGTGTGTGTATGTGTATATGTATATATATAGTTCCAAAACATCCTGATTCTCTCTTAAGAGGCTTACAGTTCTATTTTTCTCTCCCTTACATCTCTGTAGACCAGGAATAATTTTCAGAGAATGTGGAATCCAAATCAGGCTGAAAATAAAAGAAGATACTGTTATATCCACATCAGGGCTAAAGCACAGAGATAAATGAGATCAGGAAAGCAATGCCTTGCCGGCTGGCATTTTACCGAATCTGTACAGAGGGTAACAACCTCCTACTTGTTCGTTCTTGTACCTTTTACAAGCAATTAGCTATCAAAAAAGGACCCATAATTAGACTTCTAATCAACGCAAATTCCCTCTGCGTGGATTTTGATGGATCAGAGCAGACCAATTTCCCTTAACATCTGGGTTGTCAATAAGTGAAAAAGCTTAGGAAGTTCACATTTCCCATTTTTCTAACAAACCTTCTGTTAATTATTAAAAATACCTCTGACATCTTGAAATGCTTAAGGAAATGCTGCTTCTGGTAGACCAGAATATTTTCCTAGAATTGACACTACAGTTAATGGTATAAGGAAAGCCTAACAAAAGATCTTACAAAGACATGCCTAAAAAACTTAAATAATTGTAAGTTATATTAATATACTTACATAAACCAGTTTCTATTCTCAGGTACAGTTAAATTCTCTCACAATTGGTGTGATCAGCTTGTGGCCAGTCACCTGCTTTATACAGCACATGCACGCATATGGATTAAAAACAGTACCCATATATATATATTTATTAAAAGATATGTATAAAAAACCCCACTGTTCAGGACAATAAGAAAAACAAAAAAAAATAAGTAAGAAAATTATATACAACAGATATTTCCTCCTGGTAAGCTTCCAGTTTCTAAATAATTTTAGTATTTCCTCGGGTTTTTTATTATTTATTTTTATTCCTTTACTTTCTGGAATGCGATTCTCTAAACATATTTACCATTTATTACACATTAAAAAAAATTATCTAAGTCAGCAATGCAAAGCATTATAGATTAAGTGAAATATTCTGAATTTTTTATCATCAGTAGACTGCATAATTTTTTCCCAATTGTCAGCTGCAATTAACTTTTAAAAAAAAAAGTTTTTATTTTTCAGTTCTCAAAATCCTGAAGTCATCTGCCATTTGAAACATTTTCTGACCTTCATAAAGTCATTGCTTTACATTCAATTTTCTACTATGCATTCAGCAGACTAAAAGACTTCAAATTCTTGTGCAAGTTATAGAAGCTAGGAATATTTTAAGATAAATCAGAAAAAACACCACAAAACATACACTTTAAAGCGCTGCTCCTACACTTACAGCATACTTGAGTATATCTGCATAGATAGACCTAGAGCCTGGACTATTAAAGTAAGGTTCTTGAAATGTATGCCTATCTGATAAGATCATTAATTCTCTTACAACTGCCTGCCTGAATACATGGGTTTTTGCTTTAGAGCTTAATGTAGGGTTCTGCAAGGTCAGATTTAGGATCCACGCAAAACAGATGAGAACTGGGTTTTCCATCAGCCTCTCCACCTATTCTCAGCAAATTACAATAACATTATAACAATAAATATTATATTTAATGTATCTTAGTTTGAGTGTTTATCAGCCCTTCAAACACTTGCTATCAAGAGACATTTCGACCTTCTCCTGGCAGAAGGCGTTTGTATTTTCATTAAAAGGTCTTTCACCATCTCAGGAAAGATAAAATAACCCTGTATTCAAGGCTAATGGCAACCATCAAGATTCTGTGCCAGAGTGCCACTGAAAAATCACACCAAATAATCTTCAAGAAAATAACCTTGTTCATATTGTGATCTATTGCATATTGTCCTTTCTTCTGTGATAAAAATCACACTGAGAGATTAAACAGAATCATGACCCAGAGCAAGGTCATATTCTCACAATAAATAGCAGGGAGAAACAAATAAAAAAACCACAACAAAACAACACCACCTCTAAAGACTTTTGATGCGACAGGAACAAAGAACAGCACCCACTCAATGACAAAGGTGTTAAAAAAAGGATTTAAAAATAAAATTGATTTTTCAAAGTGAATAACAGGTTCAACTTAGCATAGCTTCAATTCCTCAAAAGAAAAAAAAAATAAAAATCTGTATTCTTGATCTAGCTGAACTTTCTTACTAATCAGAATAAAATTGTCATTATAATGATGCCTGCTTACAGTTCTGCAGTCTGTCAGAGTTTCTATTATAAGTCCTTATTCAGAGGAGTTTAATTTTGTATTTTAGCAAAAAATGATCTAGTTTTGCACAAAAGGGTTGGATTTGGAACACTTAAGCCATATCTGGATTAAATTGCTTCAACATAAGATATGTAAGTGCACAGCATGTCTCATGTATTCAAAGCCATTTATTTTTAGGCTGACCGACTCATCCTTTCTTCTTGACAGACTGCCCTCCTTGTTCCTTATCCATATTCCTATGACTTCCTCTGCTGAAGTTTGCCAGTTTTCTGGCAAACTTTGAAAAAGCTTTGCTATGGGCTCTATACAGTTGTTTCCATTATAGAGAGGGGAAGTTATCATCAAAGAAGTAGTCATTCTGCATACCTTGGGGCTGCATGTCTCCGCCAGAGATCTGGACTGACAGAATAGCTATTCAGCTACACCAGTGAAAGAACTTGTATACACTTACTTTATGTTGGCAAGGTAACACGTACCCTAGACCCATCTCAGCACAACTCTCGAAGAGGAGCAGCAAAACCAAATCAGACAATAGCCTTGCTCCGTTTTTAATTTCCTTCTCCTTATTTCCCTAGAAGAAGATTCGTAATGAGAGCAGCGGTACCTTGAGAAAAGACAGTGGCAGCACATCAGAGGGAAAAGACCTAAAGAAGTGCCAGTGGTAACATCAGTTAAGTATTTGTTGGGGTTCTGTTTTTGTGGGGTTTTTTATTTGTTTTTAAGAAATACTGGTTTCTTCTTTCATAAAAAATAATAAAAGTTAGTTTATGTATTTATATTCTTCAAGACTGACTGTAAGTACAGTTCTGCTACAGATTATTTCTGTTCCCTAACCAAATGTACAAATATGTAAGAAATTTTGTATTCTTGTTGTCTTTTGCTAATAGCTGACTGATAAGAAATGTATTTATAACCTTGGAAGCGAATCACAAATTGGTAAGAAACAGAAAAAAAAAATATTCTTTGCTGCATGAATTGAATGACCTAGAACATTCATAATTAAGACAACAGTCAAATAGCACTATTCTTTCTGGTTCTTTTCAGGTACCTTTGAAATGAAAAAAGAGTGATGTAATACACAAATCAAATATTTAAAATGCCAGACTAAAATTATTATTATGTAGATCTGAGAACAGTTTTACATAAGACTTGAATTTGTTTTTTTACAGTTTATCTTTTTAACAGTTTATTTTCATCATAATTTAAAATCAAACCCTTAAGGTTGCTCAAATGTTCATTAGTGATGAGAGATCAATAGACATAACCCTCTAAATTAGGTTATAACTTTAATTCTAAAAAAGTTAAGGAACTTTAGACACTATCTAGTGTTGTAACATCCATGTGATGGAGGATTATGCAAACCATAATTTTTTTTCCTTGTTGAGATTTATTTATTCATATAAAAAAAATGTACAGGCTCTCAATTTTTCAACCTCTACCTCCAATTTTTGTCATTTTACTCTAAAACAGAGTAATTCCAAACACCATATAAGGTAAGTCACTCGTGTTCTTATTCTGCAAATCATGCAGAGTTGGATAAATAAGAACAATTAATAGGAATAAGGGTTGCATGATAAGCCTTTGACTAGTCAGGTCCATTACTATTAAATATTCTCCAGTGTCCAATCAGCTTGATGACTTACAACCACCGTTGCCTTTGTAATTTATCAAGCTTTGTTTCTGTTCACTAGCATCACCTTCACACTCGCCTTTTCTTTATATTACCTGTAGAATTTATTGCACTTTTTAAATGAACAAATGAAATTAAATACCTACTATAGATTTTAAAGCTAAGATTAGCAAAACCACATAAGAAAGAGAGGTGCGATTACAGTTGTGAAAATGTGTTCTAAGGAATAACCCCCACAGGCAGCAGTTCAGAGTCTTCTAAGATATATTAGGCACAGTAATAGCACTGTCACCAGCCTGTAACTCCTGTGTTATTCAGTTATTTCATTTTACTGCACAATAAGCAACAGAATAACTCACTAACCCAGAACGTGCCTGCAAGACTCTGCTATATGTTCTGCCCAAAAAAGGGAGGAGGGAAATAATTCTTTATCAGAATTTATATGTTGGTCATTAAGCACATACAACATATGGCTCATATACTATATTTCATATAAAATAGAAATTGTTCCTTAAACTAGTAATATTTATACTGCTGTAATAAAACTTAGCTCATTAGCTTCACGTTAACGAATGAAGATTGACTCCAGGAACCCCCTGTTTACCACAGTTCAGGTACCACCATACTGCACGAGATTAAGAAATATTTGTATGTCTTGGTTAACTGCTCTTTAATGCATACAACAAACACACTTGAGAGCTAGACTGAAACACTTAAAGTCAATTACATGTAGAATTGATTTAGTAGCTACAATTGATCTACTGTATTTAAATCCACTATGCCACCTTTTCTCTGATGTTATTTAGCCTAATTTATCATCTATAGAATGTTTAATTCAAATGGCAAAGAAATAAACATATTCAAGACCTTGTTCCTAATCACTTCTCTATTTATATGCCTGCATTTCCCACAGATGGTTCCGTTATCTTCTCATTTCTGTCTATAGCTAACAGAATCCATTGCCAATTTGGTTTTAAAATGTGGTTTCATTAATTCTTTCCTCAGATATAGTAAAAAAATATTTGATCTACCTACGGGCCACACAACTCTGACAGCCAAGCTTTAAAGTACATCTAAATTCAGCATTCCAGTTTCTGTCCCAGTTGAGATGTGAGGCTTAAACATTCTGACTAGAAAACAGAATATGTCATTCTCTTGAAGCTTGGGTCTAGTCATGTCATATCAGGCTATGTCATAAAACTAAAAGGAATAGGAAGGAGTGTGACATTAAAAATAAGACAGTGCTATTAAGCCATTTTAGTATTTCTTCCAATAAAACCCCACCAAAAGCTGGTTAAACTGAGACACTCTTATTGGAGACTCTAAACGTACAGAAGCATTAGAAGAGAAATAATCATGCAATTCTTGCAGTGCTTGCTCTAGGGATTTCATGCATGCAGGCATCATGAAGCACTAGTACAATCCAAGTAAATTAAACCACTTCTGGATAATTAATACATAATAATTCACTAGAGTGCAATTTTTTTCCAATTGAATTATTAGTACATCATTTCCTTTACTCACAATCCCTTCCACTAGTGTGTGGTTAATAATTCATATTACCACCTTGACTTTAGTTACATGATACAGCAAAATGCAGTTCAAGTACTAGTATTCAGAACACGGCCAAAAGGGTAGTGGAAAGGGATATTTCACACAACTGCAACAGAACATACAAGATGATTCTACATCAGTAATATAGTTAAATACAGTTAAAAATGTAAATGTGAAAGATACAGACGAGAGATTTAAAAGTATTTCTGCTTTTATAAGGCAACTGCTTTTTGCTTAACAGCAAAGAAGATTCGCTCTTTTAGATAGGCTTATCAGTTACATGACCATGACTTTCCTAAAATATCCATTATTTTGATTGCAGTGCCAAGTAAAAAATTCTCAGTGCCTCAGAGACCTTTCAGAATGACAAGACACTGCCAGAAATTTTAGATTTAACTACAAAAATCAGCATTCACATTCTGCAGTAAAAATATCTATAGCAAATTCTCCTGGTTTTCCTTGTGCCTATGACCTTACACCAGGTACAGAAATTAAATGCAAAGATATGAAGAAACTATGAATCCAAGATAAAGGGTACAAGGTCAACAGTACCCTCCAGACCTTCAAAATGCCTTCATTTGTGTTTCCAACGTATACCACAGTTCCTCTGAAATTACTTCCTAATATAATAGCTTGCCAAAACTGTCACATTTCATGCACTTGAGAAGTTATTCAGCCTTCATATTGCTTATTACGTGCCAAGTTGGGTGACTGAGAACAGTCAGCATGGATTTACCAATGGTAAATCATGCCTGACCAACCTGATTGCCTTTCATAACAAAATGACTGGATTTGTGAGTGAAGGGAGAACAGTGGATGTCCTTGATGCCAACAAGGCTTTCACTGCTGTCTCCTGTAACGGTCTCTCCTGGGATGTGTCAGGTTTAACAACTTTGCCAATGGACTGGAAGAGGCAAGGTGCTTGCTCATCAGGTTTTCAGATGGCATAAATTGAGGGGATGCCCCCAGCTGATAAGAATGAGAGCAGCTGTCCTGCAAGGAGAAGCTGAGGGTCCAGGACTTGTTCAGCTGGGAGAAGGGATGACTTTGAGGATACCCAACAGCAGCACCCTTGAGCCCATGGTGAGATTACCAAGACAACAGAACTACAACAGTCCATGGCAGGAGGGTGAAAGGTAACAGCCAAACTGAAGACAACCCACTGGTTGTAAAGAAAGACACTTTTTCACTATTATGACAGTCAGATGGTGGAACAGGCTGCTCAAAGAGGCTGTGCAATCTCCAGCCTTAGAGGCTTTCAGGATCCAGCTGGATCAAGCCCTGAGCAGCCTGGGCTGACCTAAAGACTGACCCTGCTTTAAACAGCAGGTTGGACCGGAAACCTCCTGAGATCCCTTTCAAACTGAATTATTCTATGATTCTACTGAATTATTATTCAGTCCATCACTTGTACACATTTTCCAGTAGAGGTGACAGCTTACAAAATGCCCTACAGATGAATATGAATCAATTATCAGTATGAATATAAATCAGATATCAATATACTACAAGGAATAATACAGATGAGCATATCCCAGACCATTTTTGATTTCTTAGAATCCGCTATAAAGAATAACAAGAGAAGCTGGAAAATAGACTGCCAGAGGGGAAAATTTTTTGAACTCCAGTCTTTCTGTACTCGTTCATTTTTAATGAGTCACCATGAAAAATTAAAAAAAGGTGCTTAAAGTTTATATCCCAAGTTCTACTTTCTACTATTTAATGAAATTATTTTTCCCTTTTTAAACAGAAAATAAAGGTTGAGAGCTGCTATAAAAAACTTAGTTTTGTCATCTAACCATAATATAACACACTAAATGCCTGCTGGGAAGTACAAGACTTTTCAACAGACCAAAACAATTATAGGTCAGCTTGGCCCTCCTACCCCACCAAATCACTCTCCATTCATTGCTGAAAGGTTCTCAGAGATTATACTTTTTTCTTAAATAAACAGTATCAGAGGCTGCAATAAGTCCTGGAAGGCCTCACGCATTGTGTCTGTTTTAAAAATGCCTGACATAGGGCTCAGATATGGAATGCAGGAAATCCACAGGAGCCTTCCTTGAGGAAAAGCCCATAAATCCAAGCTGTTCAACAATCAGATGACATTTTTTCCTGTAATAGCAATATATATATTGCTATTGTATCAGAACATAGCAAATTCTGAAATATAATCCAGTACAGCCCATAACAGGAAAACACAAAAGATTCCTACAAATCTCATTATAAGTATGACACTTCTGTACCAACTGTTCTGTTTATACATTTTATTAGTATTAAAATAGCACTAGTGACCTATAGAGGTTCTAGAAGGTCTGCATTCTCATTCCGTACATAATGCATTTATTTGACTTACGTTAAAGGGAAAAACTCCATAACAAACAACAAAAAAATCAACCCAGAAAACAACAAAAATCAAGACAACTTTCCCAGTTAATCATTAATTCTCCAAAACAACATCGCTATCAAGGCAACTGTTTCTCGCTAATTACAAAAACAGGTCTGTTAAATCTCTGTTTCCACAATTTAGATTCAAAGACCAGACTTCTACCATTTTTACTAAGTTGATATTTAACCAGCTGCATAACGTTACTGTAGCAACTGCATTTTACGTTTCCATAACTATGTCACACAAGGATTGAGCTATATAACTAAGGTTTCTTCACACATTACTAAAATGAATTGTTTACATTTTAAAGCTCTTACCTTGACAGAAGCTCCAGAGTCCAGACTTAGGTGACACTACCCTGTACAATATGGATAAGGCAGGAAGTCAAGTTCCTACTAGTCAGTTTTTGTCCTACTGAACGACACCATTAGGACAAAAAACATTTACATAACACTTACCCAAGTTGACAGGTCAGCATGGTCCTGTACACAGAAACACTGAAACATGGTTGCATTTCACAGAGCTTGAAGAGAACTGGCTTTCATGAGCCATGCTGTATCTTGAAATATAAGCAATTCCTACACTATTCCATAATGGACCTAAAACACTTTGGATTCTCGTGCAGCAGAAAAAATACAAGAACAGCCAAACAGAAATGACTCCTTGTCTACTGCCCATTTTAATCTCATTTATACCCACGTAGACAGGCAATTGGGCCCTTATTTTGACTCTCAGATACATCTTACCGGGCACTCACGGAACACTTGAGAAATCAGCCTTGAACAGGTTAATGTATGATTCCTGAGTTGAAATAGTGTTTTCAGGTAAACTTTTACAGACCGCTGAATTTCCACACAAGGACTGTGTGTTTTCCAGTGAAGAAAAAAAAACCCAACAAAAACAAACAACTTTTTTTTAAAAAAACCCAACTCTCCAGCAGCTCAATTTATTTGAGCACAAAACCCACTGTTTCATTCACAAAATGAGTAAATGGTGCATAAGGAATGAAACAGGGATGTAAAACGAATAAAAATCTAAGACCCCTGCTTTAATTTCTGCAAGGGTTGAGAATGCAATGGACTGCATTCTCTGAAAACTAAAAAAAAAATAAATAAAGGATGAGTAATGGGAATCATCTTTGAACACCGACCTGGAAAACTGTTTTACCCTTAATTACAAAGCTTTACATGATGTTTTGCAAATCATTTAAATATTCTTTCTGTGCTGAACCACCATCTGTGAAGTACAATACTACACAAATCATAGCAATTGTAATAGTTTCACAATTTGCATATCACTATTACCATTTTGAGTCAAAAGAAGATTGTATCACACATACAAATAATGTAATAAGTTCCTTTCTAATGAGCTATTTAAGAAAAATACTGAATAACATTTTAGAGACCAAAATTGACCTCATCTGGACAATCACATGGAATTTTCCCTGCAGTCCATGTGCAATCTGGACCTGGACAGAACAAGAAAAACAACCATGTCCTCAGTAACTCACATAAGGCATTCCCAAATATCTGAGGATTTGCTTTTACAAGCCTGTGCAAAACTATCATAATGAATGATAAGCTCCGATATGTCAGGTGAAATGTCAAAATAGCTAATACTTGAGTGCTGCATTTCCATTAAGATTAATCTAAGAAATTGACTGAAATTTTCCCATTGGCCTCAGTAGTATTGTCTTAGACCTTAAAGTTTTTATTTTTCTTCACTCACTGGTCCTGTGTGCTCATCATAAATTTGAATAATTTATCGCATGCACAATATTTCACACCACATTCATATGGTGAACTTCTACCAAGCACAAGTGATAGCTGGAATCCTAGTATAGTATTTTCTCCTGCACATTAGTCCATCAAAAATTTCGACCTTTTCAACAATGAAAACAAACCCCCAAACCAAAAACCTTAGTAAGTGACAGCATCAGGCTAACAGATGGCTTTTTAAATTTTTTTGGTAAAACATGAAATAGTGCATCATTCTTTGCTAGGTTTAGAAATATGATAGCAGGTGAGGTAAAACAAAGCTACTGATGCTACCAGAAGTAAAACAAGGTGAAAAGGATGAATTAGTGACTCAGGCTCAAAGAAATCATCGAGTAAAACAGGAAATAAGCTAACGTGTTTTTGAAGATACTTACCATGACAAAAAAAAAAAGTATCTCTAAGACAGCACAATGCAAAACAGTAATTAACCATTAGAAAACTGTAATAAACTATTATTGCACAGTGCATCTAATAATTTAACAAATGGGGGGGAAAGTGCAATTATTTATGATAAAATACATTAAAAGCATTTAGGTTGGTAGAGATTCACTGCAAGAAAGTAATTAAATTACTAATGCTTATAAAGTAAGGAATACATTATCATTACATGGGAATCTCACAAATGTGAAAACACAGGTGAAACCCCCTGAAAACTATAAATGGTACTCTCAGAATGATAGTATAAATATAGGCAGTGAATGCTGTATAATTTAAACACCAAAATTCAAAGTGATCCAATGTGACATCATCATGAAAAAAGTTTTTATTAAAAAAAAAATCCCTATCACAGAAGCCTTTATGGCAACTTATGCAGAATTACTGAATTTCCTCAGCAAAGCCTGTGGAAATATCAACAGTTCTTGCCCTTTCAAAGCATTTTTATGAGTAGTTCTTATATAGTTTTGTTTTTAAATTATAATCAAAAAAAGAGTTATCCCTTGTCACTAAATTAATTCAGAGGAAATTTAGGGGATGCATTGTATCTTTAATAGTTAACAGCATCAAGACATGTTGCTCATGGTATTACCGCTGCAACATTTTGTTTTAATAAAGGCTCTTGTGACTGGAACTAGATGCATATGTTCTCACTTACTTTATGTCTGGTGGAGCTATCAGCTCGTTACCTTTCACTAGCTCTTTAAATCATTCCCTTAGGTATAAAAAACATCATACTTATTTCCATTCAAAATTACTAGTAATATAACGCAATGTTTTAGAAATCTGTGAGAGGGGAGGGAGAACTTGCCTTTAATCTGTAATTATAGCAAGCAGTGTGAATATGAACTATGGAACACTTTGAAGGAATGCTGTTTTATAGATATCAATTCTTAGTTTTACTGGCCACAGAAAACAACAGTTGAGCACTGCAGTGAAGGAGTAGGAGGTGGGGTGGGGAGCTAAACATGCAAGAGTTTCTCCTCCCTAGTACTCTGGACAACAATAACATTTATTGTTTATTTAGAACAAATAAGCTACATTACTTTCAATCCTTATGTGTACAAAATGGGATTCATACTAAGGTAATGTGAATAGGTCATAAATTCCACCTTAAAAACACACCTCACATGAAGTCTGCCAGTGCTTAAATACAATAATGAAATACTCACCCTTACCTGCACAGACTAAGGAAAATACATTGCTTTTTGACAGACTTATCATTGATTACTAGAAACATTATATGGTGCTCAATTAAAGCATTCAAACATTTACTTTAAGTATATGTTTAAAATCTAATTGAAAGTGCTGAGACTACTCATATGTAGAAAATTAATCATGTGCTCACTGTATAGAGCTTTAGAGGTATTCCAAAAAAAGATATTTAAATATGCTGGAAACTTCACTGACCTTGGACTTTGGGATTACAAATGAGATTCTATGCCTCTTGTATGTCCAAACAGCAATGAGTATTTTCCCAAATAATGAGGATCAGAGTCCCAAATAATCAGTAATTCATTCAATCTACATAGTGCTAATATTAAAAGAACTAAAGATATGGGGCACACCTAAAGGTCTCCGTTTGCCATGGCCTTTGTCAGTGGAGTCGGAGCTCTGGGAACACGTCAGGTACGGAGAGCACAATAGCGCTCCTAAGGACTGACTGGAGGGGCAGGGAGGGTGAACATGGGAGGTGTGTGGGTGTGGGTGTGTGTGGGGGGGTGTGGGTGTGTGTGTGTGTGTGTGTGTGTGTGTGTACACATGCTGCAAAGATGATGACACATCACTAGAAACAAACACAAGAAAATTTTCAGGAAAGTCAGAGCCACATACTTATAACAGTATTTTTAAATGCAAAGGTGGTGTTTTACAATTATTTTACATATATTCTAAGCTTCGTACTGTCACTTTATATGAAATTTGCACTTGAAATGGGTGCATGCATCTCCACTAGATCTTTCTGCGAGGTGGAAGAGATGAGTAAATAAAGAAAATGCATTATGGAAAGGCATTAGGCTAGCGCATGCTCTAGGAACCTGGGGATGGCTGAAGCTGCTGTAACCTCTGCTTTCATTTTTAAGGTAAGATTCAAATATACATGCACAGTGTAAACAAGTCTTTATCTTGATCCACATTAATACTAACCAGATGCAAGGAGATCAAGGAAACACTCTCTGAGGCTACTGTTGCGGCCAAGGCTGATCTCCCAAGAGACTCCCTGAAAAATCAAATCCTTATGTTCATAAAACAAATGAGCTTGTGTGAACCTGTTCCTAGTAGCTGCAGAATTTAACTGCTGTCCAACTCTCAACCACTTGTAGTACAAACAAACTTAATACTGTTCCACCTTTAATTTTCACCCTTAAATTAGTATGTAAATTTTACTATGGCTATTTAAGTCAAAATAACATAATTTAGTATATATCTGATGCATTACCATATTTATTAAGAATAATGGAGTGACTAGTGCTTTCTGAATGCTTTCAGAAGTCAAACATGCTTCTCTGCAGTGAGCTAAAAAACCAAAATTACAACAACAAAATCCCCACTACCCTCCAATTTTCAACCTTCCACAAATTTCTGCATCAATTCCATAAACCAGCATCAACTCACAGACTTTACAGTTTACCAGTCACATGCTCAGGCTTGGTGCAGGGTCAACAGAGAATGAAGTGTCAGTATCTGCACTGAAAAGTGTCCTGTCCAAATACAAGACAAGAGACAACCAATGCTCTCGAGCCTCTGTAAATCTGAAACCATGGAAACAAGGAGGCCAATGCACTAGAAGCCTGACAGTTGTTGTGTTATAACACGGCACAAAGGGAGTAATTCTCCCCCCTTCAATTCAAGTCACATTTTATTTCTTAGCTACACTGCTATGGCTGTCCTATGCAAACACCTTTGACCTGTAGTGTTTCAGTACAGAACTATTTTACACTTAATATACTTCAGTGGTTAATAAAGTAGAATTCTCAACTTCCATCAAAGAAAAAAATTACACAGCGACAAATTAAGCAATTCCAGAAAATACCAGTACTGGAATGCAAAGAACCATCTCCAGGTTAGCCAGTGAGGGACAATATAAACGACTTAGATATCCGAGCACAGCAAAGAAAAGCTCAAAGCTTGTGTGATCCTGTGTGCACGACTCTAGTGCATAGCAGGGAAGGCAGCAAAGAAGCTTAAGACAACAGTACAACCTTCATGCAAATAACACCCATTTTGGCATTTGTACCTGAAAATTGTTTAATGGCCCACTTTATCTTACTTTGTGTCAAGAATGATATCTGAATAACAAGAGGCAACTTTAAAAATGGAGTACTAAAAATTCATGCTATTGTTCCATGAGCTAAAGTTAAAAAAAATTAACAAAAACTGAAAAAAGAAGGGCTAAGTTCTGGTTCCAAAAAAGAGCATGGATAGAGGACAGTGATCTTGAAACACATACAGAATAACACACTAGAAAATAAGTAGAAATTCACTAAATTCTTTCATCATACATTTTTTTTCCAAGACGGGTTTTAGGACTTTTTGAAATCTGACTTGCTAATATCAAAGTATACAGCATTACACTTCTCTTTCACAGCAGTGAGCCAATGCTCAACTTGGTTTTAGCAGACACCCACCTGCTTGAGTGACTGGCATTCAAAATACCTGCTCAACTGGAGGTTGTATAATTGTTTGCTTTCAGAACAATTTTTCTTTCCTCTCCCCACACACATATGAAATATATCATGGGATAAATGGGGAACAGCAGCTATAAGCCAGTTGAAAATAAAACATTTGCAGGTGAAGTCTTACCTGAACTTTCCACTTCAGCATAATCACAGGGCTTTTTCACGCTAACTCTGCTCATTTTCAAAGAAATGCTTTCTGAAAACAATCATGATGATTTCTTAAGTTACGAACAAAAGATAACTGAGTTGTTGTTTATTGTGAAACAGTCTTAGGTCATCCCCTAATTCACTGTTTTCAAGAGGAATGAAAGGATTTTGCTATTAAGGAAACACAGTTTTGACTAAATATAGAGAATTGCACACAAGATAAGCAATGCTCCAAGGCTGGTTTTATGAAGTCAAATATCCTGAGTAGTCTTTCAATAAAAGTCTATTTGTTCTCAAAAAGTTCCGCATCTAGGAACACATCCAGACATTGCTCCTATTGCATCATCAGCACTAATACTTTAGTAACGTGCATTTTCAGTTGACATGTGGTTGTGTGATTGTGCAAGATCATTTCATGCAAGCTGACTGACATCTTGCACTGGAATGATTATCCAGAACTCCCACTGCAGAAGACTGGCCACTGAATAGAAAACCAGCACTTTCCTGCTGTAGCCCTCTGGCTTCTCAGTGTGTCTGTTTATAATTGGCAGTCAAAGCTTTGTTCTATGCAGGCTTCATGTTAGAAATTTCATTTTAGGTTTGTACCAGCAGATAAAAATATTAGCAAGTCTGGAAACACGGGTGAAAATAGTAATAGCACACCTAGTTGTAAAATTCCTGAGGAATTTTGGGCCCACTGCACACAGAGAATATTTTCCTAGAGAGTAAAGAATGTTATTAATAGACTACTGATATACTAATATCTTGGACGACCATTAAAAGGGAGAAAACACTCGCCTAAGGATAAAAATCAGATTGTCCAGAAAAAAAGAGGGGACTCTCACTTTTCGTACATGACGCTGCTCCAGTAATAAATACACACACATTTAGATCAAGTATTATTCATGGATGTCTGCGTTTTCCTGACCTGTACAAAGATCCTAACAACTAAATATTTTGAGGAAAGGAAATTTTCACTTGAAGGAATAAATGATGAAAATTAATTGTTTACATTTGAATTGCATGTTAACGAGAGAAGGATGAAAATATACTAATCCACAGACAGATCAGAATGAAATTGCGCTCTACCACTGAAATGAAGACGCTTTTCACAACTTCAAAAAAATCCCAGAGACTGGATTCCACAAAGCAAAGATAAGCAAAAGAAATAGCATTCACTCTGAAAGGCACAAACATTTCTGCACAGACAGCTAGGTAAGAGAGTTTAAAGGAATATAAATACAGAGATCCTAAATGGCTCCATAATCTCACAGCTTCAGAGTGAATTTGGGATATTGTGTAATAAATACAGATGTGACATTGAAGTGATATGTTAAACCTTCCCAATTTGCAGATTATGTAAAAGAGTTAGGATGTTTGAACCATACTCCTCCAAACACTGTTACAAATGCAAATGTTCCCTGCAATCACATCCACTGTCAAGTATAGTGAGGGAAATCAGGCACCATGGATGATTTTTAGAATAATAATCAGTATAGTAACATTAGTCTGTGTAAGACATTGCCCAGCATATTAATGAACCATTCCTATTCTACAATATTTATTGCAAGAGGAAGGATGTATACACTAGAAGCAATTTAGTAATGTAGGAAACAGCATCACAGAATAGAATCATATGGGGTTAGACGGGACCTCTGGAGATCATCTAGTCCAACCCCACCGCCAGAGTGTGTCTACCTATAGCAGGTTGCACAGGAACTTGTCCAGGCGGGTTTTGAATATTTCCAAAGAAGGAGACTCCACCAAAAGTTAAATCTTTTCCCTCTTTAACCCTATTTATCAAGAAACAGTTATATATACTGCATTCCAACATAAATGAAAAAAACCTAAATAAATGAAAAATTTATTTAGAAAAAAGACCCAGGCAATCAGCAAGTACAGTTTTGACAGAACTGCAGAAGTATCCAAGACTGCCACAGCGTTAATCGGAATGACACGCTCTCTCCACAGGTCCTTCAGGAGACCATCTCTTTTCAGTACAGTTCAAACCTAGACACTAGAAACTTTGCAGGCAGTTTATGGGGCATTTCTTGCTCTTATACCTGTATTTTCAGGAAAGCAGTTTTTGCTTTCAGTTCTTCAGGTTTGGCCTAGGAACTTCTCCTTATGGATCAAAGATGATTGATCCAGCTTACTAGTTTTTCATCCCCCTGTGGATCCCTTCCTTACCTTTTATTCTGCAAAGAACTGTTAACAGCAGAAGCTCTAAACCAACAATCCCCCACCTCTTCCTTCCAAAAGCAGAATTTTATTTACAGGTGCCAAGACAGTGGTGCTTCATGGCACCAAGTGCTCTAAAGCCTCAGATCTCTCTCCAGAAATTCTCTTCTGTAACACTACTTTTCTTCCTTTATCCACTCACCCCAAACTATCCCGTACCAAATACTGAGGGCTTAAGTACCCTATCACTCCTCGTAACTTGTCTCCCTGTCCTACCCCAGGATTCTTTTCTTTCTTCCCAAAGAACAGTATTCTCACCAGTGTCTGTTGCTTTTTTCCCCTCCCTGATTTTATTATCCTTTTTGCTCCAAACACATTTATAGATTTGAGATACCCACTGCAACACTTTAAAAAGCTGCCACTACTGCTGTCAATTTCACTATCTTGCCTGAACTCTGAGACAACTATCATTTTTCTAAAGGTCACTCTAAAAAGAAATCCACAATGCACCAGAATCATACCTAGCTTATGTAGGAAAGTACAAAAATATTGCTTATAACTATTTTACAGGAAAGTATAAAGATGCTATTACAGAAAGAATTGTTTCTATATCACAGAACAGCTGCAGGCAGAAATAATTCCCTGCAAGTGTACAGAAGTAACCACGGAAAAGTACTTCATATAAAAGAATTACAAGTCCTCCTATTTTTAGATCATTTTTCCCTGCACTTTTAAAATGCTGGCTGTAGATTTACTTGTCCTTTTTCCTTTTAAACCAGTTGAATTGTTTCAGCACAGCAATAACAAACCAATATTTTTTTTTAAAAGTGAATTGGGCCGTGTTTTGCATCAGCAAGAAGCTCTGAGCCACAGTAAGGCCCCTTGGGAGGGGTTAGATGCGAGTTAGGTCTCTGGAACATAATCTCTGTGCTCCATCAACAGAATTTACTGCCATCTTTGAAGACTAGTGTGCTGTAAACTGAAATCCAGGGCTAAGTTAATAGGACAAGTTTCTGGCTGGAGAGCAAATACAATCCACCATGAGGGCGACAGCTGGGGCATCAGCAGTTGATAAACAGTGCGCTGCCACAAGTATGAATTCTGAGGAATTATCAGTGTGCCCTGACATAGCTAATGGCTTCGTCTCCCATATTTAAGAGACTCTGTGGCCTCGTCACTCTTCCCTCTGACTGCTCTTGGCAGAGCCATGACCAACCTGTTTCTTTTCACTTCTGTGCTTCCAATTGAGTTCTTAGATACTTAGTTCTTAGATCTATGTCACTCTGCACGTGAGATATTCAAGTGTCAGCAAGGATCGTTACCTGGCATGAAAGCAACAGTGAAGAGTTCGGAAAAAAAAAAAATCTCACCTAACAAACAAAAGGAGTCCAATTCTAAGCTTTGACTGTAACACTGGACAATACCAATAGAAGCAGAGTAACATAATAATATGCAAAAATATTACTTAATCACCAACTCCAATCATAATTAGCACCCAGTACAGAAGGAAAGCCTCATACAGCCAAGGTATACAACTGCCCTAGTGCAGTGCATGGTTGCAGACAAGAAGCCCAGATGCAGCCACCACAAGGGAGGCATACCTAGGGGAGGAGAACTGCAGCTCTCCTCCTACAGGTTTCCTGTAGTTCTGAAAATTATTTGAATAATTATTGCCACCTAACTGTAATAGCATCACCTTTATCACAAAAAACAGGATAATCTCAAAAAGACGTATTAAATTAGCTTGGAAAATACTTATTGACCATTTCACTTGGAATCACATTTCTACTCCTTTTTGGATCTCATTAGCCAGGCATATAACAAAACGTAACCCAGGCCAGCATACACCTGCCAAACTAAAACAGCCCTGTGGAACACATGTCACTGTCAGACCTATCAATGGAACTTAACAAAATTGAGACAACACATACCAGGGATAAGCAAAGGAAAACACAACCTAAAGCTACAAATTCCTGCACCGAATATCTGCAGTCATTGTGAATTGGTCTGTGTGTTTGTGAAGGAGAGACGATGGAGCGTCAAGATCTTGACTTGTAACGCACCACTGTCCAGTTTTGCACCAAGGAGCTGTTTTGCCTTTCAGACAAATTCCTGTTTTATATCCTCCTCTGGTCTGTAGCATTGGAGTGGCACATTCTTTTTATCAGAAGCTTTACAATGTGATGTTAGTAATCCTGTCTGTAAACACCATTTAATTGTGCAGGGTCTGTCTGTTTTAAATTTACACTGCATTCCAGCAACTTACTCCTGTCCACGTACAGCCCTTTTCTAACCTGACCTTGAGGTACAATTTCAAAGCTGGAAAAGGAAGAAAGTAACAAAAAACCCTTTCACAATTTACATCTATGAAGTGTTAGTTTACATTTAGACTTTAAAATGTTGAGCTTAAGACTCTTAGACAAGAATTCCACTTAAGAGTTATGATTCCAAAATACAATTAATGTCTGACCAGCTGCTACAAAGATATTCTTTTTGTCCTTCTTATCTGATAACAGCTTAAGAGATAAAATAAATATTTTATACTTCTGGGCTGCTCAGCCATGGAAAAATAAGATATGTTTAGTCACACGAAAATCTTCTCACTTACCCTGCAGTGGCTCTGTGAGATTTCATATGGGAACTATTTGTTATATTTTGAGCCTTTAATTTTCAGTGAAAAGTCATCAATTTTGCTAAAATTTATGAAAGCAGAAGCTCCAGTTCCAAAGTGGGGGTAGGGGAAGGGAGATATTTTGCAAACTTCTGGTTTGTACCTGTCCCCAGAATTAAGAGGGTGGAGTGTATTATTAAACTTTTTATTTTATTCAAACAAAGAGGAAAAATTGGGTAGTTTGCTTGCAAGTGAGAAAGAAAAAGGGCAAACAATACGCTTTTGCACATAAGCAGAAGCCTTGATCCTGAAAACGTGAACAGCACCCCAGCATCAATTAAAAAAGGCTTACAGATGGACAGTGTATAATTTGTGACTAGTCATAGCCCATTGCAGGATGCTCACATCAAGCTTCTGTGTGCTGTAGTTGTGACTCACTGCACTTCTTCCCCAATTCCCTACATGCTCAAACTTGAGTTGAAAGACCAGGGTATGGTGCTGATACTAGTATCCCCGACTTTTTCTTAATCATCTAACAGACAGCTTTCTGGAACTATATTTATTTCTAAATTTCACTTTCTACAGCATTGTCATAACTTTAAAGGTTCATGTTTCCGAACTTCAAGCCTCCTACTCCGTGACTTTAGAAAAGCAGGTCCTTGCACTGCTGAGCTGTGCTCCAGGCAGCAGGAAGTTCAAGTGCAGATGGTGCTTCCTCCCGCCCAAAAACCAACACAGAGCCTGAACTATGGGCAGATTCAATGCCCTGTACAGGGACTGGGGAGTACATGTGCACTTACCCAGACTGTATAGAATGTGGTCACCACAGCAAAGCTAACAGGGGTAGCAACAGCCTTTGGAGAGTTACCAAAAAAGAAAATATTATACCAATCTACCCCAGAGGTTGAAAGGTTAGGTCCAATAAGTAAAGCAGAGGATAGGTGATAAATAGCAAAGGATATACAAGATACCAGCAATATTAATTTCTTTGTAATATATAGCTTTATCAACCTCTTTTATCATAGCCCCTCTCCTACACTGAATTTAGACAAAGGAAAGCAAATCAAAGAATATTCTTATTAAATGCCTTAACTACATGATTAACGACTTATTTAAAACAAATGTCTATTCTGATGAAAGAAAATCTCATTATTTTGAAAAGCTGCCTTATTCTACTTCATTACTCCATTTAATAGGAAAGTAAATTGAATAATACACCATCTAAAACCCGTTTATCTTACAATTTTTACATGAGAAACAATCTTCTGTTATAGATTGCTGCTGAGTAAATTTCTAGTGATGAAACAGCTATGCAGTAGTTTCAGTTAAAAATCAACAGCAGCTTGTTTTGCAACATAAAGGATTACAAAAATATAGTTTGTATATCAAAGGAACCTTTACAGTAAAGTACACAAGTATTAAAATGCTGGCCAGGATTACAATGCTGGATTACAACTTCACTAGTCATATGAGATATACCAGTAGATTGACCTAACACAGGAACCATTTCATTTTATCACTGCAGCATACCTAATGGATACCCTAATGCAACAAGCAACGTCAGTGTTTTCCCTTAACAAAGTGGCTTCTCGCACATATGAAAATGCTTGTAGGAAGGCTTTTGCCAATGTAGCTAATATGTCAGAGGGAAAGGAAATTGCATCTTTAATGATGTTACCATCACAAAAGTTTCAGTTAAGTGCAAAGCAGGCTGGGGAGTCAATCGAAGGTCAAGCCAGTTAGAGGTCAAGTTCCTTGAACGAGCAGGGTTCTGAAGTTTAATTATTTTCAGGGAGAACTCTACTGATAGGTCAATAATGTGAGTTTTATAGCTAACAACATTCATGGAAAGAAATCACTTCCACAGCTGAAGTGGCTATGGACTGCTGAACAGTAAGATAGAAAAAAAGTAACTCTGGAAGTCAAGACAGATTTTCAGGCTCACCATTTAGAAACTTCTAAAAATTTCTACTTGCATGACTGACACATAAAGCAGCCCAATGCATCCCACTCTCAAAAGCTGATGAAATACACAGCAAAAATATCATGTTTTACAAGAGAATATAGAAATGTTTGAACAATTATTGACAGTAAGAGTAATCTAAAAGTTTAACGTCATT
The DNA here is from genome assembly GCA_028565335.1 of Limnodromus scolopaceus. Lineage (NCBI taxonomy): Eukaryota > Metazoa > Chordata > Aves > Charadriiformes > Scolopacidae > Limnodromus > Limnodromus scolopaceus. The sequence goes on along the minus strand of JAOXNO010000033.1, from coordinate 35,020,196 downwards.
TCACTGGCAGAATGATTGGAGCTTCCTCTGCCTCTCAAATCAATATTGTAATGGGCTGGATGAGATATCTGGATTATAAAATATCCCCTGATCCATGCTTTTCTTACACAAACTGCTGTTGGGCCTCATCTCTGTTGTACTTAAATCCCTGTCCTCACTGCCTCCAAAGCCTATGATCTTTTACAATGTTTCAAACTTGCCTAACTATCTGGAATACAGAAATACAAATTTTCACCAAATAAAGAAATGTAAGCACTACAGTGCATAAAATCACAAAGCTTGGCCTTTCTTCCACCATAATGGCTAACAGACTTCTTCATATAGGTCTAAAGTTTGTTCTCAAGATCATATAAAATTGTTTGGAGGTTTTTCTAGATATTCCTGATTGTGCAATTCAGGACTCAAAGAATTTTGCTTTGAATATTTTGATCAGAGCAATAAGCTGGACTCTTCAGCTCTGGTAAGCAAGGGAACTAAACCTGAAATCAAGGTGTCACCAATAACTCACATTAGAAAGAATCAAGATCAGTGCATTTGCCCAGAATCTCACTATTTTGAACCTGTTTACATTACACAGTGGTACGGCTGCTCTACATACTCAAATTTGGAAATACAAAGAGCTTTCAGCTTACTAAGTATTTTAAAAGACTGAACATGTGTAACAAGGTACAGCACAATGGAGTACACTGGAAAAAATGGCATGTTGTTCAGATGCAATTTACCAGTTCATCTATTACCACAGAAAAAAAAATGAGGAGAAAGACAGGAAAACAGCAACTGGAATCAGCCGTTTTATCTGAAGATGGATTTCAGGCCTATCCATATAGATTGTTTAAATGCTAACAAAACTTACAGCGATTAGGAAGCAAGAATCAATTACAGTGTTATAACCCCAATGATCTTCTATGGAATACCCCAGACTATGTGGGCATTTTCATGTTAGTGCACACAAAAACTTTTCCTTTCACAGGAAAGGTGAAAGACTGAGAAAGGGGAAACGTACTTTGAAAGTACTCATCCCATTCACTTGTTCCTCAGTGAGAAGGCTTTTATTGCTCTTGTAGATAAAGTTTAAAAATAAAAAAATGGGACACATACTTGGAGTCAGTCCTCAGCCAATTTTTACTTTCTCACCAACACCTTCCACGTGTGAATAAATTAGCTAGTCCTTACAAAGTACTAATGAAAAAACCCTCATTTCCTCCACTTTCATAATCACAGGAGATATATTAATAAATTTTAATTCCAACTGAGTAGTTCTCCCCATCTGCAGCTTCAAATCCCTTGCTTGCATTCACAAGCTATTTGTGTATGCAGATCAGAAATCTGATTGCCATCTGTATGAACTGATTAGTTAGTGATCAAATAAGGTGCAAAATATATTCAAGTATGCAAATCAACTCTTTGCTCAAATACTGAAGGCTCAATTAAGCATGGCCACTTGAAACTCATCCTTTATGTTCTACAATGAACAGAAAGTGGGAAAAGTAATATTTATAATTTCACCTGTGCACAGCTCTAGAAGTCTTATGAGACAATTTCATAATTTTGCTAAGAACAGAAGAAAAATATAACAAAAACATTTTATTGGATAATAAAATGTGAAATAATAATTATATTTACATTATACAAATATTTATCAATAGCTATACAGACTAATGAGCATATGCAGCAAGTTAGTAAGGCCCAATTCTCCACTTGGGGCAACAGCTTATTCTTCTTATACACATACTTGATTTAATGGAACTCAAAATAGAACATACTATAATATCTCATATGAAACTTAAGTAAGACACACTCCCGATGGTTTTGTGAAAATGTTAAGACTTCTGTTTAAAACTTTTTTTTTTAATTATAGGTTAAAAGAAACATGATTTAAATTTAATTCCATATGTGCGGGATGAGGCACATGGTCCTTTATAAAAAGGGCAATGTTTACCTATAATTAAAAAGGTTAGAGTTCTTAAAAACAATAGAAAAATCACTTATAAACTTGTTCTCCAATCATTTGGTAAATGCTATAGAGGTCCTACTTGGATTCTTAAACTGTCGTAATCTAAAACCTTTCTGAAAAATAAAATGAGCAGTGTAACCAACATTTCTCAGATATGGTTCATTTCTTTGTTAATCTTCTCTCCTGGGAAAAATGTATTTGGCCAAGCTTAATGACACTTCATCTCTTTGTGACAGTGTGCAAAATCACATTTTATTTGCCTGGCCTGATAGAGCCCTAGCGTTATCATCAAGGCCACAAGCTAAGAGAGAAATTCAAGAGATATTATAACTGCTTACGGGAAAGAAAAGAAAAACAATGCTTTAACAGCAGTAATAGAGATTGTCAAACAGACTACATGGCGTGTAATATAGAATTTCCTTGTAATGCTCAAAATTCAAGCCTTTAAGAATACTGTTTTCTTACTATGACATAGGCAAGTCAAAAGGGTTAAACACCAGTTTACTACAACCCAATCTCACAGAAACTCTTCTTTCAAACAAGGGCCCAGATACTGCAAGCCATCCCGAAGTGCTGACGCAAGTAACTGCATGCAGAATGGTAGACTTAAACACGTCTCACGAAACTGAAACTGAAGACAGCATCAAGCATCACCAAAAGTAAAATATCTCCTTGCATTCCTCTAAATATCAGGGTGCTGCTCTTTTATCCTATTTGCAGCGCAACAAGTCATTTTAGAACGGTGAACAGTGGATGGAGGCCTACATGTTTATTTGTTGTTTTATAACATAAAACATGTAACATTAAACATAACCTACTACCAAAGTAGAAAGATATGGTTTTGCATGGTAACTCATTTAGATGACCTTGGCATTAGTTTTCACCATCTCTGGGAATCATCATTTAAGTTACTATTAGAAAGTTATTACATTGATCTTGGATAAACACTGCACTGCTTTTGCTAATAAGAGTCCTTATTAGGTTTCATCAAAATGAGACATTTTAACTGGTTTAGGTTTCTTTGTTGGTTTACATGAAAAAACCTGGAGAGGAATAGAATGAATAAGTCTTGAATTACATCCGGTTCACAGAGACAGAAAACTGCAACAGACAGAAATTCAGCCAATAAGCAAAACCAGGAGAAATATGAATACTGAAGTCAACAATACTGGATCACGTGTACCCTTTACTACTAGACCTCTTGTAAAGTCAAAGTTATAGATTAATAAAATAATTGTTTTCCTGTACATTCATGCTATAAACAGAAGGCAAAAATCACTGGTCAAACCACACAATGGTTTAGTGATGTGAGAAAGGGTGTTTGTGGGAGGTAAAAGGGACTGCAAACCGGCTACAAGTATCTGCATTATGGCCTTTACATCACCAAGAAGACAATTTTTTTCCATGGAATTTTAAAACCGCCTGACTTAGCCATCTTTTTGGGAGCACAAAATATCCACAGGCATGAAAGGTGGCTGTGTATCAACAGAAGTCATGCATGGCAACCTCCTGCCAGGACTTAAGAACAACTAGCAGAGAAAGAGTCCAAAGTCAGAGCTATACACATCCTTGAACTTCCCCGCTCCTTCAAATCAAGCAAAACTTCATTCTACCATAAAGTGGATATCCAGGTAAAAACAAAACTGTATGCACAGAAACACAGCATTTTATCCATTATTTTCTCCCTCTTCCTCCTTCAGTGCTAGTACTCACATGAAACCAGAAATTCCTCAATGGGTTAGTTTTAGGAAAATATTTATGAGTAAATAGTTTCTTTTTTATTTTAACCTCCATCTGTTGTTTTGAGAAATTCCATACAAAGCAATATAATATTACACATAATCACAAATGCAATTAACAGAAGGGCAACACAATATGAAACGCATGTTTACAAAGCACACTAACTCAAAATTGACAACTAATATTGATTTTGAGGTAAAAGATGTAAACAACAGCAAAGGTGAAAACAGTCTAAGTTCTTTAATGATGGCACAACCACGAAGCTCAAGACAATCCATCAATTTTATTTATTTTTAAACAAGTGCATACATGTTTTTACAGTTACCACCTTTTAGTCTAACATATTTTTAGCAAGGAGGCGGCAGAGTTTTAAGCAGATGATGGATTTATAATATACAGATCTTCACGTTTTCTGTTGTTAATAACTTTATTGCAGGGTGAAAGCAAACTATTCCTCTGAATGAATGATGCCTTCCCTGATGCAGTGGGTCTTGCTGGGATGGAGTTAATCCTGAACAGCCCATATGGTGCTGTATTGAGGACTTGTGATTAAACTAGTGTTGATAACATGCCAGTGTTTTGGCTTGCACAACATCATGGTTTCCCTTCAGCCGCTCTGCCCATCTCAGTGAGTAGGCCAGATGTGTGCCAGAAGGTGGGAGGGGACACAATTGGGACTGCAGACCCAAACTGACCAAAAGGAGATTTCCTACATGATATTGTGTTCAGCAATAACAGCTCATGAAAGGGAGAAGGAAGGGGTTTGTGGTTATGGCTTTCATCTTCCCAAGTATGCTGAGGCTCTGCTTTCCAGGCAGTGGCCAGTCATCTGCCTGCCAATGACGAAGAGTAAACAAATTCCTTATTTCGCTCTGCTTGCGCACGCAGCTTCACTGCTTCGTCTCAACCCAGGAGTTCGCAGCTTTTGTTCTTCCAATTCTCTCCCCCATCCCACTATGGGGAAAGCAAGCTAGTGGCTGGGTGGTGCTTAGCTGCCGGCTAGGGTCAACCCATTACACCTCGGCACACTCAAATACACCGCTTTCACAATTGCACTCCCTGCGTTTCTTTTTACATTTGCGAATTTTGAATAAAGACAGATTGTGACATTTCTATTACCTTTTATCTAATGTACTCATTGCAGTTTAAAGGGCACAGATGAAGATACAATTTAGAATCTGACGCAAATAGATAAATATCTCAAGAAACCATGAAACGTTCGTAACACCTACTCTCTGCTACTTAACAACCAGTCAACGCTGTAAAGTCATCGTACCCAACAAGTGACTAAGCCAGCCAACAAAAATTTTCTAATGCAGATAGTATGGATAACTCTAAAGCATATAATGCTTTATACACTATGAAACGTTTAGACTTTAACAGAATTATTAATGAACAACTTAGAGCAAATAAATGTAGGTCTGTGAAAAGTTACAAAACTAGGCTTAAGGCTGTGAAGTTGCAATCTACAACTTCCCTCTTGTGTTAGGTAAATATTGTAGAAAATACTAAAACACAAGTAATTATTAATTGTGACAGTTTAGGCCGGTTTGGCCAACGACACTAAGACAGATGCCCTCCCCACCTCTCGCTCCAAGGAGAGGAAGACAAATAAAGAGAGTTATGAGTTTAGGAAAAAACTAGACTACTTTAATGAAATGTTAATAATAAGATTAAAAGGAAATAATGAAATAGATGTAATATAGATAAATATACACAAAACTGTATCAAGTTCCCAGGGAGATCCGGATCAAAGACAGATGCACTGGCAGGCACCTGGAAAGTTCTAGACTGGACTCAGTCACAAATAGGAACTGAATTTGAGAAATTCCATACAGAGCAATAGAATGATACACGTAAAGACAAATGCAATTAACAGAAGGCCAACACAATGTGAAATGCATGTTTACAAAGCACACTAATTCATCTTTGACAACTAATATCAATTTTAAGGTAAAAGAAGTAAACAACAGCAAGGGTGAAAACAGTCTAAGTTCCTTAATGGCAGCACAGCCTACCTTCAGGAACCCAGAGATCCAGATCAAAGACAGATGAAATAACAGGGTCCTCCTTGGGTGTCCATCACAAAAGAAAGAGAGCCCTTGACGAAGAGCCAACCTGACACCTTTGATCCCTCAGCCTTTATACTGAGCCTAGCAGATGGCTGCCACACCCCATTGGTCAGTTTGGGTCACCTGACCTGCCCAGGCCTCGCCACAGGTGCAACCCCTCCAGGGGGTAAAAAACCAACTCAGCTGGCCCTGGCTGCTATGGCAACAATGATAAGAAAGAGCCTCTTCCACTGAACAGAGGGGCAGCTCTGCTCCACCCTAAACCAGGACGCGTAATATGTGAAAAATATTACGGGATCTATACTTACTGGCCATAAGAAACTTAAATTCTTTATACTCCTTTCACATAATGGATTCAATGGATTTAAATCCAGCTGGCAGCCGATCACAAATGGTGTGCCTCAGGGCTCAGTGTTAGGACCATTTCTGTTTAACGTCTTTATTGATGATCTCGATAAGGACATAAGGTGTATCATCAGCAAGTTTGCAGATGA
>JAOXNO010000033.1:34981052-34995473 GCA_028565335.1 Limnodromus scolopaceus | reverse complement strand
CTGAGAGAGTGGTCAGGCACTGGAACAGCCTGCCCAGGGAGGTGGTGGAGTCACCAACCCTGGAGGTATTTAAGAAACGTGTAGACATGGCTCTTCAAGGCATGCTCTAGTGCCCGGGATTGTTGGTTTGTGTCTGTTTGTGGGTGGGTGTCGTGTGGTTTTTTTTGTTATTTTGTTTTGGGGGTTTTTTGTGGTTGGACTCAATGATCTCAAAGGTCCCTTCCAACCATGAATATTCTGTGATTCTGTTTTAATGTCTTTAGGCCATTACACTGGTGGGGTTTTTTTTGGTTTGTTTTTTTTTTTTTGTTGTTGTTGTTCTGTAAGGACATAAAGCAAGACAGGGTAAACTCTTGTCTGAAGATATTTTTATGTATCTCTGAACCACAAGGTTTGTTGTGCTGTCAAAGAAGGGCATCAGATGAGTTTGACACAATTTGTTCTCAGCTTGCCTGCTTTGTCTGTCTCGTATCGGTTTTTTTACCCTCTGTGCACTGAACAAAACACTTTTTTCGTATCTTTCTTGGAGTTGAAATTAGTTCAATGGCTTTCATATTGGTTTGATAGGAATCCACAATGAATCTGAGGTGAACTGCTGTATTGTTATCTAAGTTCATGTTTACTGTTGCTAACCTTCTCTTTTTGTGCTTTTAGGGTTTTGTCACTACTGCTAAATAAATGATGTCCAAATTATTGTTTTTTCTTTCAGGAAAGTGCTAAAAGAATTAGATTACTGAATTCACCATCAAAAGATAATACGACTGCTTTCTATGGAATAAATCAGTTTTCTCACCTGTTCCCTGAAGAGTTCAAAGGTACATTTTCTGGCTGCTGCTAATACCTTTTATGTTATTTTTCTTATTCTTTCCCAGAACCTTGTATCTTTCACATTTACAGATTCTTCCAGTGCTGGTAGTCAGCTAGTTTACAATGCCTGGTACCAAACTGTAAGTACTTTTGAAGGATACAACAGTCCTCTTCATGTTTCTCTAGTCTTGCAAGATTGGATTGCCCAGAGCCTGAATTTGATTTAGTGTACAGACTCTTGTGGCCGCCGTCTTCTTGCCTCTCTTCTCACTGGGCCTTAAAGACTTATTCAGTTGCAACAGTTGTAAAATTGGAAAATACACAAGGTTCTTGAGTACTCTAAGTTCCTGTTCCCTACCCCAAGACAAACTGACTACAATCCAAACAATGCTTAGAAGTCCAAGGCTGTACAGTGATAGCTATGACTTTCATGTGCAATATGACACACATATTTTATTTCTTTTTATTAAGGAAATATGACTGATACCTAACCTTCCCTTCTTGCCATTAAAATTTGCTGTTATATGCTCTATTCATTGGGGGATTTCACACCTTTCTTAATTTTAAATAATTAAGCAGCTTTTTTTTAGTGAAAAACTAGCATTTAGGGTGTATTTCAAAATTTTTACATTATTCTCCTCTTATTTTTCCCCTTTTTCCTGACTAAAATAAAGTAATATTTTTCCAGTATGTAAAATGTGAGAATTTTCAAACAAAACCTGTTTATGGAATAGTTATTATACTCACATTCCCTGCATGAAATATTTCTGTTCTTTCTAGGACTGCAGGAATACCTACATTTATTCTGGAGTATAATGATTATTTTTAAATACATGAATTTTCTATGGATTTGACAATGAGATGTAGTCTCATGATTGTAACTGCAGGTCAAAGCTACCTCTAATAGCTTCTAGTGAAACAGTTGTTTGTGGGTTTTTGTTTGTTTGTTTTCATTAGTAGATTTATAGATGTTTGTATTCTGTGTCTAGCTATTTACTTAAGAAGCATACCTCACAAACTTCCCAGATACGTAAAAGTGCCAAAGGGAAAGGAAAAACCTTTGCCCGAGAAGTTTGACTGGAGGGACAAGAAAGTCATTGCAGAAGTGAGAAATCAGCAAACGGTAAGTCTTGGCGTCTTTCTTTCCTGGTTCTCAAGCTCTGCTCAGAGGCAGTTCCAGCAGGTACGTGGTAGAGCACAGTGAAGGTTTTGGAAGAGACCAGCGCTGCCTCAAGACCCCTTGGAGCACTGGCACAAGTATGGCTGGTTGAACGTACACAAAGTCATGTAGCATTTTGTGCAAAGTGGGATTAGACTTAAAAGCATGAGATGTAGAAGTTGTGCACTTAGATATTGTGCAATTATAAACTGTGTGTAATGCATTTTTTGATCTAGTTTACTAAAGCTGCAAATATTTTGCACCATGTGTATTTTGTGTTTTTCTGAAGAGACAGAGGTAAGTTCAGTACCTGACCTCATTCCCCTGTTTCACCTGGACGGGTGTAGATCCTTTGCTGTTGTTTTCTGTCATGATTGAATGCCCTTGCCTGGCCAACACCCACATCTTTACCATCAAACGACTCGGGGATGTATTCGTGATAGGAAGCTAACCAGACCCCCCGTGATTATGGCTTATCACAAAGTGGTTGCGGTCTCTGGTAAGAAAGAAACAAGCTGTAAAATCCCCAATGTCTTTCTTTTCTATGCTTCACATTGTGTAACCTGGACCTTGCCTAGGAATAAATTCTGCTTCCTATTTTAAATGTGTCAGTTTAAAGAATCTAGAACTGCAGTATAGATTCTGATACTGTCTAAGAATTTTTCTATTATGTTTAATTTCAGTTTACTCTTTCTTAAACTGGAATCTAATGTATTTCTATAGAATTCTTCAGACTGTAGAAAGTTGTAGGCTGTCTCCTTAAGTGCATCCTTTTCAAAAACTTTCTAACTTTTAATATTACTTTTATTTTAATTTTAATATTATTTTTATTATAATTTTATTTTTATTATAATATATTTTTATTATAATATATATAATTTATTATATATTTTATATATTTATATTTAGATATAATATTTATATATTTTATATTTTATAGATATAAGAATATATTATATATAAATATATAATATATAAACAATATATTTTTATTATAATTTATATTTTTATTATAATTTTAATATTATTATAACTTTTAATTTTAACTAAATAACCACATTATTTTTTAATGTGGTTAAAAAATAATTTCATCCTGAGCCCCAATCCTTCTTTAAGAAAATAGATATCTCACAGTAAAAAGCATGCTCAGACCTATCTTTCAAGGGCAAAAATGAATCAGGAAGGAATCCCTAAAATAAGACACCCGTAACACATTTCTAGCTTTCAGAGAGCAGTACAGCAGAAAAAAACAGTTCAATATTTTAAATGGCTGATTAAATTTCTTTTATTATTGCCTTAAAAACAAAGTTCAAAGATGATGTAGTAAATGAAGAGCATTAGAATACCTTTTGGCCTTTTTTTTTCTTTCCTTTTCACATCAGGCTTCAAAAATAAAGCTGACTTTCTCTTTCTCCCCTGTTTCCCTTCTCTTTGTACCAGTGTGGAGGCTGCTGGGCTTTCAGTGTTGTGGGTGGTATAGAGTCTGCCTATGCAATTAAAGGAAATAACCTGGAAGAACTCAGCGTACAGCAGGTTATTGACTGTTCATACAATAATTACGGCTGCAGCGGGGGATCCACTGTTAGTGCTTTGAGCTGGCTGAACCAGGTTTGAAACTTTTCATAAATCTTGAACTCTTCCTTAGCGTTCATATTAACTTTCTTTTACTGGGAAAAAGTGATGAGGAAGGTGCAGTGTACAGCTGATCTGATTTTTTTTCTTTTGTATATGTATGTGTGTGTATATACGTATGTGTATTTATTTAGTCTGGAATTAAGAGAAAGCTTATCCAGGCAGAATTGAAAGTTGATTGGAATTTTGTAGTCTATATTTGTTCTTGTGAATGTAACAAATCAGCCCACAGGGGCTGACAGTAATGTTCCCTGAATGCTATGGTACTTCCACTGAATTCAATTGGAACTGCAAACATACAGCACCAGTGTAAAAGGAGCCATTTATCTACATGTCGTTTTGTGGATTTGAGTGTCCAGTTTAGGCACCAGCATCTAGGGAAAAGGAGGGATGGTGAGAGATTCTACTTTCAAATTTCTGTGGTTTCTGTTGCAAACGCTGTAAAATCATAGAGGAGTGTGGAGAACCTCAGAAGAAATACCTTTGTTTCACTTGCAACCCAAAACAATGAAAATGTAGACACTGTTTCTACTTTAGTTGGAACTAACACATTTCATTCATGGGAAATGCAAGCTGTGTATTAATAATATATGTAAGCAGAAACATTTTAATATCTTTGAAATAAAAAGTACTCTCTAGAATGACAGTTTGAGTTACAAGAATATAAAAAGATTTCCTTAGTTTTTTTTAAGTTTTCAAAAAAAGCTGATTATCCTTTTTAAGAAACTGTACTCTGTGAAGATTCATGTAACCCCAGCTAATAACAGTCTAGATAACTTGTTTAAGTTTGCATTTCAAGGAAGAGGATATTAATCTGGAAATCCTCTGAAGAAAAATTCCCTTGCCTTGCGTGGCAAGAAATGAATTAGACTAGAGAGGACACTGTCATAAATGTATTATACTGCAGAAGACTAGAAATATAAAAGGTTGATGCAATAGCTTTATAGCTAGACTTTGAACTGTGGCAACCATTATAATACATTATATACTGGCATAAGGATTTGATGCTAATAGCAGAATTGGACTTAATTTCAGTATTTTATATATAACTGTTCTTGGGATATTTGTGGTTCTTGAACTATCCCAAAGGGAGAATGATTTTGTGTATGGATGTCATTTGAAGAGAATGAATAGCCATTCATTAAATGAATGCATAGTCTCTGTGTCTTGAAATTGATAGCTCATGAGGCTGGTTTAAACCAGAGATATCTTTCAAATTTTATTCATTATTTCAAGACTTCTGAATCCCTTCTGAAGCTTTTTCCACAAACAAGGAAACCGTAGATAGTATATAATTAGAATTAAGGATGTCATGTTGGGAAATCAATTGTGCCAAGAACGCAATGAATTTTGAGTGCGTTCTGTGGGCATTTTCAGTGTGCTTTGATCTGCATAGTGTTAAAGTCAAATGCATTAAATTCTCATTCATTTATCTTCTTGCAGACAAAAGTAAAACTTGTGAGAGATTCAGAATACGCTTTTAAAGCTCAGACAGGAATGTGCCATTATTTTGATCACTCAGATTTTGGAGTTTCAATAACAGGATTTGCTGCATATGACTTCAGGTAGCTCCTATTGATTCTTTTTTTATTTACTGTACTTTCCCTTCTGTGTTCACTTACTGTGGAGTAAGCTAGAGCCAATAGTGCATTGACCAACCAAAGGTTATGAGGCTGATTGCATCAGTTCTCTAGCTCTGTACTGGATAAGAATTAATACATAACATTATTTAGGGTTATGCCTTGCCACAGTGAATCCACTCAAGCCTGCCATCACTAAGCTTGATCAAATTAGAAAGTTTAAATCAGTGTATTGCAATTAGGTCTTTTCACTTGGCTGTTTTTCAGTTGGCTGTGTTTCAGTTGGAACATTGAGTCAGTTACAACTTTAAATATATGCTAAATCCAGTTCCAGTCCCTGACTTAGCAAAGAGTGTTGGCAACTGAATTTTGTCAGGACAACTGGTAGTTTTAAGTTTTCTGTACCAGGAAAGTGTTTTTTTTTCAAAATTTTATCAGTACAATACAGCTGCATACTGAACTTCAAGACAAGAAATATAATTTTGACTAGAACTCAATTTCTGCCAGATACAAGTAACTAAAATCAATTACAGCTTTACCAGTCTGCATTTGCCAAATTTAGTCATTGCACATAAAGATTTCCTGTTCCAGTATATTACATAAGTAAAATTGTATGAGAATGCTAATGGCAATGTCCATAGTGGTAATGTCCTGTGTTTTGATATGTTTGAGATAAATTATACTTAATAATACATAAAATAACTATGAGGTATTTCTGCACGTTTGAAAAACTAGTGGGAAATAATAATATAGACTAATGGTTTGTCTATTTTAAGTTGAGAAGAGTGATGTATAAAGGGAACATAGTGCTCACTGTTGCCCACTGACTTGACCCAGAAACCTGCTTCTTTCTAACAGAATCATATCATTGGATCTACACCTTTTCTGTAGTCTATGGGCCCTATGTTTGTATTACTGTGTTGTAGTATATGAAATACATATCCATTGATGTATGTTGTGTGGTTTGTAGAACTCATAGGACACAGTTGAATTACTTCATTTTTAAATTGTACTTAATAAGTAGATTATCACTTCTCCAACTGCTTTAGTGTACTAACTTAAGTCACTTGGCACTGTCACTTAATTCTTTCACAGTGGTCAGGAAGAAGAAATGATGAGGATGCTCGTTAACTGGGGCCCTTTGGCAGTAACAGTTGATGCGGTTAGCTGGCAGGATTATCTTGGTGGGATCATACAATATCACTGCTCCAGTGGAAGAGCAAATCATGCTGTTCTAATCACTGGTTTTGACAGAACAGGTGCGTTTCCATCAACTGAACTTCAACCCAGTAGGTTTGTTTTTTTTTTTTTCCTCGTACTTAAGACTTGTCTTCTGTGGAGCAGGTGATTAAAATCCAGAACTGTGTGTTCTACTGGGAGATGTTTGGTTTGGTGTCACATCAGCTCCGGAACTGCAGCCTGATCGCAGGAGGCAAAACTCTTCTTGTCTATGCTTCTTCAGTTCTGGGGCACTTCATATCCTTGTAAAGGATACGTGGCTGTATGTGTCTTTACACTAGCAGAGGATATATCCAGTCTGTCCAACACTGGACTATAAGCTCTGGGTCTATGTGAACAGCAGTAGGCTTCACTGCACTATATCGTCAAACCATCAGAAATTGTGAGATACTAGAATGGTAATTAACTCTGTAGAATGTTAGAAGTTTCTGTGCTTCCCACATCTCATGTTGTCTCTTGTTGACAAAAATGTCTCTTCCAGGTAGTATCCCTTACTGGATTGTGCAGAACTCCTGGGGGCCTACATGGGGAATAGACGGCTATGTTCGTGTTAAGATAGGCGGCAATGTCTGTGGTAAGTCTGACAAAAAATAATTAAAGTGGTAAAGGCCACGTGCTGGGATATGTTTCTCCATGAAGTAATAATAATCCCAATATAATGGGATCCGCAGAGAGGAAATACAAATCATTGCTATGTTTTAAAAGAGGCTAGGTGAGTCCAGGTGGAAAAGTAAATAAAGTAGTTGCTGGTTCAACCAAGCCATATAGTTGACTGAAAAACACCATGCAATAGTAAAGCCATAACAATTAAAGTGCTCTTTGTACCTTGCCATGTAGAGGTAATGGCATTGTAAAGTATACAGTCATGTATCACAGAATTGTAGAATGGTTAGAGTTGGAAGGGACCTTAAAGATCATTGAGTTCCAACCCCCCTGCCATGGGCAGGGACACTTCCCACTAGACCAGGTTGTTCAAAGCCCCATCCAGCCTGGTCTTGAACACCTCCAGGGATGGGGCATCCACAGCTTCTCTGCATAACCTGTTCCAGTGTCTCACCCTCACAGTAAAGATTTCTTCCTGATATCTAATCTAAATCCCCCCTTTCAGTTTAAAACCATTACCCCTCATCCTATCTTTACACTCCCTGATAAAGAGTCCCTCCTCATCTTTCCTCTAGGCTTCTTTTAGGTACTAGAAGGTCCCCCCAGAGCCTTCTGTTTTCCAGGCTGAACAACCCCAAATCTCTCAGCCTGTCCTCATAGGAGAGGTACTCCAGCCTTGTCATCTTCATGGCCCTCCTCTGGACTTGTTCCACTAGGTACATGTCCTTATGTTGGGGGCCCCAGGGCTGGACACAGTACTCCAGGTGGGGTCTCACCAGAGTGAAGTAGAGGGGCAGAGTCACGTCCCTGGACCTGCTGCCCACGCTTCTTTTGATGCAGCCCAGGATGTGGTTGGTTTTCTGGGCTGCCAGTGCACATTGCCAGCTCATGTTGAGCTTCTTATCCACTGACACCCCCAAGTCTTTCTCTTTAGGGCTGCTCTCAATACATTCTCTGCCCAGCCTTGATTTGCGCTTGGAATTGCTGTGACCACGATGCAGAACCTTGCACTTGTCCTGGTTGAACTTCATGAGGTTTGCATGGGCCACCTGTCCAGGTCCCTCTGGATGCCATCTCTTCCTTCCAGCGCATTGATCACACCACACAGCTTGGTGTTGTCAGCAAACTTGCTGAGGGTGCACTCAATCCCACTGTCCATGTCACCGACAAAGATGTTAAATGGCACTGGTCCCAATACTGACCCCCGAGGAACACCACTTGTCACTGATCTCCACTTGGACATGAGGCTGTTGACTGCAACTCTGAGTGCAACCATCCAGCCAATTCCTTATCTATCGAGTGGTCCATCTATCAAATCCATGTCTCCCAATTTAGAGACCAGGATGTCATACAGGACAGTGTCAAATGCTTTGTACAAGTCCAGGTAGTCATGGACTTGGCTAGTGCTGTCATAATACGCTGTACATAGAACAGCTGCTGTTCTTGTCTGGTGGATGCAATCATCTTTGGGCTCAGCTTAGCAAACAAGTCTGGAAAATGGATCTGCCTGTGCTTGGGAGTTGGGTACCCTGCTTGTGGGTTTTCTTGTAGGATGGAAGTATATACTTTTATTGCTAGTTCCTCTCCTACCCTGTTGCTGTCTGCATGAGATTTTTCTTGGTGTTTGAGGGGATTTTGTCGTGTTACATACCCAGTCTCTTCTGAGTTGCTGGATATGGAGGTGAGGCAGATGAAGCTCCTGTTTACCAGCAAAGTATGCAGAGGCAAATTGCTGGGATTGGACTACTAGGTAGTAAGTGGTGTGTGTCCATTGAATTTTTGTCTGTTAGATTAACACCATACATCTTCTGTCCTCTTTCCCTTCCATGGATGTTTCACAGTAGCTCTCACAGTCATTGTAAAAGGTGTTAGATGATGTAAATCTTCTGCAAATAAGACTAGATAATATTCAGTTTGCCTGCACTCAGTAAAGAGCAGGACAATGTAGCCAATCGTAGCTTTTCCATGTTGCTGAAACTTTTATTCTTGTTGTATAAACAAACTATTTGGAAAGAGAAATTTAGAAGTAGTGATAATTAAAGCGAGTCAAGTGTAGAAGTGGTCAGGAAGAACAGCAGTGTTATTTTCAAAATCCATTCTCTCCAAAGTAGAATCTTCCACATTTTCTGTAGTGTGTCACACAAAACCAATCCAGCAAAGGCCAGTAGTTGTTCTTTCCCCCACAGAAGTTGCCTTCTGATTTAGGGGCCCTATGACAGACTTTTGAGGGTAGAGCCATTGCCCTTTAACACCTTCGCAGGCTGCTGTCAGACTTTGCTTTTAGTGCTGGAAGGAGTACAACAATGCGTAAAGGACTGAGCATGAATAAAAGCCTAGTTTGCTCTGTGTGTGTGTGTGTGTGTGTGTATGAGTGTTCAGAAATGTGTCTTGTAATGGAATTTGTGATCTCTGGTCTCTTGG
This sequence comes from Limnodromus scolopaceus, assembly GCA_028565335.1. Classification (NCBI taxonomy): domain Eukaryota; kingdom Metazoa; phylum Chordata; class Aves; order Charadriiformes; family Scolopacidae; genus Limnodromus; species Limnodromus scolopaceus. The sequence goes on along the minus strand of JAOXNO010000033.1, from coordinate 34,986,032 downwards.
TGAGCTTTCAAAGCCATATAGCTTTGTATTGTCTGTCTATTAATGAATATGATATCAAGATTTAGATAAGATTGCTTTTCAGCACCCAGATCGGACCAATGCTGAAGCCTCAAAAAGGATCTGAAGTTTTGAAAAATGAAAGCAAAGGAGGGAGGAGTGTAGAGCACATCTACAAATAGTGTCAGGCAAGGAAGAAATAAAAGGATAAAAGGGTTGCAGCTGATTGCCTGCCTCAGCAGTGATGCATGTCCATACTGGCATGGTGTGGAGGAGAGAGGACATCATATGAATGTGAATTCTGGGAACTTATTTCTGGCAAGTTTCCACTTCTGGTGTTTACTTAAAAATATTTTTTTTTGTTTCATTTTTAGGTATAGCAGATACAGTTTCATCAGTATTTGTTTGACGCTTACTGGCCAAAGGCAACGATTATCATTTGGATAACAGTTTAGTACACACTTCAGGTGAAGATATACTTCAAACAACATTTTCTAAACCAAGAAATTACTCTTAAGGGCAATTCCTGCTTTTAGGCAATGCAGGACTGTGTTGGTTGGAATTTTTAAAAGTGTTTTTATTTGGAAAGCGTGTTGCATATCAGATCTCTCATGGAATAAGAAGACTCAGAATCAACTGCAGAGTACGTAAAAAGAAGTTATGAAGGGGGACTGAAACTGTGAATCTGAACCCTGTCCAGGTGTTTGAATACTACTCCATAAAAAAATCTTAGAGGGAAAGAAGTGATGACAAGTGATAAGGGATTTAGATCAAATAATCAATGATATGTGTATGATAGATAGTATGACAGAATGCAATCAAAGTGCTTTGAATATAAGAAGAACCACAATTAGGTCTGCTTATGTTGCAGGGGAGGAATGGCATTTGGAAGAAAATACTCCCTCTGTTTTACTTTGATATCTGTCAGAGGTGCTAGAAAAGCCAAGATAAAAACACACACTTTTGTCTTCCTCCTTTTTGTGAAGTCCTACTTTTTCTCTACAGCTAGAATAATAGAAGAGGGAAATAGAGAGTCAAAGTTGTTTCCTGAGCACACACTGTCTCTAAAGTGCTGCAGTTCTCCAATATCAGTCTTCAGGCCTTTATTGGGTAAATATAACTTCAGAGCAGGGAGTGTATTTTGGAAAGTGCCTGGAATATCAGTCTTCTGCATTAATTTGTTAAATGGATAGAAAAATAAGAAGTAATTGTAGTTAGACGAACCAAGGCAATTCCAGTGGTTTAAGATCCTGTGTCTTGGCAGGATGCATGTATTTGCAAATCAGTCTTTCCACGCTTTGGAAATCAGTTCCATGCCTTCCCTCTTCTGTACTTCACAATTAACAGTGAAGTCCATTGCAAAGCATAAATTAAAAACCTATTCATTATAGAAAAAATTATGAGGGTGGGGGTTGTTAATTTATATTTACCACCTCTAGAAAGTCAGCCATTACAGAATACTCCAAATGGAGTGGATGTTAAATTTCCTTACATTAGTTGAATTCATAGGTGGCACTTGCTGGGAATCAAAAGGTGGTTCCAGCCCTGCTGACCTGTAAAATTGTGCTTGCAGGCAAATGTAGCTAGAATTCACAACCAAACCTGTAATTCTAAAATGCTCTGAATCTTTCATCTGGAATGCTTTACCTCTACTACCATGAAAAGTATTGAAGCAATTCTGTAATTTGTGCATTCAATTACTGTATCATGTTTATAGATCAGTGTATTATCTTCTTATGACAAATGCAATCATAATTGTCTATTGTAAGTATTGTCATTTCAGTCCTTCTACTTTTAAGAGTTAATAATTTTATATGAAAGGAAGACCAAGTGCTATGTTTTACTACTCCAGGTTCTACTGCTTACTGAATTTACTGGCTGAAAACTTCCAATTAACAAAAGAGGATACCTTCTGTAGTTTTACAGTCTTCCATAGTATGGCCTTCCCTTAGCAGTTTACAGACAACAAATAGCCCACTTCCATAACTGGAAAACAATAGCCAAAGCTCCTAATTGGCACTGGTAAGAGTAATACTGTTCTAGCAGAATCAAACACGGATGTTCCACCAGTGTTTTTGAGGTGGTACTACCAGGAATAAGTACCTAAAGCAGGAAGATAGGGAGCAGCTCACCAGAAAAGAAGGCCTATGGTGTATTTCCAAGAGAAGCATTTAAAAAGATGAGAATCCATCTATTGAGAAGATTACACACCTTTATCAATATTATATGGCCAAATTTGCCTTGCTTTTATTAGATATTCACTTTATTCTTATTTCAATATATTTTGAATAAAAAACACTTTAAATGCCTGTCATACTGTTGTTTAAACTTTATGCTTGCTTTAGAAGACAACTAAAGATGAGCTTTTAACACTGCTTTATTTGAAGGGCAAAACAAGTACTTATTTATATCTGCTATTCTTTAAGTATTTCTACAGAAGGGATTTACATTCATATGTAACACATAGATGGCAACATGATTCTTGATGGTAAAAGTTCAAGACGCTTGGGTTTCTACAGACTTATTTTTTTAAATCTTACTTTTGAAACTCTTAACACAAAATTCCTTTTGAAATTCCAGTAAAGTTCAGAAACTAACATTCTTCTGAAGGTGATGAGACTAATTACGTCCTAAGCTAGAAGTAAATTAATAACAGCCAGTAGGCAAGGAAACAAATATAAAAATATGTACAAATAAGACATCATCATGGTAATTCTGTATCATTTGCTCCCTCTCTCTAGGTGTAGGTGTTAAGAAGCCGACTAAGAGTTAAATTGGTCATTGAGTTGAATTGTGGTATTTTTTTTAGTCTAAATATAGAGAACTCAATACAGATTATTTTGTCTGTGAACAATTAAGTTTCTTCCATAAGCCTATTGAACTATTCACATACCTGTCATACATAAATACATATTTACACATCCACACCGTGTGAGAATAGCTGTTACATTTGAGGCATAGCACCACTCAAGGTGAAAGTCCTGAAGTTCTTTACAGCAGCCAGTCTAGAAAGGCAGGCTAGTCAGAGTCATCGCTGCTAAAATAGGAGCTATCACAGTATTCTGCTGTGTAAAGGAATTTATGAATAGTTGGGTTCATCTTTGGTATCCAGTGTCTTGGCACTAGAAATGTTGAAAGATTGAACAAATCCACGAACACCTTGTATCTGTCACTGAAAAAGACAATTGGAACAATCAATACTGCGATATCGGCATAGAAGGCATAATTTCAAAATCCTCAGGAATCATTCCATCTCTTCTATTTATCTAATTTTATAAATGGAATTATTTTCTTTATTAAGCTTTCTGCACTAACCCTCCTCCTGAATATTCCTAAAAATCCAATCCTAACTGTTTCTGGGGCATAGCAGAAGATTAGACTTAAAGGAAATATGGTTGCTATAGTCAGCACTTTCTTCTGCAAATGCAAGGTATGTAGGCTGTGATCTCCAGACCTCTGCTCTTGTGGTAGGTATGAAGTAGAATTTATCTAGGAAGAATGTTAACCTGAAATTAAGGAAGAGCAAGAAGGCTTGCTGAAAAAGACAGTGAACATTTAATCTTCAAATTCAATCTAGCCGTCTGCTTTCTATTCCAGCCTATGTGACGATGGTTGTGATGGGAATCATTGCCTGCAGTCAGTAGCTATGTGCGGTTTCTCTTTGAAAACAATCCTCAAAGACAGTCATCTTAGAAGATGATGCTTTAAATAGCCTTTTTTGACATAATGTTGGTCAGGACATAGTTGCAGCTAAAAGGCTTGAATTGTCCAACTAGCTGAATCCTCACATTTGGTGTAAAAAGAGTTCTACCCACTCAGAGAGTTCCATGCTCAGGCCCCAGCCACCCCTTTTAAGATCCTTTGTTGCTTCATCCAATAGAAGGAAATACGTTTCTACTTGTTGTCTGCACAGCTTGAGAGTATTAATTACTATCAGCTTTAAGAGTATATTCAATCCTATATTGACTTACCATAGGTCGTACAATTAGAGGTCATGTTAAGGAGTAAGAAACTGTCATCAGTCACACAGTAGATGGTAGTCACTTCCAGCCCGTATCACCTCATTAACTTGGGCTAGATTCCACACAAACTAAGCAGTGCAAGATTCATATTATTGCTATTACAGTAACACCTAGATCCCTTGGCTGAGAGTTACAAGTGGCACTTTGCATGAGTGACCGAAAGGAGCTCTTTTCACCTCAAAAGACTTGAAATGTATATATGTCAATCTGATGAGGAAATGTACAACAGCCAGGAGGAAATGCTGGAGCCTCAAAAGAGAAACAGCAGCCCTCCGGCCTCCAGTGAACTGTCTGAAATCTGTCTCGTGGCATCAGAGTATCTACAAACTGCGTTACTGCAGGTAATGGAGGAAATGCACTATTCGTACCTGACTGTTGAGCGCAAATACTGGTACCCTGATGAGCCTCCGGTGCCAGCCTTGCTGCCGATCATTCTGTGCACCATGCAGACGTGGTTATCTAAGTAACACAAAAGAAGGACACGGCCTGTGTTCAGTGTTAAGATATAACCAAAGGGCCACATCAAGATGCACCACTGAAATACTAAAGATCCTACAGAGATCTTTACAGAGATACCAAACTACTAGGTCTCAGCAATGCAGGAGTTAATTATGCCAGTCTTCAATCAACTAATATAAAATGATTGTTAATACAGAATGAATACATTAATTATCATACATTATTATGCTCAGTTAATACAGAATGAATACATTCATTTATGGATGTCTAGATAGGGAAGGAACAGAAGGAATATTTGCATATGAAGAGTCATCATGATGACGTTTTGGCAGACATTGGAAAATATATACCTGTCCCTTAAATAAAACTGTTCCCCTAACTTAAAGCATATTATAGAAGTGATAGCTGTACCTATGTATCTAATGATCACAGAATCATTTCAGTTGGAAAAGACCCTTGGGATCATCGAGTCCAACCATCTACCCTACTCTACAAAGTTCTC
>JAOXNO010000033.1:34952862-34980952 GCA_028565335.1 Limnodromus scolopaceus | reverse complement strand
GGATCATCGAGTCCAACCATCTACCCTACTCTACAAAGTTCTCCCCTACACCATATCCCCCAACACCACATCTAAAGAAGCAGCTGTTCATCTTTCCTCTTAGCCAAAGTACAAAAAAATAAAGTCATTCCTAATGTACGAACTCAGAAGCTCTATTCTAAAACTCTGGGTATAACTTGTCTCAAAGAGGGTGAAACAGAACAGTTTACTTGCATCTAAAAGTGGGAGTGTCACCATCAAAAAGTGAAACTTACACCTCCATTTGGTCATGAGCACATCGAGATCCATAAGGGAGGTAAGAAGCTGAAAGGGAACCTGAAAACGAGGCTCCTCCCTTGGGAAATGAAAGAAAATACAGTGAGACCTCTTATGATATGCTATATTTTTCAAAGTATCACTTCACCAGCGTGTCACAGTGACCTAAGGTACATTTTTCCTAAATTGGCATTGAAATGTTAGTCAATGTTCTAAGAAACGCTTCTGCCATATAAGTCTCAATCTGTGCCTTTTCCCTCATATTTGGAAAAATAAATCATTTTAGGACACTTGGTAGAACAGTTTGAACAAGGCATTTGCTAGTTTCAATCTGAGGAGCAGTATCTGGTCAGACATGAAGGAGCTACCCAGAGAAACCTTGTAACCTCCACTCGCAAAGATATGCAAAACTCAACTGGACCCAGCCCTGAGCAGCCTGATCTGACCTTTGAGTTGGATCTAACTGAGCTGGGTTTTCGTGGAGGGTTGGACTGGATTACTTTCCAAGGCCCTTTCCAACCTAAATAAACCTGTGCTGCTGTCCTTAACCATCACCCCTCCTCCTGCCAGTAAGCATTAAAGATACATCTTCTAACATTACCTGTAGAAGTAGATCATTAAGGCACCCTTCAGTGCTTTATAAGACAGTCGTCTTTCTCCTGCAAAATACAAGTCTCCTTAATTACTGAGGCTCCTGCAAATTTAATGCTATTATGTGATTACATGTACCATGTATGAAAAATAAAAAGTGCATATTGGCATACAGTAATACAATCTACCTTTACTAAGCAGATGTTCATGGCGTTTTTCATCAAATAAGGAAAGTAATACATCTTTCTGCTTTTGGAATTCAGATAATAAGTCATCTTTGTCTTCTGATTCTGGTTTGGCCTTTAATATTTAAAAAAAAAAAACAAACCATGTTTTAGAATTCAGTAAGGAAAATTAAGCTCTTGAACTACCCATGATGTAAATTCTATTTTCATTATAAGTATTTTTTAAATTTACATCTTAAATGTAAGAATTGTATTTTCAAACAAAATAGATGAGTCACTGAGTCACTGTCCTTTAAAAAACACAATTACCACAAAATGTAGAACTAAATTGCTGTTAATAAAATTCAGATGAATGAGTGTTCGAACTGGCAGCTTATCACTTTTCTTTAGGTCTAGAGGCCTTAAAAACACTTTATCTTCATTTGTTTGAAGTCTGATTATTTTATTATTTTTTTCAAGGGAAAAAGAAGACATTCTTGCACAGCTACGAGTAAGGAAATTTTAAATAAAAAAGTCTAGGTAAATTAGAAAGTTGTAAACTGTTGTAAACAAAGGAAGTTGATTAATTCTTATGTTGTGTTTTTTCCATTAGAAATTTATTTAAAGCTACAGGTCTTACAATATTCATGGATTTTCTTGTCCTTATTTGCCAGTGTAATTCAAATGATCACACAGCAGGAAATTGCCACATACTGTTAAATAAAAATGAGCTGTTTATAGTGACACTCCCTACTCACAGCTCATGGACCCAGACGTAATGGAGTTTTACTCTGAACTGTAGATGCAAGTACTAACTAAAGATGAAGTTGTAGTTTTGGTAAAATCAATTTCAGCCCTTCCATTGATACAATCCCTTTCCTTTTGCAATCAAAATAATCCATGTATCCCATGCTTTTAACCATTTTAGATGTCAAATTACACTTATTCAGATTTCCTGGAAAAGTTCACAATTTTTTCTGCTTCTTGCAGAGAGAGGCTGCTGAAGATTAAGTGAAGTCAGTGAGAAACTGTGAGTGGCCCAAAAGTCAAATTTTTGTCGGGCTGTCATTTTGCCAGGTGTCTTTGCTTATAGGTAGATCAAGAGCACATTATATACCTGCAGCAGGGCAAATTCCTCTTCTAGACCTTTTGAAACATTCACTTCAAATTGTCCCCAGAAATCAAATCCTTTTGCATCGAGTCCTGGAGTTCTTTCCAGCCATGCCTTTAATAATAACAATAATGTGTTCCAACATTAACAACGCAAGGGCATTACCCTAGAATTACAAGTTCTAGCAACATAAATTATACTGGTACGGTTGTTCTGGTTTAATATCCCACAGAAGTGCTTATTGCGGGAGTAAGCATGTCCATGCAGATGATTTATACCTGCGTAATGGTGCTGTGCAAACACACAAAAGTCCCAGGTTAAATGACCGGTGCTGGAAAACAAAAGCTGTCTCATTCTAAGAGTAGCTTTAAAACCAACTTCCTTGTAGATACAGGAAAACAATCTTATTAGACATTTACAGGATAATTGTAAAGATAAATCTCAGAAGGAAGACAGAGAATCATCTCTACAACCCGTTTTTATCACGCCAGACAGGCTGAATAGCAATTAAGCAGTCTGTGATTAATTTTCACCACAACATGTGATGATACAAGACACAAATTTACTTGGCACTTAGCAAAGCTTTCCCTTTGGTTTGCTTTTAATAATGGGAATGAAATTGGTGGGGGAGAAGATTAGGAATCTTTATGGTCAAACTGCCTTTAGCTTAATTTAGCTCCTTCTCATCTGAAATTTCTTATATTCTGTATCAGGTGTCATTAGACAAATGGATAGGGCTAGTAAGAGTGGATGCTTTTATTGAGGTTTATACTGCATTATTCTTTAGAAAGTTGCGTTAATTTTGTGAAAATGACAAGGGAGCTAGAGAAATTACTGTGAGTCATTCGTAACTTTAAGAAAAAGTTATTAAATCAAGGTAAGTGATAATGAAACATTTGTTAAACATCTTTTCTCCTTTCCATTTTGGGTTGTCATTTTTCATTTTCTTTTTTTAACCTCTCTAGTAGCCACCAATAGCAGTGGAAATATTTTTGAAGTTCTTTTCTAAAGAGGGTTTATGGTCATGAAATATGATTTGAATGAAACAGAACATTTATATTCTGAGCTCATATTTTCACAATGCAATTTCCTAGTTTAACAGTCAGACTTGTCAGACAAGAGGAAATGCTGTGAAAAATCAGTTGGTTTACTAATGACTAAGTCTCTTTCATCCAAAATCTGGTAAGAATCCAAAACATAACTGACTGGGAAATTGCCAGCATGCTTGCTTCTCTCAAGGAAGAGGAATTTGTTACTGACACCAATGAAGGACATTCTAGGAGACAGGAAACAAAGCAAAGTGTAGGATGGACATTGTTACCTCCACCAGTTGCAGTAGCGTTGGTTCTTGCTCTGATTTAAGCAGTAGTTCATAATCCTGTCCCTTGAAGTTATCACGATAATGCCTTCTGTTGTAGGGGACTCTCAGACTTTGGGGAACACCAATTTTGTTCTCTAGCAAGCGAAACTGCAGGCTCTGAAAACCTGAGGCTGGGCTTAGGTAGTATCTTTGGGAACAGAAGAAAAGATACAAAAATATGGGATATTTTACAATGATAGGGTTCTCTGATTCTCAACAAAATAAAAAAAATACATATTTCACATTTGGAGAATAGCAAATAGATACATGTGCATTTTTTATGATTGCAATTAAGAAAAAAAGCCAAGCAGTTTTAATGCAGCTAGAATGGATGTATAATATACTCTAATTTTCTAGCTATATAGTGTTTGTGCATACACAGGTATATATACATACTTATGTTTATACTGTGTTTTAAAATGGCAGCTTTGTGTATGTGATGTACAGGAAGAAACATGAATTTTCCAGACAGAATAAGCAGCTTCACCCCAAATACCTATTACAAAACTTTCCCCATCGTTAAAGTGAAAATGAATGCATTTTAAATAGGATTGTTATACAGAATAATTGTTATGCATACAATAGAACAATGTTTAGAAAAACATTTAGTGGGTTTCATTGGAAGGATTCCTTAATGGGATTCTCTCAGAGTTAAGTAGTGTGACCATGCTGAAAAAATAATTTAATAAAAGTAATCTAAAATCCCACATTGCTATATAACTGTAATGGACTTTGAATTGCAAGTGTAAGATTTGGCAGAAACAGATAATTGATTTGATCTAACATTTACTTATCAAGTGACAGTATGCTGTTGAAAAGCAGAAGCAAGAATGCACCAAAACAGAGGATTAGGCCTTGGATTTCCCCCGCTGTTGTGTCATGCTAGACAATACAGATGTCTCAGACTTCCAAGAGAAGTAAAATTGTAGTTTCATGTGCTTTTCAGTTAGGGAACATTAAAAGACAGAAATGAAAGGGTACCAAAACAATGCAGAAGCGGATGGGATGCTGGGCGGCACTGAGGTCATAAGTCAGATAGGTCAGGGACACAATCAGAACAAGAACAGGAAGGCAAGCAGTGGATGAAACTGTCATACATGGTAGTGTAGTAGAAGGTCATAGCTGAAGTAAGGGAAGAGACAGAAACACCATGGGCGAGGTGAGGCAAGCCAAGGCATCCCAAAGAAAGCCTGGGCAGAAGAGCCACCAACTACCAGCCCAGCAATACATTGGGCAGCTACTGGAGAGCAGCAGTTTCTGGGGAGAAAGAAGAGTCAGCAATGCTTCCTTCATCCACTTGAACCCTGCAGACCCACTGAAAACGTGATGTAAGGAAACTCTATGCAAACCAAGACAACTGAAATACCTATTTGATAACGTAGGGAGAATGCATTTCTCTCACTCAAGCACTGCTATCATTTTCCATAGAACATGGCTGCAACTGCGCAGAGGTAAGTTTCAAGTAAATTGTTCATGGAACCATGAGGTATTTCTATTGTTTCAACTTTTTACTTTGAAACTGTTCGGAAGCACCAAAAATAAACATCAACAATTAACTTGTACTTCGTTGCAGAGCACGCTGGACTCACACTCAATCTCAACTTCTTAATTGACCCTTGCACTCTAAGGTTCCTGTTGCCTCTCTAAGGTGGGCTCTCACCTTGCAGAATGGTGCATGTACTACAAGCTGCCAAGGCACATGCAAAACTCACAATCAGTTCTAAGGATGGGAATTATCAGTTCATGGATTGCTGTGGAGGAATATAAGTAACTACCTGAAATCAAAGAAGTCCAATGCAGTCATAGTTTCCAAAACTGAGAACTGTTCCACAAGTAATTTCAGAATCATTGAAATTCTGTTCATTCGAGTAATAACCTTCAGCATGTTCCTCTCATCTCTCACCTGTAGAAAAAATAAAGATCATAAGCAGACAGAATTGTGTTCTGTTTATACTCTACCTATTTATTTCAGGACTTTTCACTGTTGTACATCACTATAGTTTCCAAGTCGTTTCCATGTGAAATCCATAGCAGCAGAATCTCATATTGAATAGAGACCCCCGTTTTTAAGTGAAACTACAATCTTCAAAGATCGAAACCTGTTTTTCTCTGAATGATGATATATTACAACTTGGCCAAATATATAGGATTTTTTTTTCTTTTCTACATTTTTGACTGAAATAGAAGTCACCACAAGAAATTAAATTCTACACCAAAATAATTTATATCATGATTAGTTTCAATAATTACAATGCTATTTTCAATTATGTATGATATAATTTGATAATTATATTATACTTTCTATTCAAATCACTTATACAATCATTTCTACTACTGTGAAGGAAGAAGCCATAAGGCAAGTTGAGAAGAGGAATAATCTGAGAGGTATGTCAGGAGAGCACATCTAAACAGATGCTCATCAGAGATGTTCATTTGCAAGCAGAGAAAAATAGAGAACACTACACATGATGGAAAATCAAAAATATTAAAGGGAGAACTCAGAAGCTCTCTTCTGCCTAAGTTGAACACTTTGCCTGCAGAGGATTCTGCTAAAATTCCTGCTAGCTTTAATGGAATCAAGTTTCTCTCTGAGACCAGGGCATACAACCAGGAAATATCAAACTGCAAAAATGAAAAATTATAATCATTTCCTTAATTGTTTTGCTTTCTACTTCACCTTAACATTGGCATTTCAAATTCTGATTATCAGAAAAGTTTCATTTTTCACAAAAATAAATAATGAAAAATTATTCTACTTAGGTATAACTTATTTTGATCTGTTATAATTTGATATAATGTTGTTATAATGTTGTTATGATGTACTATCAGGATATAAGAGCCACTCAGCCAAATTTCACTGTTTTGTTTGGGTTTTTTCAATGCTGTTTTCAAAAAAATAGCACATATTCCTTCAGTAAACCCAAATATATCAGGCTTAAAGGCAGGAGGCAAGAGAGGGCTGCATTTTCCCAAAATTAATAGTTGTTCTTAACTTACGTGGCCATTTTGAAAGATCTCCCGCACAGAGTCCATTTCCCACAGAATCTGCTTAAACCAAAGTTCATAAGCTACAACAAGAAAGGCATTGTTAGCATTAGCTTCAGCATTACTTTGTTTTTTCTTCATAGTATTGAAGAAGTAAAACGTACATCTTGATTTTAAATGAGTAGCCTACATTTGCACCGCTGGTGTATAAAAAGATGCTGATACGCAAATGAATTACCTGTTACAGTATGATGTCCTTTATACTGTTACATGAAATAATCTAACATTGAGAATGTTGCTGGATTGTTTTAAAGCATGTCTTACAGTTATTTGATGTACAGAATGTTCACTGCAAAAGAGGGAAAGAAAATCTAGATCTGACATTCTAATAAAAGCTACCCCCAGAGCTGCTTACAACCTATACATCATCTACAAGTTTACTGCCAATAACAGGAAAATATCATCAGGCCAGTGCCTGCAAAACATGTGGATATTTACAGTTAGGGAGCACCTAATCACTATGTTGTCTTCTAGACAGACTCTGGGTAGTTAAAGCTTGATTGAAGTTTCAGAGAAGGCATAAGCCAACACACAAAATTTGGCTTCAATAAATCACATAGCAACATGCCACTAAGACAGGGAATGTGTTTCACCACCTTAATTTCTCTAGAAACAGAACCACCCAAATCATGGTTTGCCAAATCCACAGGTTATACTTATGGCTTCATAAGCATAGCGTTGATTGCAGCCTTAAAATGAGATAGGGATATATACAAACATAAATGCAGATAAGAGACAGAGCAATTGTAGGGATTGTGTCTAAAATGAAAACAAATTGTGTATGGCTTGTTTCAGGACTGAATAACTCTCTGTGGCAAAAATGCCGGTCAGCTACCCCTGGACTTCTCCCAACCACTTACCTTGGTGCGTCACAATGAAAAGATGTTCATCGTGGATTTTGTTTCCTTTCTTCTCACTCTGAAGTTCTTGAGCATTCAGTATTTTGTTCAGCTTAAAAATAAATATAGGACTGTTATTTAAAGTTCTCGATTCTGCTATTAGCATTGGTAGTCCTACTGTGTAGAGCTAATATGGATATTTTTTAAAAATATATATACATATATAGGCCTCATATTCCAGGCTGTATGAGAAGTTAGACTGAATGGTCTCAGGTGTCATTTTTACTTTTTAATTTAAAAAAAAAAGTCTTGCCTAAAATGAAATGTTTATATACCACAAGTAATAAAGTTTGGAAAATCATTTTAAAGATATTTTCAATTCTAAAAATGACAAAAAAAAATCCAGCATGTTTTCCAGATCTTAATCTATACTGACATGTTCCATGAAAACAGAATTCCTATACTAAAATTCTGTGTAATCATGCAATAACATCTGCACAAGAACTCTGATTTGAGTCGATACTAGTTATTTCAGTTCCGTCATTACTAGTTGTTTTACTAAGTCAAGTTTATAATCTAATCATAGTTGTTTTATCATAGTTGTTTTAGAAGAAATTTTTGCAAGATTCCATGTAGTATGGCAACAGATCAGTCTTCTGTTCACAAGCACAAAATAATTCCACTCACTTCAGTTCATGCTGTCACCAAAAAAATATGTCTGGATTCTTTTATTACTTATGGCATTTTATTTTTATTTCTCTCTTAATTACTTCTAGTTGTTGCAGTTTTTTGTTTGGGGTTTTTTTGTGACCCTCCTTAGTCAACATCCCACCCCCTAGATTTCTGCAATATATTTCTCCTGCCAAATACTCTGGGCTTTCATGCAATAATTCGGGGAAGTTGCACATGGCCTGCTGACATGGAGAAATTGCCAAGTGGTGACTGCTAGACCAAAGAAAGCCTTTTGTGGTCCACCACTTTACAGCTTAGGTTTACCAATATAAATAATTCCCTCCCAAAATCTCCCAAGTATCCAGCTTCCCTGCAGTTTCAGAAGCCATCCCACAGTCCACTTGCACCATCACAGTTGAGACGGGCACCTGTGCCTGTGAGTACATGTGGTGAGCTCAGGTAGAAAAAGGGCTCTTGGAGTCCTTGTCTTAGTGACTGGCTGACTGCTGGGAGAAGTGTCAATCACAGGTCCTCGCTCAAGTCTTAAGAGTGACCAGGGCAGTAAACATGAAATCCTTAAACTTACTTGTAGGTAGTCTCCATAGACAAGTCCACCTCTGCTGGCTTTATTTATCCCTTCTTGTGATTTGTCATCTTTTTCATCTTCCAAAGAGAGCTTTCTAAATCTAAGAGGAAAATTAAGTGAACATATAAGCTATTTAATTAAAGAACTATGAATATACCTGCCTTTTTACTAACAGGTGCATCTCCAATTCAAACAATGCTTTGTTTGGAGAAAATGAACCACTAAAGCAGGCTTTTGAGAAAAACAGTACACTTGAAATATACATCTTGTCACAGTAACAGCTGGTAGCATTACATCTAGTTTATCAAATAACAAGCACTCAGACAAGTCCAATCTCATTTCCTTTAGCGATAGCTACAGCTGTCTATCTAATTTCTCTTTGAACTTTCATATTTTATGTTAAAATTATATCATTTGAACTAACATTATGTAGCAAAACACAGGAATGAAGGACTCACACATAGTTGTTCCCCGCGAAGGGGCACCCGCTCATGATTCCAGGATCCGAACGTGCTGAGCTGTGCGCCAGGGAATATACTCCGTTAGTGCTCCCAAAACCACTGCAGTTGCCTTATATGTAACCTTATCTCACCGCCTAGGCCAACCCCCAAATTCTCTTCCTTAGCCCTCAGCCCATCCCCACTATTCAATAATTACAGAAACTATCGCAGCACAAAGGTCAGTAAGTCCATGCGCTGTTGGCTCTCCAGGTTTTGGGTTGCTTTTTGTTCAATTGGCCAAAACAGGAATGGCTGGCATACTTGCCTTGTCCTATGGCACACACCTTTTGTGCTTTTCACTGCAAGATTTCCACCAGCTGCTTTTTTGCCGACCAAGGCTGATGCAAAGGGTAAATCAATAAGAGGTCTGTATCTGAGAAAAAGGCCATATTTAACAAATTCAACAATTGTTAAAGTAGGTCTTTAACTTTCAGCCCTTTGTATCAAGATAGCAACATACTTTAAGTTTTAAAAGTGAAACATATGGAAAAGGAAAGAGGAGGGGAAGGTAAAGAGAACGTATTTCTATGGCAGACTGAATAACGCTTGTAAGACATCTCAAGTAATACACATGCTTTCAAGAAATGCGCACAGATCAAGTAAAAGAACTAAAAATAATCACGTACATCTCATGCCATTTTTTCCAGTGGGTTAATTCATGAAAATTTCCTAATTTTATTTCCTCACACAAAAGTTTCACTCTTATTTATTGACAAATGTTACCCAATTCTGTTTAATCATCAGCTTAACGTGTAACTAGTGTGCACTGCTTTCCTGCTTGCCAGCCTTTTCTGAAAAAAAAGTTAATATTCAGTTTTACTGCAAACAAAGCTACAGGGCCCCTGTGACCCCAGACCACTTTCTCTTTGTAAGACTTACACTGCTTACTGGTGTCTGTATGGTGGATTCAGCTGTTCTAGTCACTTAAGAGTAGCTGGCTCGTAAAAAAAGTCATACGCAGTACATGGCTGATGGGATGTATGCTCTTCTAAGCCAGATGCCAGTTCATACAAATATTAGCTTAAAAATAAGCTGAGCCACAAGAAAAGTAGGACTCCACTGAGGCAACCCATCAGCAAGGTCAAGGTGTTCTTTCCTTCATGCTGTAAAACTTGACAGAGTAAAATAATTCTCTCATCACACAAATCTATACATCTGCTTAGGATGCAGGCAAGTAGAGATGAAGGTGAAGAGTGGGCACTGGCACATACATGCTGAAAACTGTGCTTTTCACCATCCCATTTGCACTCAAACAACTTGATTAAAAATGTAATAATATAAACTCTCACATTCACAGATCTTAAAGACATGGAAAAGGAATGTTTACCTTGTCATTTCTATACACCTTCATCTGAAACATCCAGATTGAGCCTCCACAGTGAAATCAAATTTTCTGTTGCCTTTTCTTATGGCAGAAGCAAAGAAAGAGTGTGAACCTACTAAAAATAGGGACAGTTGAAAAATATTGAACTCTTAACCTCACCAAAGAAGTTACTGTCTGTTTTCTTGTGCACTTTTATTTTCTTCTGTGGCACACAGAGAATAATAAACTTCCAGAGCAACGATTTCTGTCGTTCAGACTTTGTATTGTCTACCCAGTAGGCGAAGGACTTTGAAGTCTCAAAGCCCTTTTAAACTGTGTTTAACAAAACATTAACTACCTATTTAGGAAGTAATACTACCCGTAATTGGTTCAGCATTGCCAAATTATCTCAAAATTTAAAGATACTATACAATTTCCCTTTCTGATTCAGCAACAGACAAGCTTCAGTCAAATAAATCAGCCAGTATACAACAATTTAGAAAGCTATTTCCAGTATTTCCAATACATTCAAACCCTCTGTTTAGGGACTTCATAGCTGATTGGTACCAAAGCACCTCCATCCTAAAAACCACCAACCTAGCAACACTTGTGAAACTTGACAATCCAACTGGAACACATTGCACTTGCTTGGCTTTCTCCTGTTAAATTCTCTTGTGCCATAGCATTTAGAAAGCTTGGTTACACCCAGGACCCTACCGCTGAGAGGACATTCCCAAGCATCTCCAATTCCTTTATCACCAATATCTGCCTTTCCATCAGTTCCTCTTGTATTTCACTAGCAACCAAGAACCTTATGACATACATAAGAGGATTCAAAAATATGATTCTCCAAATCATCAGAAAATGGCAAAGACATTGAAAAAAAGAAACACTAATAGCTTGTTTCAAGCCCTCAAGTGGGCAACAAACACATTCCTCTAGCCATGTTTGTACAACATTATGCTTTGGTTTAAAATAAGAAACAAAAGTATCTTTTGCAGTGCTGTCAATACATGAAACACTTTTCAAAATATTCACTCCAAAGATCCTAGAAAAACCCCAACAATTTAACAATGCAAAAAGAGAGATGGTAAGCTCAAGTTCTGTACTTTTATGAGAGGCAAAAAACAAATGCGTGCTTAGGAAAAAAAGAATACTTCATAAATTTGTTTTAAAATGTTGGAAGTGGCCTCATGTTAACTTCTTGAGCAAAAGCCTTACGTGTCCCCTGCCCTGCCTCAAAAACAAGCAAACAGAATGAGACCCCTGTATTCATGTTTTATAGAGAGAAGCAAAAACAAGCAAAAAAAATATAAGAAAGCTTCGTAGATTGACCATTTTGTGAAAAGCTGGGTAATATGGATAATATTATCCTTGCACCCATTCTTTTAAGAAAATTTAATCTCATGCTAGCTTAGTTCTGCTCTCTATCCATCTCTATCCAACTACAACAGACCTCAAACTGTCCAAGATCAGTGGAAAAGATACATTAATGAGGACTTGAAACCCCCAAAATAAACCCATAGACAATACAGAACTATTATTCATTCATCTTACTGCCTACCTTCATGTGATTTCAGTAACACTTAGCAAGCATGTAATGACTTTGGCACTAAAAAAAGTTTTTAAAAAGTGACTTGTACTACCTGGTTATGAAATTGTCTGTTGGCAGTGTAGGTGACAGCACAGACTGAAAGAGTCCTTAGGTTTGGTTCAACTCAGAGCCATCATCTCTGGTTTGGCTGCAGACACCCTTAGAAATAAATGTGCTTCTGCCATGCTGCTCAAATTTGGTGCTCATCTTAGGGACCTGATTTTCCTTTGAGTGGTTTGAGTGGCTTTTATGTCCTGACAGAGATATTACAGCTACTTTGCCATGTCTTTATACTAGTATAATCATAAATGAGCCTTGATGAAATAGCTCTTCCATGTGAATATATCTGAAAGCAAAACATAACCTTAATTTTAGTTGATGGTATTACTTTTTTTCTCAAAAAGCACCATCATTTCCCTTTTTCATGCTGTACACTCAGAACCACATAGGAGCAGATGTAACCACACACAGAGCTTGTTGTTCATGCCGTGGATGACTGAGCAAGGCTAAGAAAACCAAGAGTTTGTGCACGCCCTTGAACTTTTATTTATTTATTTACTTTTAATGCTTGAAAATCAGACAGAGAGACTTCTGTTCATCCCAGAACCATATCAGAGGACTCTAACCTTCAGCAGAGTGAGAACATTCCGCTTTGTGACTGGGCCAAATACAAGGCAAACAGCAGAAAAAAACCCCCAAAGCTTTTGAGAACTGCACTTTGTGGCCTTCAAACAATCGTGGTCTTCATGACCAAGCATGATAATTGTTAAGCACCCTTTTTAATCCACCCTCAGCCTGTTATATTGTTTACCTCCCCTTCCCCAGTTGTTGACAGGGGGTGCTGGTCTAGCTTTGCTCATCTTGGCTGCAGCAAGGTTGCAGAGCAGCAAGAGCTGAACTTGGACAGAAAAAGTGATTTCTAAGGGCAAAAAGGGGAGTGTCCTTCTAGCCTGGTCAAGTGGAGGTTTGATGTAAGGCAGAGGTGGCCTGTAGCATATTTTGTAGATGCAGCTGGAGCCAAGAGTCTGCGCATTCTTATTGTGTAGGGCTCTCTGTCTAAAACACCAGTCCGATGAGGACAGGTAAGTAAGAATGATCTCCTGTGTAGCGTCAGGAATCCAACAAGAGTCTTCTCTCCTGCTAAATTAGAAATGACCTGGTCACCCAAGCCAAATCTCAAGTTATCCTACATGAAATCACTTATGGAGAAGAAAAAATAAACACACAAATGGTTTGGAGAGTGTCACCCATTCTTCTGCTCAAACTCTCATTCTGATTACAAAATCATCACAGATCAATTTGTTTTTCCAATGTTCATTAACTTGAACAAAAAGCTTGGAGACCTTCTGGCTACAAACAAGTGACGCTCGAAGCTTCCCAACACTGTTGTCCCAGAATTACAGGCTAGCAGTTATTCAGCACAGATGGTTTCTACCTACGTAACAGTAGCTGCAGTGAATTGCATAAAAGATCCAAGTAGGTCATGCCATCCTGAAGAGCTTCTAGGAGAAAGTAGAAGATATCTTGGGAAGAGCTATTAGAACAAAACAATCAAACATTAAAAAACAAAACAAGAAACAAACTCAAAAAAACAACCACTAAAAAGCAAGCTTGCAGTGAGGTGATTTCCCCAGTGTCTCCATTTAACTTTCCAATGCTGATAGTCCAGGACCTCCCAGGATACCTGCATCCTTGCATTTAATAACCCCTTGTCTGTGAAACCACAGCCTGCAGCAATGCGTTCCGTAACTGAAGCCTACATGACGTGAAAGAGCGTTTCCTTGTGCTAGTTTCAAACCTCTGCCAAGCAATCACTTAATTTTAATTTCCATTTGATACTAAGTCATGGCTTGTGAGGTTATGAAAAATAACTGTACTATACCATTATAGCACTATACCATTATGGTCCCAGTCACCCTTTTCTGCAGTTGTGCAGATTCTTTTGTGACGTTTTCGAGATGAAGCATTCAAAATGGGGGTTGGTCTGTTCTCCCAAGTAATAAGTGACAGGACAAGAGGAAACAGCCTCAAGTTGAGCCAGGGGAGGTTTAGGATGGATATTAGGAACAATTTCTTCACAGAAGGGGTTATCAAGCACTGGAACAGGCTGCCCAGGGAAGTGGTTGAGTCACCATCCCTCAAGGTATTTAAAAGACAGGTAGACATGATGCTGAGGGACATGGTTTAGCAATGGTTTTTGTCAGTGTTAGGTTGATGGTTGGACTCAATGATCTTAAAGGTCCCTTCCAACCTAGACAATTCTATGATTCTATAAAAGGCAAATATCTTTTTGATTTATAGATGTGAGCATAGTTATTTCCATAAAATTACAGTAACGAAGGATTTGTCTCTTGGGCAAAACTGCAGCTATAATAGTGCATTGTAGCATGGCAGCTACTGGTAGGTTTTGGTTACAAGGTACAAGTCAATTTGTGCAGGTGAAGCACCTAGTACCTTAAGCCAGAACCTCATTGTGCTGGTTGCTATACAAGCACTGAACACAAATCACTTCCCCAGACAATTTAACGGTATAACAGGAGACAGATAGGTGAATCAATACATATAAAAGGAAGGTAAAGAGAAGAAGAGAAATTTGGCACCGAAACATGTCATCTGCTCAAATGAGTGTTTTGTTATTTTCAAAACTGGAATTGCTACTTAAGTAGCAATTGAAATTAACAGTCTGCTTTAAGAAAAATAAAATTTAGTGACTCAAGGCTAAAACAAATAAGCTTAAGCTTGATGCAATATTAATAATCCAATCAGACATTTGTATCTGGGGGAGGAACAGAGCTCAAGGTCTTGCAAACTACAAACAAAGAGAAGAGATAGTGCTGCAAGGATTTTATTTATTTATTTTTTAATATTGTATTTGTTCTGCTTCTTAAACACAAAGAACTGTGTTGTCACTTCTCAGCATACCTTTAACTCCCATTTACATTTCATGCATACCAGCATAATCCCTGCCCTGCTGTCTATCATTTGTGGCTCAGCAGAATGCAGCAGAATTTCTTTCACATTGCACAGTATCAGACCCAGTTAACAACTGGTACCAAATCTCCTGCTCGAAGATGTGCTTAAAAAGGAACTCTTCTTAGATTACCACCAGTCCCTTCTACACCTGTATTTTCTGACTGCACAGCACTTGTGCTGGTTGTACTTTCACTGGTTGTCTGCAAGCTGTACTCCGACAGAGAAGCAGCCTGCTCTCTGAATTGTCCCAGAGGGACAATTTGTTGTCCTCGTGTTCTGACTGATAATTATTTCCCAACTATGGAGAAAATGTTCTTTCATTGTTTTTGCCAAAACTTCTTGTATCAGTATCAGCCAAAACTATAAACTCAGGAAAAACAACAAATCTTGACTACGTGCCACAGAGTTATCTCAAAGCCAACCTATTCTCTTTTAATGCCGAACAGCCACATGTTGTAACGTGCAATTCTTTAGTATAGGAAGGTTGTTGGTTTTCCCCTCCTAAACATCTGGATCCTCATTACCAGTCAGGTATAGCGAAATCAAAGTCTGGGGCCAGAAGCTACTCCTGTGCCTCCACGTGGCTTAATTCGTGCTGTTGTTTAATCCCTGGCACAGCTGGCTAGCAAGTGCGACGGGCTGGTTCAGGACAAACGCTGATAACAATTTGCTAATCTGATGCTATTCAATATTATCATTAATGGCTTGGATGACGGAATAGGTTGCACACGACTTAAATTGACAAACAAGAACAGCCTGGAAGGTATAATAGCGTGCTGGCAGATGGAGGGTAGAATTCAAAATTACCTTAATGCACTGAAGTAAATTATGTGCAGCTTCAGTGATGCAAAGGGTAGTTCTTTGAACTTCAGCTGTGATAACCAAACTAGCAAATACAAAATTCATTAGAAATTATCTGGATATTTCAGTAATTAAAAAATAACATGTTAAGCAACAAAAGGCAAAACTGAAAAGAGCAAATTTTAAACTGGAAATTTTCTACATGGCATGGAAACCCTCCTTCCAGCATCAGAAAGGATTTGTCTGTTGTATTGTGTCCTGGGGACCACTCTTTAAGAAAGATGAAGACCACTTGGAAAGAGCTCAGAAGAGAATGGCAAGAACAACAAATGATTGGCATAAAAAATACAGTCCATTAAGAGAGGTGGGAAGAATTATACTTGACCTGTGTAACTAAAAGAAGACTGTGGGGAAAAGCAATAAATACTTTTGCTTCAGGAAGAAGAACAATAAATACATTTCCATATACAGAGGGATAGGAAAAGGAGTAACCACTTTAAATTATGGCAAGATAAGACAGACATAAGAAAATAAAAAATAAAGACATTTCTAGTATCTGTAGAGCACTAGAAAACCTTAATGAGAGCTTGTAATTTTTCCAGGCACACCTGATTCTGCCTTGATGCCGAGAGACGGGCCAAATGAATCCTCAGAGCCCCTTTTTCTGCAGTCACCCTCTATTGCTGAATCCACTGGCATACTCGCTTTGAAAGAAAGAGCAAGACATGCTTGCATTTACAATTAATCACATACATTTTCCACATATCCCAGCATTTGTCATGAAATGGCAATGACAATGCCTTGTTACAGTCCAGGTGGTGGTCACTTCCTTTTGCTCCTGCTCCGTTTTTCCTTTTTTACTAATATTTTTGTATGAATGGAGTATAAGTATTTGCAGTCGCCTATATTTGCAAATACATTACTTGTTTGTCTTAAAAGGAGATAATGTTTGAAATGGTTCTACTGAAAAAAGAGCACTAGGCAAAACTTTATAAGAAGCATTAATATCTATAAAGCACTTGCAGAAAGAACCTCATACAATTAAACACTTCAGCAATTTCTGGGGGAAAGAATTGTCCAACGAAAGCTAGATATGCACCAAATGTATATCCCTGTGTGTGTATGTATGTATTTTCTCTCAGAGGCTCGTAAGAATTTCTACAAGACATTCTGCTGCAACTAGGCTATAAGGAAATAACTTTATCAGAAACACATTAGCTACATGTCTCAGCAAATAGTTATGTAGTTATGCTGGCTGCAGCATGATTTTTTTTTAATTTAGCACTGAAAGAGAAAAATTGAACAGCACTGAAGACTGATTTTAAATAACATTTTGAGTACAAAATTTGCAATATGCATGAGTACAAAAAATGGGGACCATCTCTGTCATCGGTTGGTTTTCCTAAACTCTACTGCATTAAGTATTAGGGAATGTGCTGTTCAGATAACCAGATACACACTGAAAGGAGTAGTTAAACCAAGCTCCCCATGACCAATTTATAATCAGAAAGTTATTTGTGTAAGGTATTTGGGAAAAATTAATACAAGATGGTTGGTCTTTGCCCCCTAGTGTTAGCTTAAGAATTAATGTAAAACAACCATAAAAGAAAGAAAATTTTATAAATTAATTTCTTTTCTAAAGCACAATGAGAAAACACAAGCTGTGTTTGTCTAAAGTATTACATAAGTATAAAGACTCTTTGTGAGCCATCAACTCACAGAATTAAAAAAAAAACAACAAAAAAGAACAAAAAAAGAACAGTAAGATGAATTATATTTGATGTGTAGAGAGCAACTTAGTTTGTACTTCTCAATCTTATGCACATAGCAGTATAAAAGACCTACATAATTCACTTAAAGAACTCAAACAACTCAAACAAGAGGCGTTGTCTGGGTACTGTGAATTAGAGTGTTTTGCATTAATAGGACTCAACGGATCTGCAAATAACTGCTTGGCAGTGCATTAGATATGGCTGAGTTACATACAGATGTTGGAAACCAGTTTATTGTTAAGCGCTTCGCTGCTTGAGTGAAGTGCTGTGCAGAGCTTGCCCTGGCAGAGAGCCTCATCTGGGAAGCAAAAGTGACAGACAGAGCAGAGATTTCCAAGAAGCAAACTACAGAAATCTTCTGCAGGCCACATGGGAATGACTACATGGAGTTCAGTGCTTTACCTTGCAGCTCACACCTTGAGAAACACGGCCAGAAAACAGTCAGCAAACAGCTAGACAATGAGGCACTGGAGGCCAAGCCAATACACCTGGTAACCCAGGAACACTGTGGGCAGTCAACTGGACCATTACTAAGAGAGTGAATGAAAGAAGCAGCAGCCATTCCCATCTGCTGCAGACCAGAGAGGGAATGTGAAGGGTTTGGCTTTTTTATTTATTTTCTACAGCATGAACCAAGCCTGGCCCAGGTCTGAATTTCCTAGTATTTTCTATTGCCTTTTATTAGCTGCTCAGTTCTTTCCTGAAACAAATTTCAAATAAGATCACACCACGCATCTTAACACAAAAGCAGTTTCTGTCCTTTTTCATAAGGATTTAGTGGAATGATTGACTGCACGCATTTTCATCCTCGCCCACTGGGTTAATTCTCAGGAACAACAGCCCATTTTTGCTAAAGCCCACAAAAACATAAAATCTGGTTATGAAGACAGCTATTCAAAGTGTGGGTGAACTGCATCCTGCGGCAGACAGTTATTGCCCTCCACAGCAGGATGGGCTCCTTATGTACTTAAAGAGAATCTTTTCAGTTCTGAGCAGCAAGGATGACTGGTCTTTCTAAAATAAAAGGGAAAATTATTAAAGAGAGTAATTTTTAAGATGATGAAACACACAAGACAAACCCGCAATTTTGCTATTATACTTGAAATATATATAAATATGTACACCTGATCCTGTCATAAAACTAATCTTCTTTTTTACTTTGCAGACCATGTTATTTAAAGGCAAAACATAGCAACCTTGGCAGGTAAATTGCCCAGTGTTATGTGTCATCAAGTATCACCTCCCATTTAGTTTTCTATAAAAGCCATTTACCTAGCAATGATCACAGTGATAAGGCAGCTTACTTATCCATTCCTTCCCTGCTGAAAGAAGCACAGCCTCATGGACCAGCTTGGGAGATTCATTCGATCGGATGCTAAAGGTATGTGACTAGACATATTAAAGTGCTTTACCAAGAGTTTTAATTACATTTTGGTAGGTTTTTTTCAGGATTGAGAGGCAAAATGAGAAAATATGTCTCCTTTCTCTTGTAACCTTGTCCAAAAATAGTAGCAGTGTACATTTTCAAGATACAATGAAGAAGGGAGAGATGATAAAAGCTTGTAGGAAAAAAAAATCTTACTCTTTGAAAGTGAGAAGAAGTCTTCAGCTATTGGTCCTTTACGCATTTAGAATAAAGCTAACACAGTTTTAACTAGGTAATTACTTCTCTGAATGATACCATACTTTAATGATTCTTAGATTTAGGCAAAAAGGAAATCACAAATCTATCTAGACTAACTAATCCTTGCACAGGGGCCGCATATAACCTCCCTAAAATAACTCCTTTCAGTTAAGAGCTCTGGCTAAAGCTGAGCTGCCTTTCAAAGAGCCATTATTTTTAAATATGCTCGTTAATAAAAATTCAATCACAATTAAACATTAGGAATGTTGTACTGTATTACCACTATGCAAGAGCTTAGCTTCCAATTCTTCCTTCTAGGTCTAGTTACCATCTTTTCCCTCGCTTGATCAAAGAGCCTATTATTATCTATCAGTTTCCTGTACAACTAGTTATAGTTGTGATCAATTACCTGCTGACTAAAGTTTAAAAAAAAAACCAAAACATTTGAATTTGGCTTACAATGTAAACATTAAAGATACTGTGAATTTTTGAGGTTTTTTTACATAAGAGTATGCCCCTGGCCATGTATTCCCATGGAGGGAAGTAATTTCTTCTTTAACAACATTGACTGGAAAATCAGGTTTATCTGACTAACCACGATGGTTCTCTGTTCTTCTCCAGTAATTAGTGTTTCCTGAGGCAAAACGCCTGCGGCCCATCCTGAACATATGAGCTACCTTAGCAGTTCTTAGCTGAATGTTCTATATTTGGCTCCAAGCATGTGGTTTGCTCCTGGACCTGGATTCCTCTAATTTAGTTACCTCCTTGCTTTTTTACTTTTCCATCCATTAATCATTGGATCTTGTATATTGTTTTTATTTACATCTTTGACAAAAATATTTTTATTGTAGTGCCTACATTAAATGTACTTTGTGTTTCTACTAAAAGAGCATAGCCCTTTCAAGATGTTATTGTCTCATATGTTCAAGGCCTAATGTCTGTCTAAGGTCTTGCAAGACCTTACTCTGTCTAGCAGCAGCTTGGATACTCTTAACTCACTCCCAGCTGTTTCAGCTATGTTGGTTATACAAGCTTTGCCCAGATACACACAGCCTAAGTTTTACAGAGCATAGGATAAAGGGTTAATAATTTATAATCTCACACTCACTGACATTATTTGGCTAGTAATAAATGGCTAGTCCTGACTCTTCATACTATTTCATACTATTTTCCAATCAATCATGTGAGAAATTTCATATTAGAAATTTCCCAATTGACCCTATGCAGTTAACAATATTTTTTTTTTCAGTTAGATCATTTTTTAATGAAATCTAAAAGTAGGATAAGGATTCTTGAAGATGCTCATCTAGTAGTGTTAATTCCTCTGGTGAAAGACAGTAGTGAAAACAGCAGTATGATATTAGATAATCTTATGTATTAACAGCAAAACTTTCACAATGAGATGAAAGATCAGGTGCTACTTACTATGGTAGCTATGCACAAGAGCTGAAATACAGTTTAGCTACATATTTGCAGAGATTCTAAGTTAAACTTCTGCTGATTGAGCGAATTAGGGTTTTTTGCTGGCAATAGGCTTTTATGTGGGGATATGCTATCATTCTCCTTCCTAGCACAGTGGAAATATATATATATATAGTAGGAATAAACACACACAGCGCATTCCCTGGAGAAAAGGATCTGACCTGCTTGTGGTCTCTTGTTGGAGTCTATGGGCAGCGGGTGCAGACACAAGCCAGGAACGTATTTTGTTCTGCTGTTATTCAGGGAACACACAAAGTCCTCGTCTCACTGCACGTGCTCTGGTGAGAGAGAAGCCTATGAATGCCTCCTATCTCAAATGCAGCAAAACCAGATACCCACTCCATTCCAGTGTGATGTACAAAACCATACAGGGCTGAACAGCTTTGCAAAGGGATCCAATAGTCACTAGAGCTAGGAGATAAACTTTTGAAGTTTCCCAGCGGAAACGTGTTTGATGATAAAAAGGGGTCACAGTAAATTATACCAGTATTGATCAAAGTTCTTACACAGATCTTTAAAGAACAACCTGAAGAAAATTCTTTCCCTTCAGAAACATTTTGAAATCCAGCACCATCTGGGATTTCATTATCATAGTCCAGAGACTGTGCAGGGACCAAAGCAACATCCCAGAGTGCTGATGTGGTCACAATAGCTTTGACAGATAACTCTTACATCCCTTTGTTCCTCTGCCCAACTGTAATAGCCTCAAATAAACCAGTATATTCTCTTCCTACAGCATGTCACACTATTAAATCTACTTTTTTTTTTTTTTTTTGGTGAAAAATGGAATTAGGGAAGCATTTAATTGCTGTTAAACAGTGATCTAAATAGTGTATTTTCAGATCCTCATTATTGTTGCCTCACAAACTTTCTTTGATTTATTGTTCTTATGGACTTCCTTAATGATGGAATAAAGTAGCAGATAACAATCTGTAAATGAAGCACCTTGTAAAGAGACTGGTCCATTTATGACTAGATACAGAAAAGGTCTTATTAATTTTCCCTCATCTGGATGTTTTGAGAGAGAACATTCTGTTCAAATCCATGCTGATCATTCAGCAAAAAGCAGAAGAAAATTACTATATTTCCAAGTATCAGTTATATTCATTACTGTTATAACTCTTAACTTTAGAATTTAAAATGTTGACACTTTTTTTCTAACATCAGTTTGTAGAAACCATGGGGAAAATGAAAACTGAGAACATTCCTGTTTCAAAGTTACAGAATCAGGCTAGTACAAACCTAAAGAACAGAGAGTAGATTTCCTTTTAAACCTGTAACCTTTCAAGTTTTATACAGAAACTTTTTAAGATGAAAGAATGAAATCCCCTTTCATATCATTCCATATCTCTTTTCACCACATTTCTCAGAGCAAGTATGAAGGACCAGGCCTTTAATGGGATGTTACTGTAAGAATCAGATGCTTAGCTTTTTACAGTAGGTTCACAGCAACCTGGTGTTTTAGATCTGAGATATGTCAAAACACAATCTTTTCCATAGAAGTAGAATGATTCTTTTATATTAATGTGCTTAAAAATTTGTGTCCCTAAAATGTTGCCAGATATAGTCTGTTCTCTGGCAGCACTGAGCTAATCTCTGTGCACACAACACTTCCAGGGCCCTAGACTATCCTCAGAAGCAAGTTCGCTACTTAAACAGAGAATTTTCAATTAAAGAGAAATCTTACAATTGCTTTCCAGTATCATAATTACATGGTTTCCTTTCTTAAGTGCCATTTAAATGCTAATTTAAAACTAAAGTGTTTTCACTTTGTTCACTATTAAGGAATATTGGAAAAGATACGATTGTACTTAATAAAGAAACTGCTGCCACATTTGGAAGACAGAAGGAAGTATCATCAGGAGTTTGCCTCATCCACTTCATTTCATGGAGTGCACAATATTGTCCAAACGCGGAGCAAGACTCGCAAAGCGCTGTGGCTCTTAGTAGTGGCAGGCTGTCTTGCCATTGTTATTTGGCAAATCTGCAGTCGCTTCATCTACTACTTCAGTTGGCCAACCACAACTACAGTGGTAGTGCAGTATGTGGAAAACGTCAAATTCCCTGCTGTGACTTTTTGCAACCTGAACAGGTAAAAGTTATGTTTGTTGCTCACACCTGAGACACAACACCTCTTTGTCTGCATAACACAGAGCATTCAGATCCACAACTTGTTTGGAAAAAAAAAATAAATAAAAAAAAAAAAAATCACATAAAACAAGGAAAATATGGCTCTGAGGGGCGTGTCTTCCACACTGCCAGACAAGAGAGGTTGTTTTTTTAATCTTCTACCTCCTTCAGATGAAGAATTGCACTACAGATTTTTAAGTTTCAAAATGTAAGTTGGAGTAGAAAAAAACCTCTTTGGTGCTGTTTTATGTAAGAGTGCTGTTTCTACAGTGTAACTAAGGGACAGTCATCAGTCACATCCAAGTTAAAAATAAAAGACAAGATTTGAAAATAGATTCAAGTAGAAACCTCATACAAATCTAGAAATTTAGGCAAAGCAGATACTTTTTCAGAGGTGCTCAGCCTTTACAGTGCTAGCTGATGTCAGGAGGGAAGCAACTGGTTTGTTTGGAAGTTGTGTATCTAAGCAGGAACTTCACTACATATTTCTACATTTGAAGATAATGGCTACGATTTGGATGTATCTGCTTTGAAAATAATGTAATAAACCTATGGCCCGATTTTACAGTAAATATGAAATTTAGGAACAGTTTTAGAAATACAGAAAGTTTAGCCAGCAGTGTTCCCAGGTGGCCAAGAAGGCCAACAGCATCCTCACCTGTATCAGTAGGTCTACCACAGTGTGGTGAGTAGGACTAGGAAGTGATTGCCCTCTGTATTCAGCACTGGTGAGGCCCCACCTCCAATACTGAGTCCAGTTTTGGGCCCCTCACCACAAAAGAGGTATTGAGGTGGTGGAGGGTGTCCAGAGAAGGGCAAAGAAGCTGGTGACGGGTCTGGTGAACAAGTCTTATGAGGAGCAGTTGAGGGAGCTGGGATTGTTTAGCCTGGAGAAAAGGAGGCTGAGGGGAGACCTTATTGATCTCTACAACTGCCTGAAAGGAAGATGTAGGGGTTGGTGTATTTTCCCAAGTAACAGGTGATAGAACAAGAGGAAATGGCCTCAAAGTTTAGACCGGATATAAGGAGAAGCTTTTACACTGAAAGGGTTATTAAGCATTGGAACAGGCTACCCAGGGAAGTGGTTGAGTCCCCACCCCTGGCAGTATTTAAAAGAGGGGTAGACATAGTGCTTGGAGATACGGTTTAGTGGTGGTTTTTGTCAGTTGGTGGTTGGACTAGATGATCTGAAAGGCCCCTTCCAACCACAGGAATTCTATGATTCTATTTTTTCCTCAAGAATTGTAAGTTTTCTTATCTTCTACCTTTTCCTGGCAGAATGAGGCAGAAGCACAAGTCTCAAACATCTGGAGCTGTTCTGTCTCACTATGCCTATTCCCTGTGGCCTGCATAAAGCCATCCTGGGTTATACTGTGTGACACCCACTGCAGATAGAAGTCCCTCTTGACTACAGTGGGCTGTGCGTTATAAAAATCTCTTGCTCCTTGTAACTATAGTGGTAGCACATTGTGACTAAGTAGTCAGCCACTGAGCATGGCAGTTGTTTGCCTAAGCGACAGTTTGCTGCCACATCCATCTGTTTTTCGTGCTGTGCTTATCCTTCCCTCTTGTTTCTGGTAACCAGGTTTTTTTGCTGGCAGGACAAGGAGGCACAGATCTACCATTGACTTTATTTTCTGATTCAAATTCAGTTGTGAAAAGTTGTTCCTACTAATCTTCCTTAAGTTTGGGCATTAAGATCTATTACACAGATATGCTTTTAAAATTAGTGTTACATAAAATGTCAATTCTAAAGAACATGCTATTGCAGTTTCATTTGGTTTTATTATCTTTTCAAACTTACAAATGTTCTACAAACCCTTACCTTTACTTCAAGGACTTCAATGCTGTACATCTAGGAAAGCATGTCCAGCACCAATGTGTTTGAGATTTTCAAGTGGGTTGTAGGAATAAGTATGACCCTTGGTATATACCACTGTGTCACCAGCCACAGAGCTCATGAGAAGGCAAACTGTCTCTGCTCTGGAGTGCAGTGCCTTAATAAAGCAGGTGCATGAGATTAGTGCAAATGCACTTAGAAATCAATTTTCTAGATGATGGAAGACAGCTTTTTTGAAAGGAACAGCTTCTGCCAGCCCGTCTCCCACATGTAAATGCAATTGTTCAGCTTGTCATCAGTTCTACAAATCTAGCTGTTGGCTGTTGCAGATGGCTAATCTGCTCGCTTTGTTGGTGGTGGGTTTGGTTTTTTTCTTATAAACAGCCACACAAAATAAAAATGTTAATTAAAAATGTTAAATTAATACAACCGACCAGAATAGCCCTGGAAAGGCATCCATTTTCTTTTTTCAGGTATGGAAAATACCTTCCTAGAAATTGAGAGTATATAGTTTATTCATGTTGTAGAGATCGAAGTGCAATGCGGTGAACAAGAATCGCTTCTAGTTTGTGAGCAGACAGCAAATCGTGCCACAGATTTGGCAAGAGCAGCCTTGGCATCAGTCCTATAACTGCAGAACTCCAAGCATTTCTTTCTCCTTCCCACTGACAGGTTTCAAGCTCATGCAGTAAACAACCTCAGAATCATTTTTGTAATTTGGAACATTGTATCTGGAGTTCTCCAAAAATTTGCTATGGAAGATAAATATTCTCAAGAGCTAAATGATTTCCTCCATGGGAACCAGAACTTCAGCATCGAAGACTTTACAAGGAAAAATGGGTTTTATCTGAACAGCAGCACATTGCTAGAATGTGAATTTTTTGGAAAGCCATGTTACCCACAGGTAAATATGTTTATTTTACTAAAACAGTAGCATGGAGGAGAAGGGGAATGTATTCTTACCATTCAACTTGGGACATCTAGTTTTCCACCTACTCCCCCTTTTTTCCATTTACAGTCAGCCAATGGAGAAAAAAAGTCCTGCTCTAAATCACGCTGAGGACCCCAATTCTCCCACTGACTGCAGAGATAGCCTGCTGGACTCTCCGAGCTGTAAAATGGGATTTCAGTCTAAATTGCTCTTTGCCTAGTGCCACTTCTGCACAGACAGCAGCCTTTGAAAGCTGTCATACCTCCAGGCTGTATCTAACAACCTTTTCCATAAATGGCCTATAACGAAGGTCAGTTTGAATGGAGTTTTTTGCACGATTGCATAGTTTTGTTCTTGAGGCAAGAATATAGACAGACAGGGTAACTGTATTCAGAGCCCACAGGAATTTTAAATAATGGGATTAAAATAGCCCATCTTTGGAAATTTAAGACAACAGCAGAATAATATGGTTGTCCCATTCTGTTGGGACATATGTTAATTCCTCTATAGAGCAATTCCCAACTTGATAGAAAACGTGAACAGAAAAGTCAGTCCTATATTCTTTCAGATTAATCTTTTAGATATGCTGTAGCTTCAAAAATTATGCACTGGAGAGTTCTCTTAACTGAAAGACACTAGCACTAATAACTAGAACTAAAGTGATGAGACGCAGTCATATTAGCAAGTGTTTTCAGTTAAATCATGAGGTAGCTTTGGGGGAAAAAATGCAAATATTGTACTTTCATACATAATACAATATTTAGTTTTGAAACAGCCTTCACTAAACATCTACTGAAAAAATCAAACAAGGTGGTTTTGAATATATAATTTCTATGGAATGCAACAGGTATAGAAAAACAAGACCTCATTCAATGATTCTAAGAAGCTCATGTGTATTAATAAACAATGTGGAATTTCTCCTATAAACTTTTCTATAGAAAGGGATAAAATCCTTTTGAATACTTCCATCAATTACCACTTTTCTTATTGTAATATTTAGCCCTGCCTTTGCAGAAAAATACAAATCAGAACAGTAGTCCATCTCTTACACCGTGGCTCACTAATGAAATGTCAAGTGATCTTTCTTCCCTATTTTCCTTTATTGAAGGATTTTGAACATGTTTTCACTGAATATGGAAACTGCTTCACTTTTAATCACAATGATCTTCCAGCAAGAAGAGTGAGTTTGTCTGGAAGAGGCTTACATTTACTTTTTGATGTCCAACAGGTACAGGTATCCTAATGATTATAAAAAAGAATCATGTAATAACTTATAGATGAGTAGAGGTGTTTTGTTTGTGGGGGCTTTTTTGTTTGGTTGGTTTTACACAGACCTTCAGAATTTCACGCACAAAATTTCTTATCAAGACTATTTGTGAGTGGGAGGGTATTTTTAAGGAAAGATGCAATACAGATTTTAAAATTCAGAATTACTATTGACTATTGACTATTATTGACCAAAATAAATGTTTCTAGAAATTGTAAGTCAGTGTATATATACACAGTTCACCTACTATTGAAACACATCATCAGAGCAGTAATATAATTTTATGCAGGGTGCTTCAGAATTAAATAATTTCATTTTAATAAAAGGCACAGTAGGGAAGGTCGTACGGTGCCAATTTCTAAGTAGTACTGAATTTTAGTTGCAGCAGCTGTAAGTGCTCAGTGCTAGCTAAGATATGGTCTTTGCGCTGTAAATAGTCCCTGACCTCATTAGAATATTGTCTTTGATGAACAAACCCCAGAAAACTCAGGGAATGTGACCTTGTGAGATCAGGGAAGAAAACTAAAATCTAGAGTGATAAATGCCTTAGACATGAACTTTTGTTCTCTAGGAATTACGAGACAGGAGCGACAGGTTCTGGAGAGAGTAATGGAAAGTTTGCTGAAGTGGGATGCGTAGTTTCAAGTAAAAGGAAGGAATATCCAATTTATGAGTAAAGGTTCATCTATGCCTTCTTGCTTTTGAAATTGGGAGATGACAGAAGGAATAGAAAACCTGACAGTTTATAGTAACTGGAAAGAAACTCACAGAGGTAATCAACAAAGTAAATTCAAGTCAGTTTGCTTCTATACTTTTGTGTGAATTGCCAAAAACATAACTAGAGATACAAGACCAAATAAAAAACATAACACTATTATAAATATAGATAAAGCTTCAAAGGGTAAGCAAAGGCAAAACTATTTTAAATTATTCTTTTTATATCAGGAAAAATTCACTGATGAACCTGCTCTTGGTTACACTGATGCTGGCATAACTTTTGTTATCCATTCACCCAAAGTGCTTCCCCGCTTTGATGGTTTAGGTTTATTAACACCAGTTGGCATGCATGCACAGGTCGCAATCCGCCAGCTGAAGGTAAGGACTTTGTCAATCAAGTTGAAATATTGCTCTTTGCTGTCTCTAATGCTCTTCTGAAGTACGATAATGAATTAGGCATTTAGGAAGTTAAATTATTTTGCAGGCCAAAATGACTCCTAAAAATAACATTTCCTCCAGACAGAAACAATATA
>JAOXNO010000033.1:34917037-34952826 GCA_028565335.1 Limnodromus scolopaceus | reverse complement strand
CGAGAATAGAACTGGTCTTCATAATCTATTTTTACTAAAGTCAACCTTTCTTTTCAAACATCTTGCAGTCTCACTGCAAGACATACAATGATACAAGGACACCCCAGCAGTTTTTCATCACCACATTCTGTTCACTATAAATGTTGCCTCAGATTCCTAGTGGAATCGCAGTGGAGTGGACTACCCTTCTGCACTAGGCTGTCTCCTACTTTTGCTGTAAAAGGGAGTAGATTGTTTTATAATCCCAAAAGCACACACTGTAGTTGCATCCAATTAAATCACAATGTTACTGCTTACATCTTCGACAGACTTCCTTTATAACTTTAAAATGTGAGAAAATAATGTCTAAATCCAAAACAGAAAAAAAAAAATTCTATCTTCTGTTATTTTTACCCTACAGTCAATTATCCAAGAATACCCATGGGGAGAGTGCAAGCCTGATATAAAGCTTCAATACCAAAAGATTTATAGTACTAATGGATGTTTGCAGGAATGCAAAGCCCGGTACATACAGGACTGGTGTGGCTGTTTGCCATTCATTCTTCCAGGTATTTCTCAGGAATGTCATCATTCCATACACTCTATTTAAGGATAATCTTGCTAGAATGTTATTGAACAGCAAAGGAGATAGGGCACATACTGGGATGGGAGAGGGAAGTCTACAGCTGGGATTAATTAAAATTATATACATTGGTTTGGCCTTTGTTGTTTTGGTTTTTTTTCAATTCAGAGAAGAAAAAAAAAGCAGCAAGATATTTGGTCAGCTCTACACCTAACATCTGATCAATAGCTATTCTTAGAATATAGATCAAAAATCTTGAAAGAAATTATTATGCCTTAAGGCTGTGAGACAAGTCTGCAGTCTTCAATCTGACGTCCTAGAGCTGGAACTAAATCCATAAGAAGTCACAGATTTTCACATGTACTGCAGAAAACCTACTTTACAGGTGTTTACCAGCCACAGCAATACTGATTGTCTGAAGATAGAAACTGAGGTCCCCTACATGAACTGTGGAAAAAGTCTGGCACCAGAAGAGGGCTCTGCAAAAGCCGAAAGGCTGCATGGTGCCACCTAATGAGCCTGAAATGCTAAGTACAGGTGTATGCTGTAATACTCTCCTTGAGAATCCATGCATCTTAGCCATGCTAGAAATGTAAAACAGTAACTCTAAGCCCTGACCACTCTCATCCCTCCCACCTTTTCAGTATTAAAAGTAATGATAACACTGTCACCTCTCTGAAGCACGAGCTGGAACCCAAAGATCTGTGCTCTCAGTTCTTTTCTCACAATTTGTGGGCCAGAAAGCCACTGTCAGGCTTGCACTTTCTGACTCAACATATTTTTAAATATCCCCAAGCAAGGTAGAATGTTTTCACTAAGAGAGACCCATTGAGTAGTGTCCAGCATGTTTGTTTGACAACCTCTTGGAAAGGAGGTTGGCAATCTCCCGGAAATTCTCATAGAAAGGGGTTTGAAATGGAAATAAGGTGGAAATTAATGGATTGGATGGAAATTAATCTCCCATAACCAGGGTGAGTGTTTCATCCACTGGCAAGTAGATGAAGGAGGGCAACACCTTCTTTCACTATGTGCTAAAAGGCTAGGTATTATTTCCATGCAAGGAAATAAAATCAGGGTGAAACTGAAGCCATCTGAAAAATTTCCAACTAGCTCGGTGCTGTCTTACCCCTCAGGTCCCCAAGTAGCTCTTGCATGAAGTTCAAAACTTTTGCTGAAACATGGGGTGTAATCAGATATCCCACCAACCTACTTTATTTTTTCATTTCCACTAGCAAAAATGGGAATTCCTGGTCTTAGCAAGCTAACACAGAGCAAGCCACAAGCTTAAAGGCAGTTCTGGTTGGTAAATGTAATATACGTTTATTCCAACAGCAAGCCTTCCGGCTTAGTCTGTTGTCTCTTTTTACTACGTACCCCTTTTAGTGTGCCTAACTGAATTGTTTTCTCAGCTTTATAATGAAGTGGTGAGCAGGCTCTGATGACATTGAGTTTCAATTCAGTAAAAATAGAGCTATGGGTTAGGTCGTTAATTGAAGTTCCTTAAATTTGCTGTTTATTTTTAAGGAAATGGAACAGAATGTGATTTGCTGAAGTTTTACAATTGTGTTTATC
The DNA here is from genome assembly GCA_028565335.1 of Limnodromus scolopaceus. NCBI lineage: Eukaryota > Metazoa > Chordata > Aves > Charadriiformes > Scolopacidae > Limnodromus > Limnodromus scolopaceus. Next base: position 34,950,692 of record JAOXNO010000033.1, on the reverse strand, counting down.
CTGCAGTCTGTAAGTAAATAACTTCATATTCATATTTTCTAAGCCAATTCCAAATAGTAGACAATAACTATCAATTAAAAAAAAAATACCGAAAGTAGTACTGAAATGGAGTACATTCCAGTTCATTTAATATTCTGAAAATAGAGACCAGACAGACCATTAAATAAATGCCAGTTTAAAAAAAAAAAAGAAAAGAATTCATATTAGTAATCAGAAATGGTTCAAAATGGAAGAGTGTTCAATTAATCTTTTTTCAGTTATCAAGCCTCTGGCTTGCATTTTTCCATCTTCGTGTTACCATCCTTCTAGCTCCAATGTTGTATTCTTTTTGATTGTGACAGAAAAGTGAACAGCACAGTAATTACAGGTTTGCAAACGGATAGAAAATATAATTTAAAATTCACTGGACTTAAGGTTTTATCTTTTCAAAAGTAAAATGGATTATATGTTGTCAAAGTGCTCCAAATAAAATTCCTTTCCATAAGCAAATAATCTGCACACAGTAGATATAAAATTTGCAAGTCACTACAATAGACTTTCTGGAAAATACTGCAAATTGTAATCTGGGAAGTAACTTCTCATGAACCTTAGAGAGCCTCCTTTTTAATTGTCTTGTATTCTGCTATGTAACATGACTCTCCCTTTCCAAAGGAATGGAAGATTAAGATAGCAAGTAGATTAACAAATTTTGGGGCATCTGTGTGGGGGTTTATGTCTACTTTGATTACATGTGTGAAATGTTCAGGCAATATCTACCACTGTGAACAATGAGTATTTCTTTTACCTGTGGCTTTTCTGAAATAGAATCCACTACGTTCACATTGTTATAATCATGATTTTGACAGCCTGTCATGGTGGAAGTACATATATTATTTTACTGAATGGATATTCTGTGATCAAATTTCAAAGAAATGACTGAGAAATGACAAAACAAAAATAAAAAAGATCTCTAAGTCCTATCAAGGGTGGATAGGATTCAGAGCTGGACTCCAGAAAGAACTGGCATTGCAGTGCTGTACATGGTGAACCACGTACGATGCCTGACTTGTACAGGACCCCAGGTTAAGTCTCCTTTTACAGTGCAAGGGAGGCTAGGCACCTGATAACAAAATCTCAAATGACAGCAAACTGTTCCAGTATCTGCAGGAGCTACCATTGGTAAGAGCATTTATTTTAGAAATTCTAAAGGCCAACTAACCAGAATGAAATCCACAACCCCAGCATCCCTGGAGGGTGCCTCAAATCATCAACTAACAGGCTGAGCTACCTCCTGTCCTGTGGTTTACCAGAGCCAGAAGCCCACACGCAGAGGGAGCAGACACAACGGCCACCACCACACCAGGGCAAATAGAGATCACAAGCAGGAGGTTATGGTACTCATCTCAGAGTACTGGTTAGTTTTGGGCTAACACTTTGGTTTACACTTCAGGAAGTATTTATACCTTACCATTTTTCTTGTACGTGAATTTTCTCTAACTTCTCCAGATCTCTCTAATGATCTCTTTCTGTTTCTCCCCGCTTTGATAAGCAGCCAGACCTGCCAACTTTTGTGACCTGTCTTTGGTATTTGAAGAAACAAAGCTGTCCCTAAATCCTCTTAGCTGTCTTAAGCCTAATTTTCAAATGGCAGGGAGGGGTTAAGGTAAAGTTAATTTGGCATACCAAGATTTTTATCGGATGACAGTAAACTACAAGTGGCATTGCTCTGGAAGCTGTTATTCTGCACTGAAAGGAGCCAGGTAAACATCAAGATCAAGGATGTGGTCTTGATACCAAGGATACTTATATTTATGTATTATACGTATATTATCCGAAAACTAACACAGAACACCTTCTGTGACTAGTCTGGAACATCAAGTCTTCTATTGTCCTACCATTTAACTGTGGATGAGAAATAATAAGCACATAAAATCCTAACAAAGGCAGAAAGACTTATAGGTACTGAATTTCTTTGGAAAAATAGACCCCAAAATCTCAACTCTTATTACTGTGCACCAGTTTCCCAAATGCCAGTTACAAATACTTATTTGTTCCTTCAAAGCTGGTAAGAATCCATTTTTCTAAGCATAATTAACCCATATCTTTATCAAAGGCAGTTAAAAACAATTTTTTAAGTTTTTAAGAGTCTTAAAAAGATATGGTTTTTTTAAGATACATCATGCAAATTCTTTCTCCTGAAATTTCAGATGATATAGAGATAAAAGGATTATGTACAGTGGGAACCCACAACTCCACTTGTCCTACCCCATGTGAAGAAACGGATTATCCTACCACTGTTACCTATTCAAGATTTGGAGGAGAAAAAGCCATAAAATACTTTTCTACAAAACTGAAGAAAAGCCCAGAATACATTAGGTAATCTTGCTTAACACCTTGTCTAATAAAGAAATGATCAATTACTTCTAAGTGTGCTAACAGAGTGTATGAGGTAAATGTGACCTTTTAAAAAGACACTCTTATGTGTGGTATTAATAATGTTGTCTGTGAGATAAAAATAATGTCTTAGAAAAAACTGGTTAAGATTTATACATATTCATATATATAAAATATACATAGATATGTCTAAGACCTGTGGCTATCATAAAATAGATACTGCAATTATAAAGTAATGTTCTAAATTACCTCCTATAATTGATCTCTTATAACAAAGGTTTTTTAACCACTTTAGCAATTAAGAATAAAGAAAGGTCAGGGTCATCAAATCTATCCACAATCCGCATGAACAATGCATCCGACAGAGAAGACAAAACTCCACCCTTTCACAACAATGAAGTCAATGAACAACCTCAATATATGCCACATAAAGTTTTTCTCATTTCTCTCAATCCATTCCGAAAGGAAGCTTCATAAGCACTGAAGAGCTAGGATTTATTAAGCAATAGCATCACAAGCTTAATGATCTTTTCTACTGTTAGTAGAATTCACTAATGATGTTTACATTGTAAAAGTTATTTAGAAAATCTTTGGTACAATATTAAATCTCATGAAGTAGCAGAAGAGTGAACTAGCATAGTTCTATCTGTGTGACCGAAAATGCTACACAGCAAATGAAAGTAAGTTTATACCCAAAGAAGACCTTCTAGTGTGAAAGCATGTCTCAGCAGCATCAACTACATATTTTACTCAGGAAATGGTGTTAGAACTTATGTTATGCATAGAGCTGTGTCATTCAGTCGTAGCGCTGGGTTGACATAATTTGCATACCTCGAAATTCATAGAATAGATATCCTATCTGTTCATGCTTTACTAGAATATACCTGCCTTACTGTCACAATATAATAAATTGATGCCAGATTTCCTTACAAACACAAGCATTATATATCCAAAAATAGGATGATTTCCAGGGCTTTTTTTTTTGCTAGAAAAAAAAAAAGTCTAGTTGTCTGAGAATTCAATACGGTGTTACAGACTGAATTGCCTGATACTCACAGATGTAGATGTTAGCAGTAGAAATCAGTATTAGGTGCTACATGAACTCATATTATCTGCATCAAAATACGTTTATAAAGAACTGTAGAAAATTTGGCTAAGAAAATATCTATGAGTGTTTCATTGTTTCGGCGACTTCAGTTTTCTCACTCTTGAAGCCATCAGTCTGCAAATGTTTGCATATGTTTATATGTGAACAGGAACCATATGAATCACTGAATAGTTTGGGTTGGAAGGGACATTTAAAGGTCATCTAGTCCAATCCCCCTGCAATCAGCGGGGACATCTTCAACTAGATCCGGTTGCTCAGAGCCCCATCTAACCTGACCTGGAATGTTTCCAGGGATGGAGCATCTACCACCTCTCTGGGCAGCCTGTGCCAGTGTTTCTCCACCCTCAGTGTAAAAATTTTTTTCCTTCTAACTAGTCTAAATCTACCCTCTTTTAGCTTAAAACCATTACTCCTTGTCCTATCACTACAGGCCCTATTAAAAAGTCTGTCCCCAATGAAGATTACAAAAATTAAACCTGTTATTATATTAAAAAGATAATAATCCTTTGAGGATATTTTATCTTTGTTGATTATTTTATTGTCTGTAAACATCATACGTAACCCAGTAATTATTCAATTAAGCAAGTGAAAATAAAGAACATTCCCCTGTTACCAAGCCTTAACCAATAGGAATACTGTCCACTTATTAACAAGTACATATTCTGAATTATAAAACATAGAGATCTATTGATCTCTGAAGATGTAAAAAGGGAAAAGTTAAATATTTGCCAGACATCTCTGCTAGCAACTCCATGACAATGGTAGGAAGTCTTATTAATAAAAGCCATGAGAATAAGGTTATTTCTGTTACTCAGTGCTACTTGGAATTTTAGAATTACCACCTAAAGAGATAGAAGTGATCATTTTGTATATCAAATACTTTGTTTTCAGTGAATATTCTTAATGAACTCATTATCACTGTCAACCCAAAAATCTGTAACTGTTCAGACTTCTGAAGAATAATCACTGCTTTTATTCTTAAAGGTCACAATATTATGTGTACAATCAGTTTTTTTTGTCTATTGCACAGCCATTATGTTTATATTCCATTTAGGAGTTACGCAGAATCTTTCCATAGCCACAGGTCTTGCTCCAACTGAGATTTTCATACTCTCCTGCTATTGCAGCAGGCAAGAATATCATTAGGTAAATGAGGCTTTTAGCAGAGGATAGAACTAAACATCCAAGTATAGGACAAGGGCTCTTCTGCACAAACACGCTCGTTGAAATAAGCACAATTAAATATGCAGTTGCACATAAACAAGAGTATTAGACAACTCTACCAAGCGCTGTATCCACTGTAGGTCAGGATCCTTGACGCTTCCACTCAAGCTTACCTCTGTGACCCTTAAAGAGTATAAGTCTGTCTCACGGAACAGATCTAGAGTTACTTTTCCAACATAGCCTAAAGATCTACTCCTTTGATAAGCTCCTGTTATAACTGCTGTTATTAGGACACTTTTTTTTTTTCTTCAGTCATCTGACTCATTTTGGTAACTCTCATCTAATTGTTCTTTAAAAGACAACATCATTCTCCATGGTCCATGCTGATAAACATTGGTAAAAAGGAACAGCAGTCCTGGCTGTCTTAAGTAATACTGTATGTGTTTGTCATTAGGCAGAACCTTGTCCGTATTGACATTAAATATCATGACCTGAGCTACAAAATAACACAGCAGCAGAAGGCCTTGACAATATCCGAGTTGCTTGGTAAGTGAATGTTTAATATTTATTTACTGCTGGCTAATAATTAATCTAATATCATAAAACCCTACACAAACCAACCTGTCTTTTTATTCCTTCCCCTCCTGAATCATAGCCTATGTGGGCTTCTAAACAAAAGCAATACCTTTTATATTATAATGGTAATAATCATGTTTGCCTCATGGTCATTTTTGATACTGTCTCCTGTCATTCCATTAAAGAACCTGCAGTATTGACAGCAGCTGAGAATAAGAATTAAGTTTGGCTATAAGTTACGGCTATATCACTCACACAGGACTGTAAGATTAGTGAAGTTTACAGGATTTGGAGGGGAGACAGAGAACATGGGGAGGAGAGGAAGGAAAATGGTTTAAAAGGCATAGCAGTAAGAATTATTTTAAGTATCTGTTTCACAGTAGGATGTGTTGTATTGTACTTCCTTTATTTAGAATTTTAAGAAACACATTAGTCTTCTCCAATAAATATTTTTAAGAATATTAATTCTGTTTTCTTAAAGTGATGGGCTACATGTATCAAAATTATTTAACACTTGAACCCAGCAGGGTTTTGTTTGCCTGCTAGACTAAACCGAATGCTTAGGATGACATATGTTTGTTTCCTTCTATTACAGCTGATGTAGGTGGCCAGCTTGGATTGTTTTGTGGTGCCAGTATGATTACAATCATAGAACTGCTGGAGTATATTTTTACTAACTTCTGTTGGATGTGCATCTTTCTTCTACTGAAAGCTCCAGAAATGCCTCAATGGAACAATCCATCCCAGAACCAACCAACACACAAGGAAAAAAACAAGGGAATACAAGAATGTTAGTGTCTTGTAGAAACACAAAAATAATTGTTTCTGCAACTTCCCTTCCTTTTTAAAAGGCAAAGTAGACAGTAATATTTTGCACTGCTCCCTTCCCTGTACTCCTTATTCTTCTTCCTTCTTTTATTGTCTAGAACTATTTAACTGTGCTAAATAAGTTAGGAGAAAAAATACATGTGCCAAACTAACACACACAAGTTCCTTAACCACCATAAAGGGGGAACATTGCTATGCTGAAAAAGAAGATTCCTTTCTAATGACAAAGTCTTTGCTAGTAGGTTACCACTGTTATATGTTCCAGTGAAGGGTATCATAGCTTTACTTATCAGAATTAGGAGTGTACCTGATAACAAGAACTTCTAAAATGTATTATCCATTTGTCTGAAACACATCAAAAGGATAAATCTCATGAACCTGCCAACTACTATAGAAAACCTTAGGGCATCTGCGTGGATGGCAATTGAGCAAACGCAGACCAAGTTCAGATTTAATGTCATGAAAGATGATAATAGAGACTAAAGGCTTTATCTAAGTCTTACTAAAAATCAGTAAGAAAAAGAACTTTGTGGCTTTGGCACTGAATAAGACTTCCTAAACATTTATTCCTTTAAAAGTGTTCAGAAAAGCTTCTGTGCTTTCCCACATCTGTGTGGGCCTGTGAAGCAGTATTGTCACCAAAGCCTTCTTTAAAGCCAAAAGCCAACAAAGCCTTCTCTGAAATAAAAACCACCCTAAACTTATGTGTAATGGTATAGTGCAAATAGAGAGTCTCTCACACACACAGAACAAGAATCATGCACTGGAGCTGGGTGTTGTGTTCTTTTAAAGTACAGCATCTTAGTAAACAACATAATAATTTTAAAATATATGAGAGTTAATAGGATAGGATAATTTCACTTTCTACAATGAAATTATGCAGTATATCTTTACCACATTTATTTCTCTAGAGTAGATATCTCAATACAGTTCTGAACAAATCCATCCTTGCCCAAGTCTCCTGACAGACCCTCCTGTCTATCAATCAGAGCTTTTGATGTATTTGGAGATGCCAAACAGAGCCTGGATGGAAACCCTTTAGGTGAGGTAGATACAGTCTTGTAAAAGATGCACCCAAGACTAATTTTAAGACTAGATGATAAAGGATTAGCTTGATTTGAAACACTAACTTCTGTTCAATTAACTATACATAATAGTAATAGAGAACTGTTTATTTGAAAACTTTCAGACAATTGTCTAGACTTCAGACTAGCGCTGTATTAGACTTAGTTAATCAAAATTTTTTTGCATTAGAAAGCTCACAAAGGCTACAACATTGGTGCCTGGGCTCTGCAACCCCCAGGCTGCCCAGGCGCATGTCTCTGCACTTAAGTAATGTCAGTGCTGCGCCTGAAACTCCAGGTTAGCAATCAGCCGCAGCCATCCTCTATAAATCACACTACTCTTCCATACCATCCATTCAAATTCGGTCACTAAAAATAAATTTGTTTCAACAAAGAAAGTAGTAAGTGTATTTACAAAGCAGCCAAGTCCTTAAGGTTTGTTATAAAGTAATGAAAATCCTATAATTTATCCATCATTGGCAACAGTTTCCCTTCAACATAAGTCCTAGGATAAGCAATTTAGGAAACACAGGAAATGTTTTTGTTTCCTAGAAAGAGATGCCTTGATTTTGCTCCTCAGTAACTGCAGGCTTGAGAGACCTTAAGGTTAAATTTAAGATTTTTTTCTCTGTTCTTATTTATTGGTCATTTCTGCTGGGACTTTTCCCCCTTACTATTACCAAGCACACTTGGAACCACAGACATACCAAAAGGTCTATCTAACCCCACTGTCCAAGGCACGTATTGGCTGACACAGAGAAAGAATGGGAAGAACAGAGTAAACGGACTGCAATATTTCTTTAAAGATTTCTCCCAGCCTCAAACAGCTTATAGCTGTGCAAGTCTTGAGCCAGAAGAAATTACAGTTTTAGAAGTAGGAATCAGGTATTATCTGCCTTCTGGATAAAAAGAAAAGCAGGGAAAGATTAAACATAGTGATATAGCATACTTTGTGTTTTACAGACTAAATTTTTTTGTAGCTATCAATCACAATGATTATTTTTGTTTGCTTCTACTAATAAGGGCTAAATAAAAGAAAATTAGCATTGTAAGACTAAACAAAAGAAAACTGGTGTTTCTGCTGTGCTGAAAGTTCAAGGGAAATGACACACAGAATGTGCTAAATATTTAGCAAAAAATCCAATTCTCGGAAAGGGAAGGTTCTTACATCTTTGCTTAGTTTAACAAGACTAAAGCAACTTTTGCTTATTCCATTGACTTTGGACAAGGACAGCTGAAATCACCGTTTGGTTACACATTCGTCTAACATACGCAGCAGAAGGAGGTCTGAAGAAAGCACAAAGACTGCTGATTTGCCCAATGTCAAGTGACAGACTTTTTTTTTCCCCCAGCAATAGCTTGTGATGCAATTACATAAAGCAATTGATTCCCCAGCACAGCTAAATACAGCAAGTGTGCTGTGCAGCAGAGCAGAAGTAAGGGTGCTTTTGTATTTTGATGTATGACTACTGTTCCATTAAGGCAACAGAATTTTAAAAAGTTTTAAGGAAATATTTGGCCTTACAGGATAGGTAAAGATGAGGTATCTATAAGGGCAGCAGAAGCAATGTACTTCAACAGTTTGATCATAACGCTTCTCAACGTTAGTGGGAGGTGTCCCTGCCCATGGCAGGGGGGTTGGAACTAGATGATCTTTAAGGTCCCTTCCAACCCAAACCATTCTATGATTCAATTTAGCATTACTTTTGCTGCTTATTTGTTCACTTTTCACAAATGCACATTCATGCACCAAGTACAGGTTTCAGCAAGCTTTTCCCATGTTAATTGTTTGATTATAAATGTTAATCTGAACAATGAAATTAGTAACCCCTTGGGCTACTTCCAGATCCTTTTCTGATGTGCACAAAGAGATCCAACACAGAATTTTGTTGCTTGAGACACATCAGCCCAAAGATGATATCCTCAAGCTGGCCCAAAGTAGTAAGAGTTGCACAACAAATAAAATAAAAAGGGATGTATTTTAAATTCATTCTGCAGTAGTCATTAAACTTTATTTAACATTGTAGAGAACGTCAAGCTGTTGCATACAACATTTTTCTGAAGAGCAATTTGGTTGTATGGAGAAAGATCTGTATTTGGTTGCTGTGGATCTTCTGTCTGTAGAATATTGTTGTGTTGTCTTATGCATTGTATTAATTTTCATACCCTTGGGCAGTGGATCAGAGTATCAATGTAGCTCCTGGTACAAGGAAGGCAGCTTTATAATCTATCAAGACAGAGAACCTGCCATCATAGACTGGGGTGAGGGAAGGTTGGAGATTGTTAAAGACTTTTCAGACTTCAGAGACTTGTCACATCTTTTGACACATTTCTTTAGCTCTTTTCCTTTCTTATTCTAAGATATTTCACAAGACTACTATTGCAACATACATGGCAGTTGTCTCTGAAGGAGTGCCAAAATGTAAGAATCTATTTAAGGAGAAATTGTAATTTTGGCTAAAGAGCTCAGGACACAGGCCTGGCACTTGTTTATTTGGCAAAGCAAAATGAACACAGAATGTCTTGTACAGGAGAAGAATTTGGATCAGACTTTCAGAGTAGACTGATTCATTGCAGCATCTCGCCACTAGGTGCCCCACTTGCCTTAGGCTTCTGTTCACAAGTTCTGGTGCATGGACTTGATTTCTAAACCCCTATTACAGAATTACTCAGTATAACTTAAGTCAGATTATTTGCCTCTGATTAATGATGCATGAGCGGGGGAAATATTTCAAAGCAGTTGCTGGCAAACCTGACATTACTTAGCCTGAACTAAGTGACAGCATCTTTGCCACACAATGTTTAGATTTGTTTTGAGGAAAACAAACAAAAATATACACCCATCCCCATTCTGTATCAAAATAAGCTCAAAGTATCTCTTAAGGAGCTTGTACAAGCCAACTGATCTACTGTTGCTTATGAAAGTGTTGGTTAAGGTAAAATAAGACTCTCCTTAAGCCTCACCAACTCTTTAAACTGGAACTACGCAGGAAAAAAGGAATTTCCCTACGCAATCACTCAAGTTTGAAGGTAGTCAGCTGTGTCTACCTTATAGCTCTAATACAAGCGTTTGCACTGTGTGGGAATCTAGTGCTGGCAAAGCTTCAGGAAAGCAGCCTTCCTCACCCGAGTAGTACCCCAGGGCAGCATGGTACAGACCCTTGGTTTCTTGCAGCTCCTTTCCAGCTTAGCACTGCACTGGAACTGCTCCATATTTTGGAAATCCGAGGATCAGCGTACGATTCTAAAAAATCCTAGACCAAGACAAACCATAATGGTTCACTCATACTGCCCGTCAAAGTACACAGTGTTTTTAGAAGTGTATATCCCTTATTACGTTATAAGCATTAGTACATCTAGATATTGTAACTGTATCCCGAGTTAAACACAGTCTCAGGCTGACAGTTGATGTGCTTATTAAACTCAGGATACAGGAAATATCCCCAAGCTCATATTGTAGTAATTACTTACTGCAACGTTGAAACACAACTGGCTTATAAATGATAAGCTTTGTGTGAATGGGATACTGCTGTAGATCCAGGGCTAGCATCACATCTTGTTGATGCTGTTTATGACCATCCTGGTCCTGTTAACCCTCTTGCATTGTAAGTCCCTTTATCCACCAGAAGAATCTCTCCTCTGCTGACTCCTCACTAGAATCAAAGCCACCACAAGAAGAAGGGAACCTTCTTCAGAAGGGAAAAACTCCCAAATGGCACTTCCCACTAGACACACAACCCTGTTGTCCAAGCAGGGATAGCAGCGCCTCCTATCTCAAGACAGAGGCACTCAAGGTGATGACTTATTTTTATTTATTTTTCTTTTTAAATCTCTATTAGGATTAAGAGGGCTTTTACAAAACCGTAGAAGGGAGAGAGATCCTAACATGTAGCTGTTCTTTCCAGGCTGAAACAGTAAAACCCTCTTACCTCTACAAAAAGTGTGTCCTTCTACAACATGAAGCCTGGTTAAGTGCATATCTAGTTTTGCTTGCTAATTGCGGGCATTGCTTTCAAATAAGTGAACCTGAGCCTTAGAAAATTTAGTAGTACTTCCAGTCCACTTCAGCGTCTGTAGTTCACATTATAATTGTTAGCATGCTTACTTTCTGCTTGCTTTGTGACACCTTCACAACCACTCTCAACCTAGCCAGTTGTTTTAACTTAAAGCAATGAGCACCTAGACTAACACAGGTTGTGTCCCTCCTGGGTCTCAACCTAAGCACAGCATTGGGTTCCCTTACCTACCCCTACCTGTTTAAGACTTGGAAAATTGGCATTCAAGGCAGGATTGATGTTTATATATTTGACCATTGTTGATGTATCCATCACATACTTAAAGGCTTCATTTTAAACTGTGAATCAACTGAAGAGAAGAAATAAGAACAGTTGCAAAAAGGAAGACTTCTCTACACAAGCTGTGAAAAATGTGGGCTTCTCAGGGCTGCACACATGCCATGGAACACACAAAGAAACCTATTCATTAAAAATCATTTGCTTCTGGTGTTGTTCAGCTCAACCCATGTGCCTCCCACAGCAATGATCCAATTCTTAGCGCACTTTCCGTAACTGATACCCCCAGTAACTTTAGCTAAGAATTTTAATATAAGCTCTTTTCCCAGGGTAACCAACAGGTCTTTACGTGCAATAGCTACCAAATAAGCATGTTTAGAAAGCCTGCTATGATTCCTGGCTAATAAGACTAGACCTGGCGCTCTGCAATATTTTGCTGTTGGTCACCTGGCGTGCTACATTTATAACCCTGAATGAATCCTTAACAGTTCTAGCCGCTGTACGTAGGACTAATATTATTTGTTACAGACTTGGTCCAGAGTTCAGTGGAAATTTTCCAACTAAAAATGCCAAACAACTTCAGACCATGCCCATGTAAACGTACAGTTACAGATCGTGCATGCTCTAGTCTGGAAGCGTTACATCACATCTTGATCTTTTCCTGCATTCTGAATAAATGGAATTTTTGGGAGTTGTTTTAGTTTAAACTTCTAAGCAATGTATGAATAAAAATGGCAAACAATGCCCCACGTGAAACAAACCAGATATGAGAAAAAAACCAACTATTTAACTGGAGAAACTTCACAAAATATCTGAAATATCTCTTTTAAGACTAATTGCAAGAAGCTGTTCACTGTTGAAACACGAAAATCTAACAAACAGTAATAAGTAGAGAAATAAAAAGGCAAAACTGTTACTGAGGCCTACATAATTCTAAAAAAAAAAAAAAAACCCAAAAAACAAAAAACGAGGAAAACAAAGCCACATCATGCAGTACAGCACCATATTTTAGAGATCTCATTTTTCCTGAAGAGTAGGTTGCTAGCTGCTCTTTATTTTCCAGTGTCCCAGTTCAGAAGATGACTCTACTATGTGCAGTATTTTACAAAATATGGACCCTGTTCCGAAGGTCCTTCAGCCTTAGAATACTGTCAAGCATCTGTGTCACCCCTCAATTCAAAGCACCAAAGTGATTTGGGATGCCACTTCAAATGGGCAGACAGGAAAGTGGGGTAGGTAGATAATTGCCTCATTCCTACTGCTCGCAAAGAAAGCTTACATGTCTTAACATTAAAAAAAATAAATGGCCTAAACAGCGAGCAGAAAGCAGCTACAGCACCGCCATAGCAACAGGCATGACTCTTCCCGAGCTCCCCTTGCAAAGGGAAAAACGTTATGCACCTGCTGTGTGAAGAACATGGTGGTGGTGAGCAATGATTTTGAATCATGTTGAGCTGCCACCCATTTTGACAACATCTTTGAGTTTGCTCCAGCAAATACGCACCCACATAAGCTCTACTGGGGACACTAGAAAACACTGGATTATAAGGTTTTTATCTAAATTTGGAGACAATCTATTCATTCTTTATTGCTGAGACACGACTGAATTCTCTCTAGTTGGCATTGCCAGTGTCTGCAAATCCCATGAGACGTTTTCAGTACAATAAGACGATAAGAAAAAATTTTGGCAGAAAATTCTGTCTGGAAATCAAGAATACCATAAGCAAATTAGTAACTGTATTCAATCCCAGAGATACATCCAATAGAGGAAAATATCTCTTTGGGGAAAAGAAAGGAGTAGTTTCCAACCGAAGAACAGAGTATTTCTTGTAACACTTCAGATGAGAGGCATGGTTCATATCTCCGAGGAAAATCAGAAGGGCTGAGGATCCAAACACTTCCTGTGTTAAGGAAAACCCTAGAGATTTGCCTTCTGTCTTAACCTCTGTGTCTTTTGTAACACCAAACAGGAAATACACCTTCTAAACACAGAACCTGCTACTGAGTTTGCACTTAACAGTGGAGTTAGGCTCCATTAACACCTACAGGTGCGTTCATCACACTCCCACAGTTTAAAGTCAACAGATACATTTCAGAATTCAACTGCATAATTCTGACACTGTTCCCTTGATAGGGCAAAGAATATAAACACATCCACAAACCAATCAGGCATTTACATGATTTCAAGACCGGCCCTAGGGTGCTCTGTAAGGAAAACATGCAACATTCACTTCTCAATATGGATTTCATTAACAACAAAATCCTATACACCAGTGGTTAAAGCCAGACACATTTTGGAGGATTACATCAAGGATAACATTTGGCTACTTTTTTTTTTTTTTTTAAGTCTCCCTGTCTGGATTTATAAACATTAGGTTACCCAAAGACTCTCTCCCTTTAAGTAATCAGCTGAAAGAGATTGAGGGTTAGTTTTTGAGATTGTTCAGAAATCAGCCATCAGGACAGAACGGCCGTCCTGCTGAGAAAGCTCCAAGAGGAATGGATTTATATCATGTATTCTGACTGCACACATCTGGCTATGTGTTGCTAACAACAGATTAATGAAATAAAACATATACAGGACTTGTTAATTAAAATGAATGCATAGTTCACATGCATCAACAGATGAACATTTGCCCTAAGGATTGCGAAAGGCAACAGATGCCAGGCAGCTCTCAGAATAATAGAACAAAACAGCAATTCCTTTGGCCTTACTTACAGAATCAGTTACTGCCCAACTTCTCTCCCTCTTCTTCTTGTTAAAAGTGAAAAATCAGCAACATCATTTTGTACTGTTTCTGTGTGCCAATGGGAAGAGTAAGTCCTCAGCAGGGACCAGAGTCTCTAGCACCTTCCAGGCCAGTTTCCCTCACCCAGGTCCCCTGCACCTACAGAGCCACATTCTCTCTGCTACAGACCAAGGCAGGTACATCCTACACACTGCTGCTCACACAAGTGCCTGGGGCAATGAGAGGGGCCCAAGTGAAGCCTAATGCTCAGAAAGCATCAAGTCTCCTTCATCCTGCAAAATCCTGATGATTTGTTCCACCTGCCCTTATAGGGTGGAACCAGGCATCAATAAAAAAGCCACAGCAGTGCTTAAAGCTATTCCCTGGCTGAGCTGTGTGCTGGTGGGTGTGGACTGTTCCTTTCATCACCCAATTTAGTGCTGAGGTCCCTATTTGTGATTGCTACTAAATTTTTTCACGTCAAGCTATGCACTAACAGAATTCACCCACTTGCATATTGGCTGGAAGAAAGCTGCTTTTTGTTTTTCCATGGGCAGGGAGTTTTCCTGCATGTGTTTGTTGTTTAGGAGCAGGAGACATTCCAATCTGACTCAGCTGCTGCAGTTAGTAATGCTAATGACTTATGGATGTTTTCAAGTACAGTGAGCAGGTGAAACTATTCTGATAAACGCCACCCAAAGTTCTTATCTGCGTTACTGAGATGAATAGAAGGGAAAGTCTACAGAAACAGATGAGCAAAAGAAGCAAGGAACCTTTAACATCAGTCCATTCAGTTTATCCACATTCTCCTAATTAAAGATCGTGCAGTGGTTTGAAGAGGGTAGAACAGAAGCATCAGGGGGCTTTTGGCACACTCCAGGTATCAGCAACAGTCTGGAATAATATGATATAAACTTTTTTCCTTTTTTGCAAGTATTTTCAATCCTGTCTCCAATTCAGAGACACTTTCAGTAACGTTTGTCTTAATAGGACTTTTTCTGTATATTCACCCAAGAGCTGTGTTCAAAATGAACATAAGGCACAGAAAGAGATGTGTAAAATGGACTACCCTGCATTGGAATGTGGGTCAGTAGAAACTGGAAACTCCTAGCAAAGAAGTGAGCACTCTACAACAGAAGCCACTCCTGATGTGCTGATGACATCTCTCAAACAACTAATTCCACCAACAGGCTAGGTAAAACGTGTCATGGTAATGTCCTAATATAACATTGTCTTGCAGTGCTGTTGCAGTTGCCACAAGTCTCCAGGTTCATGGAGGCAATAAAATTGGCCACTATGCAAGCAGAAATGACACAAAAAGTTCTTCTGTGAGAAACTATCCATGAAACATGAAATGCTCAGAAAGATGTGGTAGGATAGAATCTTTGGCTTGTAAGTGTTAAACAATTAAAACAAACAAATATCTCTTAAAATAGGATCTGCTTTGTAACAAGTTCTAGTTGCTTCTGGGACACTTATCTTGTGGGACCTTCCTGTAAAGGTAACTATGGGAATACTCTGCTCGGGAAAAGTTTAACTCGTTTATCTTGAATTAGGGTTGTTATGTAACACTGTTGTTACATAATCCTTACCAAAAAAGTTACCAAAGATCAATGGCATTTCAACAATTTCTTATGTAGATACTGGAATATTTTATGTTCATTTAGAATGGTAGGTCATATTACATCCTTTTACGCCTGACAGCTGTTACAATGCAAAGTATCAACACATCCACCAGAGGCAAAACACCTGATTTGTAAAAGTAAAATGTAAGGAACCACATGATGTATGTTTTTCAAACAACATTAATACTACCAGTATTAGACAAACCAACCAGTAACATTAAACTGGCGTCTGAAGTCAAACGCAGAGTTAGAAGTCAAGAAGGGAAACACTTGTGATTTTTTTGGAGTCGCAGGGGCAGGCAGGGGTAAAATGAGAATTCAGCACTTAGTAAAAACAAAGCCAATGAACCGAAAGGATGGGCAGTGTCTCTCGACATGTATGCAGCATGCTTTGGGGACCATTCCCCCAGGAAATATGGTTCAAGTGAAAACTAAGGCCAAGCCTCTCACAGAGGTAGAGACCTGATTGTTAAACCAGTACTTTGTCCAGATAAGCCTCTCTTTTCAGTCTTATAAAATGAGCAATGGAAATTAATTAATATGTGCAATTCTGTGCTTTGACAAACCATTATGTGTTGAAGGAAGCAATTGCTTTCAAAAATAAATATTTTCCTGTATAACAAAAATTCATCTTTCTTTTCTTCCAGTGACCAAAGCAAAGCAGCCGTTATTTTCATGGTCTTCCTTAGGAGGAGAACTGAATACTCAGGAAAGCAAGTTCTTCCAACAGCTGCTGACTGTAGATTTTGCAGCCTGTATGCCACTGGCCACTCTGTGCAAGAGTGTACAGTACACAAATGGGTGCACAGTCACAGGTGCCTGTTTGGTCAGTGCTTAATTCATCTATTAAACTGCTGCAGGCACAGTAGAGAGCTAACTGCTTGCCAGTCAGGAAAAAGTCAACAACAACTAGCAACATGACCCTATCCTTCTTCCCTAAAGAAACCTGCAAGATCCTCCAACCAAAAGCAAGCCTCCAGCATCCAAAGTAAGCCCTTGCCTCCAGGCTGATGGCCAGCTGCTCCTCTGTACCCTTTTGTCAGGAAGGAGACAGCTGGGGAGGTTGAGGTTGACAAGACCCTGGGGGTGTTCAGTCCCGCAGCCACAGTGAGCTCTTTGTTCCTTCCCTGTCTGGCAGCAGACTCTGCCCTGTGTTTGCAGATCAGACTTCTGGGTGTCTAGGCAGTGCTGGGACAGAAACACTCACCAGCATCAGGTCACCTCCCGGGGGCCTTACTCACCACCTGCACATGAATCCACACCTCCAGAGGCACTGTCCTCGTTCAAAAAAGGGAAGAGACGTGGCATGCCATCTGTGCATGTCATCGACCCCAGGGAGGGAGGTCAACGTATGAAGCTGCACCTCCTTTCCAAGTGAGGGTTTATCAAGGTTAGGCCGTTTGGAGAGTAAGGGAGGAAGGGTAATTGAGCATTCACAGCCAGAGCTACGCTGTATGCAGGTTCTCTTTGATTGTTTTTGCCTTTTACTCCTCTTTGTTCCTGCAAAACATCTGCAGTCTTATGAGTTATCTCCAGCCACGATCTATCTGTGGAAGTAAATTATCCCTATGGTCTGTATGTTTTTCTAATACCGAATTTACTGGCTGCCTTCAATGAGAGTTTTGCCTGGTTATTAGTTGCAAACTGTTACATCCTGTAACACAGCTAACGGGACTGCTGTCCCTGCTCTCGGTGGAGGTGACAGCCCAAGACAGTGGCAACCAGCCAGAAGGACGCAGAAAAAACAGCCTCCACCCGACAGGAACACTGTGCAATGTGTTTGTGTTCATGTCACGGCCTAACAAACATAAAGTAACCTGGCACCAAACATGCAGGCCCAGTCAATTAGTTCCTTTTTTCCAGGGAAAGGTTTGTCTTCTAACTGTGTATAAAGAGATAATAAACATTAAAACATGTCAGGGTAAAACCACCCAGCTCACATTACCTTCTTCTACAGACTTCAATTAGATAAAAACCCAACCAAACAAGATTTCTTCTTCAGGCAGCTCCTGCTCCACCGCTGGATGACCTGTTTGAGACTGTTAACGGCTCTTCTGGTGGGGTCAGGGCAAAGCAGGGCCCTACCCTTACTTTCTCCCCGTGTTTTATAGCACGCGATGCTTTTCCCTTTAACCAGTTTTGAGTTGCTGCCCAGGATAAATGACTCTTCCCGGTAAAAATTAACAAACAAAAACTGTACTAGTTGAGCAAACGTCGGAACAAAGTATTTCTGACAATGTCGTGGTGCTTCAGTAGATGGCGTCCGCTGCCAGGCCGAGTGTGGATCCAGCAGCGCCAGCCCAGGCCCGGAGCAGCCGCAGGTCCTGGCTCTGGGAACAACAAACTCATCGCACCTTTTGCAAGACTAACACAAGTTCAACAACCCATCTCATTATCTCCCTTTAAGTTTCAACTGATTTCCTCTCCTAAAGCGTGTTACTCCATCCTGTTTTGTTATGATTTTACAAAGTGAATTGACATGGAATTGACATGGAGAGTATTTTACCCAGGTGGTATTTCAGTGGGACATGCAGGAACCTCTCTTCTTGTTTTGTTTTTTTTTCCAGGGCACCATCTTGTTACTTGTAGAAAAAGTAATCCTATTAGTTATGGAAGGCAGAGAATTCTTTTGTCTCACACTGGAGGAAACAAACAAGGGGAGGCCAAACTCACGCAGCACTCTGACAGGGCACCTCTGCCACCTTCACTGCCATTACCTCAATAGGGCATTCAAAGTCAGGTCTAAGAGCTATAGGCAGGATCATACGCAAAGCAACCCCTATGGCTTTATCTGTCAGCCTTCCAGAGCTTTCAAAACCTGACACAACAGTCTAATACGATACGCTTTTTGCTTTCTTCACCACTATCACAACGTTCTACGTGGATTGGTTGGTTATTATTGTAGCAACAGGGGGAGAAAATATTTGCACCCTGCAGCATTTAATTAGAAAACACGACTTCATCTGACACAGAACAGGCTCCTCCATTAGACAAGAAGAAACACAAAAACGGAGGACTGGCAGCTGTGCCAGTGAAGAGCTCCACACTCTGATTTATCGCTCAGCTCCTGTGTGATCTCCCGCATTGCAGCAGCTCTTCATTTTGCAGGTTCTTTCTGAACAATGTACTGGAGAGTTTTTAGCCTGTTGGGGCTAGAAATTAAGAAAGTGTAACGAGAAAAGGAATCAGTGGCTTTTTAAAGTGTTGGGTTAACTTTGGCTCTTTTTGATAGGTTATGGCATTCAGAGAATAATGTATCCTACTGCTGCAGTGTCCTGGTGTCAGGAAAAACGTGGTCCAAAGATAAGGAAGTACCATAGTTAAAATGTGACATACCTGGGAATGCAAGAGACAATGGAGATTGTCTCCAGCTGTAGTGCTGTATTTTCCAACTGAAATTACAAGTCAAGGTTTACACACAGATACCACACTGGGAAAATGAGTCATGCCCAATAACGAGTAAGCAAAAAAAAAAAATATGTCCTAGGACAATTATTTAATAAATGAATAAATGTTGGCTTTTTCTTGGCATCTCCATGATAGAACAACAATTAGTTATACCTTAAGAAAATACTGACATCTCCAGTTTAACAGTGTATGTACACCAAGCCTTAAATTTACACAGGATGAGCCACAGATGAGAAAACAATGTTTGTTTGCAATCTGAGACATTTTTTGATCATTCTAGTTGGAGCTCAGGTGTTCCCCTCCTGTCCCTAGCTGTACCCTTCCCTGCCAATAATTGTGCAAAAATACGGACTGCAGGGACAGAAACTAGCAAGTTATAACCCAGACCCCACACAGTGCCTTCATCAGGACTACTGCAGTATTATTGTACTTGTTTTATAGGCCTCATGAGTATTGTCTTTTTCCCTGGACACAGGTCCAAGCAGCAAGGAAAGAAGAAAAGTGGCCAATCCAGCAGTTACAGTGTGATATATGTATGTAAAACCTGAAGGGTAGGATGATGTGGGAAAGGAAGGCTTTGTGAAAAGGCATGTATCTGCACTTTGTGGGCAGGTTTCTTATCCTCTAGATCATTACATAATTGTCCACAAACACACCTATAACGTGACAGAAGGCAAGGCTTTGGTTTCTTGAACAGGCTGTTAAATCACTAATTCACTAAGCCCTCTGTGGAAAAAGGATGCTCACTCTTCAACCTCCTAATACAGTTGTTTTGAAAATCAGATTGTTTCT
Organism: Limnodromus scolopaceus; assembly: GCA_028565335.1. Lineage (NCBI taxonomy): Eukaryota > Metazoa > Chordata > Aves > Charadriiformes > Scolopacidae > Limnodromus > Limnodromus scolopaceus. Next base: position 34,930,733 of record JAOXNO010000033.1, on the reverse strand, counting down.
GAACACTTTGCATATGAAAATTGCCATTAAGTTGACTTGCACAAAACACCTGAAAATAACAGTACATAACCGAGTTTCTTTTCTTTCCAGGAACCTTACACACAATGTTTAGGACTTGTGAGAAATAGATGTGCATTTCTTCACACTTAGGACATTGCATATTTCACTGAGATTTATGAAGATGGTTTGATTTTTCACACAGTTCATTACAACACTATGCTTGTATTCACACAGGGGCTGAAGCCAGCGATACTGAACTCACAGTTTTATTTCTTATCTGAAAACTATGGCCATATAGTATTTGTGTTGGGGTTTTTTTTGTGTGGTTTTTATTTTAAAAAAAAGGCTCAAGGACTATTTACTTAATTGGTTTCCAGTTCAGGATTATGATTAACACCAGCTAGGAACTATGAACACTTGCAGTCTTTTGGCTGCACTCAGCTAAGTTCTGTCATTTTAATCACCAGCCAGTTGTTTGAGCACTAGACAGGATACCACACTTATCAAAGTGTAAAATCAATTTTGGAAGGCTGGAATGACCCTGAGAACCTGCAATATAAAAAAATCACACAGGCTTCATGCCAGAGGTGTCCAGCGTATGAACAGATAAAAACAAATGTGTGCTAGCACTGGCTGACTGCTGCGAGTTCATAGACCTTCATCACACAAAATCACTTCCCTTGAAAGTACAATTGTACTGCAGCATAAAATTTGTACGAGGTGCTTTAGATATATTGAAATCCCCATAGTCATCTCTGCAAAAAAACAATAACAAAGGCAATGTCAATCTGACTGCTGGATACGTGGAATAGTCTGGAACAAAACCTTTATAACAGAGAACACACGTCTTCATCCTAGAATAATAATCACAAAATTGTTCTTACATTCCCTGGTTGTCCTTATCTCCAAAAGAGCCACATTGCCTGAAAGACTCATCGACCATTATGATGAAAATTAACATTAGCCTTTTCCTGACAATAACAAAGAGTGAACTGGTGGAGACAGCACGTATTGTTGGAGTTTTTCCACAACTGTCACCTAAAGCCAGCCAAAAGTCTGAAGAACAATAGAGAAAAAAAAATAGTGCCTTGTATGTGCAGCTATAGATGGGGCAATAGAACCATTCCTTTTTTCTTTACAGTTAGATTAACATGGCTCTGTTTACTGGCTTATTACTTGCTGCCCACTCATTTTCAGGTAGGTGCATGAAATGGCAACAGTTTCAGACTCTCCCTCAGGAAAGAGGATCTTGCTAATTGCAAAATAACATGGACCCTCTGTGTCCCTGGCACTCAAATACAACGGGACTGGAAGTCCAGCAACATCTTTACTTGGAGATGATAAGCCACCACAGTGACTGTCAGAATTCATTTACAATAGCCCATAAGCTCCCATTTTTACTGGTGTGCTGCCTGCCCAGTGACTCTCCGGAGAACAGGACTATTCTGTTCAAATTCTCACTGCTAGAATGCAATCATCCAACATGTTGGGTTTTCTTTCTTTTTCAATATACATTTGCTCTGGAAATACACTGAATAACCATTTTACAGTTTGTGACAATAGATGGATAGTGTTGACCTGTCTATGTGGTGAACAAAAACCACATTAGCATAAGGATGCCTCAGGCCTTGCTCTGGCTCCACGGAGACAGGTGTTCTTGACAAGGCTACCAAAGTTTCAGAGTACAAGGGTGAATATTGCAGTGCACAGCTTGGCTGCACCACACTCGACTGTTTATTAGCTTCAAATTTTACTAGAGTTTTCTCAAAGGAAAAGGTTCTGTGGCCTCAAGCTCCACCAAGATCTTATTCATATCAGATGCTTGCATATCCCTTCCTTGTGCATATGATTGTCTTTAAAGTGTGGGCTTGTAACTAGTCAGATATGTTTTGTACTGCCACCTACATTAAACATGGTAACCAAGTAATGAAAAATATCTTGCAGAACCTAATTGGTTTTTGCACTTTTGTCTTCATGACTCATTCCTGGAGGATGTATTTTATATATATGTGTGTGTGTGTGTGTGTGTATCTATTTAATAAATATATTTTATATATGTATATAAGAACTAAATTGATTTTTCTGGGTGCTAATAAACCATTGCTGCTAATGATGCCTTTGTGAGGTAAGAATGAAAACATGCAGTTCCTCTGAAAACAAACAAACAAATAAAGTATAGCCAAAAGCAACAGGGTGAATTAAGAGTCTTCTGGGCAATAGTTTTTGTAACTGTACCCAGGTCTAACGCACATACTGCTGTCTCCTGCTCCTACTAACCTCTAGTGAAGGTGAACAAAAAGTCCCCAGGTCCTGCAAAATTTTAGTGTGCATTCAGCTGGACTTAGCAGATAGTCCCAACAGAAATCACAGCAACAAGGATAAGGGCCCCTTACTTTCATAAATAATGCATCACTCTCTTACATCATCAAATTTAGGGGCAAGGGCGAGACGCTATACCTCTCAGATCATTACAGCTAAGCTGGTGCTGGATACAGGAGGGGAAAAAAAAAGAACTATGAGCTGTGCAATAGCTTGTGATAACAATCAAAGAGATCAGAGCTGGAGTCCTGACATTCAGTCTTCTGCTCCAGCTGCTGACTTGCTGGCAATTTCCAGCTACATCCCAGTTATGACACCTGTAGATGCCTACACTCTCCTAAAAGCAAACGGAGTTCTGCTTGTGTAGCTTGTTATTGTTTGGTCTGTCCCCACATGTAATTTTTCAGAAACATATATGGAGATAAAACTGCAACATTCCACCCATGCCCTTCCCGTTTATTGAAGTTTCAAGACAGTTTTCAAGCTATTCTTATTTATAAAGCCTTTCTAGTTCCCTAAACACAGCAGAACAACCTTTTCTTTTTGTAAGTAAAAAATACAATAACTCTTGTGATAATACTATAAATAGATATCCAAATCAGTGTCTCATTCATTGTTTAACATTCTGTTTTTCACCCAAAATAATGAAATATGAAACTATGTTTCCCGAGTTGGTTCCTACTGAGGACTGGATTTACAGTTTTTACATTATGGAATACAAACATTGATTGCATAAAGCTCATAACTTGTAACATCTCAATGGAGCCTGTGAAAAGTGTATTAGTTATTAAAAAGTAAAGACACAAGTTTGAATACACATATAAATTTTAAAAAATCAAGTTTTGATAGAATTCCACATAGGGAAAGTCAATGAAAAGATCCTAATCTAAAAATATGGGCCATATTATCAAAGGGCCTCACTGGTTGTAGACATCTTTATTGACAGTACGTGCTTAATAAACTTGCTTCAAAATTTATTGAAGCCAGGAAAAGTCCTGGTGTTTCTCAAGCCATGCATTAGGGAAAAAAAAGGAGTACATTATCCAAGAAACACTCACAACAGTCTACTCAACCTTGCATTATGCAAGGCAACTGCAGTGCCAGCTGTACGGCAGCAGTAGAGTAGCAGAGTCCCCTGCATGGCCACAGCCTTGGTTAACAATACCACAGAAACACAAATGCTTTTGCATATCTGAATTCAAAGGAAAGCAAGTGATCCAGAAGATTACAAACAACTAAGCATTCCGTATTTTGCAATTTCATCGCTGCTTTCCCCTTTCTTCTCCTTTTCTGAAATTTTTTTGCAAAAATACTAAAGTAAAACAGATGCATTTGTAAATGCCTTTGAAACAGACTTTGGGACTTACTTTGCCTCATGTTCCAGCTACAGAGCTTCTACTGAAAAAGTAAATCAGTACAGTTAAATAAAAGAGGTAGTAGAGCACACATAAAAGAACTAAATATCTGCAGACGTTTTTGATTGTAATCTAAGAGTAATATTTAACCAAAGTATAATTTTAGTAGGTGAATGCAGCACTTAAGTGAGGACCAGTTTTAGTAATCAAAGTGGTTAAGCGCCTAAATCATATTGGTTTCCTTGAGATAAAATGCACTTACCTGGACACAATATATGAGCAATTATTCTCGTGCTTTAAGAAATTGGTTATGTTACAAAGTAGCTTAACAGGAGCGTTAATATTTTGAAATGATTAAGAGAGCAAAACATAAACTCAGAGCACCATTTGAGTTTTCTGGCATGCCATCTTCTATCAGGTTGAAGTGCAACACAGAAACTTCAGTTACTTCACAACCTTTTGCGTGAACTATGTCAACGCACAACCACAGCTGTCACAAATCCCATTTCTTTAGGAGCCACCATTGAAGCTTTGGTAAGCTTGATCAACTTTAAGTACAAATTGCTGTTGGGTATTTATCAAAGCGAGGGCAATCTCTCATGGAGTGTTGGGAGGCGCTGCTGTCCGACAGTGAGATGACAGGAAGGAATGTATGTGGCTTCCTCTCTCCATTTCCCCTTCCTGAAGCCTTGGTTGGTAATGTACATCCTGCTCAGAGTAGATGACTAATAATTTCTGATTGTTAAATATTGTCCAAGTGTTTCAAAGGAATGTATGTATTTTTGTGACCTTGGACCATTAATCTACAAATTTTCAACACTACTTTAATCTGAGGATGTGATGCATTAGCCTCAATATGGGAGACTCTTTGACATTTGCAAACATTGGAACAACAACTTAATAAATTATTTAAACTTGGACTTTGAATTATTGAATGGAGAACACAGTTGTTTTGTATCAAACAATGAATTATATCTTTCACCGAAAAGAAAATCCCAAAATTTCTCTAAGTCAGTGGAAAAAATAATTTATTGCAATTTTTTATGCACATTAACATGAAACATTTATACATATATATTCTGTGCTGATAAGGTATACTAGATATAGACAATTTTTATACAGAAAGTAATTGCACTATCCTATTTTATAATGCAAATATTCAGAAATTATCAGTCAGATAAGAACAGATATTATTCACATAAAAATGCACTGTATGTCGAAGTTACGGAAGGTCTACGCATCTGAAACCTTGTCCACTTTTACTAACTGTATCACCTGATAAAAGACGCTGTCCCCTTACAAGCTTTACATCCCTTAATTATGCCATGATACCTAGAATATTATCAGGCCTTCCCAAGGAATAAAATAAGACCATTTCTGAAAATTAGAGAGACCAAACCGAAAGGCAACCATGACAACCATGTCCTGGCAGCACGCCTTTCAACTGTGGGAGCTCCATCAGAAAGGAGTCAAAGCACTATGGGTGCTCTAAAATTGTCCAGCAATCTATTATTAACATGACAACTTAATTTGGTTAATATAAATCAATGAGAAATACATTGCAAGCGAACAGCATTTCAGTAGAAGTACATTGGCACATGCTTCAAATAGCAATATCAGACAAACAACTGCCCCCTTTCAATATAGAAAATGTTTATATAGTGTCTACAAAGGGAAAATGCAGGATGATATCAAAAGAGGAATCTTTTTCTAACCAGGAATGTACAGTGCATTGAGTGTTATTCACAAAATTAATAGGAAGCACGGTAACAGCAGAACTAAATCTGATAAACAACATTTATACAATGATTTTCATAATGCTGCTTTATGTATTATTTTTTAAAATAGTTCTTCAGGCCCATTGTTCAGCCCAACAACTGGAATACCTGTCATTTCCAGAAATGTCACTGATTCACGTAACCACTACACCTCAGAGATGAAGATGAAGATGTGAAGCATCAGATTGAAGTGATTAGTTGTGGCGTGCATATTACAAAATTTTAGTCAATATTATGTGGTGGTAGGAAGGGCCACATATGACTGACGTGCAAAAATGCATATCAAAAAAAGGAAAGGTTGAAATACATGCTCATAGCAGAGATAAAATACCAAACATTAAGGAAAAAAAATAGCAAGCAAGCCTGGAGAAAAATGGTGAGTGTGATTTCAGGAGTAAGGCAAAAGATAATGGTAATGCACATGGAAATGGGAGATGTGACATGAAATAACATCCATAACTCAACCTTACTGCCTGGCACCCTATTTGGAGACAGTATTGCACCCTATCCAGCGTCCTCTTCCTCTTGCCTCAGCTCAGAAAGCATCTTGCTTTGTTTCCTTGAGTGCATGCAAGTAGAATTTGAGAAGTAAGGGATTTTCTTTGAAGCAACAACATGGTGGGTCAATGCAGTGACAAAATACATTTTACAACTTGCAACCAATATCAGTAAATAATAAAAAAATAATAAAAAACAGCATAGGTAACGCACATATTACTTTCCTATGAGTAGGAATGTAACTGTTTCTACATTCCCTGATGAGCTACCAGCTCTGACTGAGATACTTGTTCCCATGAGTAATGTGGGGGATAGGGCAGAAAAAAAATATATTTGAAAAGGGGGAATGATGGAAATTGCAGTCAGATATCGGAGGTTCTCTCCAAGCTTTATTTTTTACAACAAAGCTGTTTCTCAAAAGAGAAGCTCCAGCTGAACCTCTGTTAAAATAATAACGATAGTAATAATTAATCTTATAACATGCAAACAAGCAGATGCAAAATGAATAACCCATCACAGCTGCTTTTGTTCTATGTGTATTTCTGATGCAACTCTAATTTTTGCTGTAATGGTAACATGGAAGACATATCTCACGTGGAAACAAGTAAAGGAGCAGCACTCCAAACAAACACTGATTCTTGCAAATCAGGTCTTTCTCCAAAGTAATGACTGCTCATGGTGACCGATAATAGAGATGCCATCTTGGGAACCAAGTCTGAGGTATGCTGAGCTGCTCCAACCCTATCATTTTCTACAGGCCTAGCAGAGAGACAGCATATTTTAAGCCTTGGTTTCACATCTCTATGCCAGCTGTAAGTATTTTGTCCTCTTTTCTCACCATATATTCATTATTGGACTTCAGGGTAAAATACACCGATAGATTTGCAAATGCTGAGCTAATCACTCAGGGATATAATGAAAAGGAGAATATATCACTAATGTGAATCTATCCTAGATTTAAAGATATTGGGGGCAGAAAACTTCACAATAAGAGAATAATCAGCAGAAATATCTTCAGGATGATTTAAGAAATATTTTTATGTTTACTTCTATAAGCCACTTCTTGCAATATTCTGGAGTGACCTTTCAGGAAATTTACCATACAGTTTCTGAATATATGTTAACATCCCATATTTATTGTTGTGAACAGTCCCCTTGAAATTAATGGCACTGTAGATGATAATACGCTAGCATGTGAATGTGTTTGAAAGGTCAGAGAAAATAAGAGTCTGAAAAGAAAACCAAGACTACACCCTTGCCTATAACAAAGCGATAACTCTAAGGTAAACAAACATTAAAAGCTGGCTATCTGATTTCTGCTTTTGGATTACAACGCAGATTGATACGTACAGCCTATAAAGTGCCAGAAATAACATGAAGAGAACCTTCACAAGACAAAGAGAAACTGCGGACAGTTCAGAAAATCTTAAATGAGTAAAACTCAGTGCATCTTTTTAAGGATGGACAGATGAAATCGTGCAGGGAGTAAAAAAGAATTAAAATATTAGAGGATTATACTCTTTGACTTTTCAAAATCACCTCTGACAAAATGATTATCAGTTCCAGTCACCACACATCTTTCTAGTATCTTTCTAGTATCTTTCTAGTATCTTTCTAGTCTCATATTATCCCAAACTTCCTACGATTTCGAAGAGACACCTATCATGGGAGAAGTCATAAAATTATAGAAGTCCTTCTATCTGTAAGAATTACATGTGTATCTGAATTTCAGAATTAAGAAAAACTAACAAAAATTAGTGAGACTTTTTGAGTGTGCTTAAACTGTGAGTCTTAAGCGCTCCTGAAAATCATATTGACGGTATTTTTCTGTCAGGTTTATTCCTGCCCCCATGTCCCCCTCTACAAAGCTCAATTACTAGATAATAGTATTAGTAAGTACCTCTCGGACTGCTGTGAAGATTAACAAAGCCAACTGTTGCACAAGACTTCTAAAAGAAAATTGCAATATTTAAAATTCTAAACTATCTGAACCCTGTATTCATATTAAACATGTGCGAGTCTGAAACATGGAAAATACCCACCTGACTCAGTACCCCTCTGAAATTTTACATTTAAAATTACAATGTGCTCCGCTACAAATGATAGAACATAATTTATAATGCAGAAAAAAGTGAAAGGTGTTTAAATAAAATATATTTTATATAAAACTATGGATTTGAAAGAATGTTAGCCAAGTGAAATTATATTTAATCTTGATATAGAATAAAAATAAAAAAAATATCAAAAGTGACACCCAGAATATTATTGTAGGTAATATATACTAAAACACAGACTTCAGCAGAGTTAATGTACAGGCTCTCCCCTGAAGTTTAATACTGGGGGTTAATACTGGGAGTTACCATTAAAAAGTCAGTATTCATATACTTGGGTACCAGTTGTAATAAATCTGAATTAGATCTCCTAAAGAGCCCAAACAGTTTAACAGCCTAAATTTCATTTTCAGAAGCATATGAGTATTCAGACATGTAATTAATTTCCTGTGACTTACAAGAACTATTTCAGCCAAGGTAACTGATGACTTTCATTATTTCAGTTGAGAGGATTTTTAAGATGAAATACATTAGCTTAAAACTCTCGCTTTTTATACTACCTTGGGGCAAAATTCAAGCTATGTAAATTACTTTTGCCCTTTTTTTTTCTCTGTTTGGGAACAGGTGGAATGTATGCACCTGCTCAGCTATGGCAAATCAGCTGGCATACTGCAACCTTATTAAGCATCTAAGTTTGTAGCACACTTACGAGTCTAGATCTCATTGGCTTTTAGTGAGATTTTGATTAATATATGCTCAGACTTCTGAAATTGAGGCATACGCTTAAAGACCACTCAGTGCTTGAAGAGCTTTGCCCTATATCATTTTGAGAAGAGGATCTAGGCTCATACGTCCTTTAGAAGAAAAAGTTTTCACCCTATTTCTAAAGCAAGATGTCTATCATGCAACAGTTTCAGAACAAGCAGATACATTCGGGGTTAACAGACCACCATATACACCAAATGTGAACCTGCCCGCAAGTAGTCGCTGGACTGTTGCCTAAATATTTGAAGGCACATTTATTCACTCACTGTCAGAAAGCAAATGGTGAATTCTGAAGTGCTGATAACCAGACATGTCAGCTAAACAGAAATGGACATTATATTGCAAAATCTAGTTCAGTAGTGAAATACGTAAGAAGAGGGAGTTATAAATATTTAAACACTCCCTCGAGGACTTTTTAAAATACAAAAGTATTCTTTCAGGGACTGCACAAACTGCAAAGACAAATAATCAAGGACTTTAATGTGCTGTCAAGATAGTAAATGCATTAATGAAATAATGTTGTACAAAACTTTTCATTTTTTCTAGGGAACATTTAGTTTTGCAAATGCAAATGGATCTCAGTGGTTTAGATTAAATTTGTCATGTTTATGCCTTGTTAAAAAAAAAAAAAATTACACTCTGATTAGTCATACCTCTGTCTCTGTACTCTTTCTGGACAAAAACCAAACCTGCATTGGTTCTTTTTTACCCTTCATAGAAACTGGACCTCTGTACTCCAGGTGGAACTGAGGATCCGAATTTTCTGGTGTCATAAGACACCTGAAATTGAAAGAGAAAGCATGTAAATATATGTACTATGCATGCATGCAACACACCATATAAAATATTAAACATGGTACAGAAATGTGAGCAAATTAAAAAAAAAGTCAAGTTTATCTACAGATCATTATTATATGTGCATACCAATAATGGTATATCATAATACAGTCTGCCATGGAGTTTCATGAGAACTCATGTACTTAAATAATGTGTTGTGGGAGTCCTGTCATTTTCAACTTCAAAGACACTTTGATGCTAACACTGACAAAGTGATTTCTTTTAAGATGTTAACACCAATAAAAATGCTGCACCACTCACCTGTAGGTATATTCAGAGACGTTGATCTTTCCCTTTTCTCCAGTAGTTTCTGTTCTGCTTGTTAGATTGACAGTATTTCCAAAGAGACAGTAACGTGGCATCCTTTGGCCTATGACACCTGTGACTACCTCACCAGTATGGATTCCTATTGTTATCTTTAGAGAGAAAAAATAAAGTTCAAATATTCAAAATCGATGTAATTAATCTGATGCTTGTGACTAAATACAGGTATTATGCCATTTCTATCTACTAGAGCTTATTTTTTCAATGTGCCCCTCCTGCTTCTTCAAAGCCTTCCATTTTCTGTTTTGTATCACTTTCTTTTTAATTGTAGTGCAGTGTCCTGGCTCTGCCTCCCACATCAAAGAACAAACTCCACACCTTTCCAACATGGTACTATTACAAGTGCTGGAGCACCTCTCCTATGAAGACAGGCTGAGAGAGTTGGGGTTGTTCAGCCTGGAGAAGAGAAGGCTCCGGGGAAATCTTCTAGCAGCCTTCCAGTACATAATGGGGGCCTACAATAAAGCTGGAGAGGGATTTTGTAGTGCATGTAGTGATAGGATGAGGGTTAACGGCTTCGAACAGGAAGAGGGTAGATTTAAATTCGGTATCAGGAAGAAATGCTTTACTGTGAGGGTGATGAGACACTGGAACAGGCTGCCCAGAGAAGTTGTGGCTGCCCCATCCCTGGAAGTGTTCAGGGCCAGGCTGGATGGGGCTTTGAGCAACCTGCTCTAGTGGGAGGCGTCCCTGCCCATGGCAGGGGGGTTGGAACTGGATGATCTTTAAGGTCCCTTCCAACCTAAACCATTCTATGATTCTATGATTATGTACTGTGAAATTTTAAGAAGTGGAAAGAGAGGCATACTCTGCAGGTCTGTGTTTAATTAGTACTTAGAAGATGCAGAAATGGATGGTGTAGGATTTTTCTCAGAGGAATCATCATGGTATTTTGCATTTAAAAGCTCAAGACATAGGACAGGGGATTGGAGAAGCTCACTCTTACAGCACATTACATTTATTGTAAAGCTCCAAACCAAACCTTCTCACTTCTTTGCCCAGTGGCAAAGGGTACGCTAGGTGTTAGACTAATAACATTAATGTAAATAGAAATATGCATCACATTCATTACTTATTTTGCTCTCACAGCCTTCTGATAAGGACAGGTCAATGCAGCCTCCCCAGTTCTGTATTAATGCCCCAACATCTTCATAAAATTCCACAATGAGTGAACTTCCACTAATATACATTGCTGCCAGTAATCATTGACATAACTGCCTATGGAACCATACTTTTTAATGCAATATTTTCTCACACTGACAGGAGGATCTGAAGCATGATCAAGAATATCAGTGAGGGAATACTATTTCTCTGTTCATTGAGATGAAGAAGACTCAATGCATTGTACTTGATGTGGAATATGAACTTGTTGATTAGATTGCAAATGATCAGAAAACAGACATAAATAATGCAGACCTAATTTAGTCCTTTAAAAGGTTAAGCACAATAATTAGACTGTAAAGTCTGGAAACTGCACGTCACATCTACATGTGACTCGATAATATTTGTCGATATTGGTCTCACAATTTAACAATAACAAAGCTTGCACCGACTGAGACTTGAGCATTATTATATTTCAAAGCATTATCATCATATCAACGAATGGGCTCTTCATTCAAGCCCACACATTTACTAACCTGTACAGGCTCACCATCTACTTGAACTTGGCCTGCTATTTCCATCATATCCAATGCCAGGTGGCAGATAGATCGTGCATGATGAATGCAAGGCTCTGGTAGACCACTCACTGTCATATACTTGTCCCCAACTGTTTCCACCTATCAAGACACGTATGTCTCAATTACTGTATAATCATGGGCTTTAGAATATTAGAATGGACGTCGTGCTTCCTTCATGATTGCTCATTCTTTCAAACAGTTTTTTTTCACTCATTCAAATCACCTTAATTCCCATCATCTCTGCTTGTTATTGAAGATAATTTATTGTATGCTAACAATTTAACAAATTAAAATCATACTGTGATCGTGTGAACTGAAGGCTCTCTTTTGGGGTCTTCTGGATTTTTGTAGAAACCGAGCACCATGTTTGTTTTGACTCACAGCCTTGATTCACTTGGGCATAAAGCTGATTTCTAGTAAAAGCTAGACATGAATCTTACACATATAAACACACATGCATACACATGCACATGTATATATGGGATATATATATCTGTATCTACCTGCCTGCTACCAGCTGCATCTGCAACTACACCTCATTCCTAATGAAAACATTGCATTCACACTGAATAACTGAATAATAAGTTATAATTTACAACCAGGAGACCCAGGTATATGACTGAAAAACTTAAAGCACAGGGTCAGCAGAACTACAAACTGCTTGTATAAGTGGTCACAACTGCTAAATGTGGAAGTAGATTTATATATCCACCTAATGGCTGATTGTGCAGAAATCCTGCTGAGAACTAAGCCCTTTACGTTCCTTCACACATTTAGAGAGAAACAACATACTCTTCTTTAGCTATGTAATATCAAGTAACACACTTCAAAGACTATTTTTTAAAAAAGCCTAAAATCCAAAGGATGAAAAAGAGTGACATGATAGTAAATTATTGAGGTGTCACAAATTAAATACTTGGAAAATCTTCTGCTTACCTTATAAACAAATGGATTCCTCCGTGAATCAGTCAGAATATCAAACCTCGTGTAAAGATCATTTAAAAGATTAACAATCTTCATGGCTCCCTCTCCAGAGGCATGTTTACTACAAAAGGCATTGAATCCAACAATGCCACTGAAAAGAATGGTCACATTGTCATACCGCTTAGCTGGAACAGGACGCTTGTGTCTCAGCTCATTTGCCACTGATGGTGGTAGAACAGAGTACAGTAATCTAAAAGTGTAAAAAAAGAAAGGCACAAGCATAGCAGAAAGAATGTGGAGAAAGGTCTTTACATCAGCACTCTTCAAATATTAACTTATTACCTCCCATAGGGTTGATAGCATACTTGCATCATCAAACACTGATATTAAAGACATTTACTGAAGAATATGTTACTTGGGAAAGAGGAAATCAGACACACAGAGCTTCACTCTGTTCTCATGTGTATTCATTCAACTTTGTAACTGCCATCTTAAGGTGTGTTTCCCTCCTCACACAGCTGAGCGGGCAAGCTGAAGATCTCCTGACTGTTTCACAAATCTTGAGCATCATTTTGTACGCTGCCTTCTACCCAAACCCCCACTACCTGCATTTCTGGGAAGTTCACTATTGCATGAGTTATAATTAGTGAATATTTTTGGCATGTGGTATAGTAACGGACACTGTCTGTTCCAGTGGCTGTGAAGAAGACTAGAATTCCTGAAGATACAATGACTTCACAAAGCAAGTCAGTAAGAATTAATAGAAAAAATCTTTTTTAGGCTTTTCTCTCCAACTCTTCTGTCCATCCCTTTCAAGTCCCTTTTACAATAATTTCCATTACTACAGAAAAAAATAATCTGTCAATAGAATTCATAGCACAACATAGTGTTAATAGTGTTCATAGTGTTAATTCTACTAATAAACAAACATAATCCACAAATAATTATTCTGTTACAGAAATGGGAACTATGTTTTATAAATGATAGTCAACCATCAACCCCATCCTGCTTGTCAAAAAAATTTTGTTTAATTTATGTGCCAGTAGTCCTTGAGCTGTGCTCAAATAGACTAACGCTATGAATTTGATTTTATAGTTACCTGCAGAAATGGATTTGGGGCCCAGTGAATATAATTTATTATTGTTATGTACTTACATCTAGATGGT
>JAOXNO010000033.1:34892017-34907401 GCA_028565335.1 Limnodromus scolopaceus | reverse complement strand
CAAACTTGAGTATAAGAAGTTTCACCTAAACATGAGAAGGAACTTCTTTACTGTGAGAGTGGTAGAGCACTGGAACAAGCTGCCCAGAGAAGTGGTAGAGTCTCCTCTGGAAACATTCAAAACCCGCCTGGACAAGTTCCTGTGCAACCTGCTGTAGGTAGACCCACTCTGGCGGGGGGGTTGGACTAGATGATCTCCAGAGGTCACTTCCAACCCCATATGATTCTATGATTCTATAGATACATAAAATAGTCCTGTGTGAAACTGCAGAAAGGTGATAAAATGAAACATTTTTTTTTCTATTTAGCTATTTCTCCACCCAAAACAAAAACATATGTTTTTCTCAATATTAATTTTTCCTCTTGTGATCATGAGATTCCTTAGGTTTGCTCTGCAGGTTGAGGGACACGATCCTTCCTCTCTACTTAGCACTGGAGAGGCCACACCGGGAGTGCTGCGTCCAGTTGTGGGCTTCTCAGTACAAGATAGATACAGAGCTACTGGAGAGAGTCCAGTGAAGGGCCACTAAGATGATTAAGGCACTGGAGCATCTCCCATAAGAGGAAAGGCTGAGAGAGCTGGCACTGTTTGGCCTGGAGAAGAGAAGGCTTGGGAAGATCTCAGCAATGTGTACAAACACCTGAAGGGAGGGTGCCCAGAGGATGGAGCCACGCTATTTTCAGTGGTGTCCAGTGACATGACAAGAGGCAATGGACACAAACTGAAACACAAGTCATTTTGTCTGAACATCAGGAACACTCTTCTATTGTGAGGGAAATTCAGCGCTGGCACCTGTTGTCCAAGGAGTTTGCAGACTTTCCATCCCTAGAGACAGCCAAAAGCTGTCTGAACAAGGAGCAGAGCAACTGGCTCTAGGTGGCCTGGCTTGAGCAGGGAGTGTTGGACAAAATGCCCTCCAGAGGTCCCTTCCAACCTCTACCATTCTATGACTGTGTGACCCAAGAAACAAGAATCTAGCTATTGAACAAAATAAAAACAGTATTATTGTAAACGATTAAGATCTACTATCACCTTCACAGAAACTGGTAACATATAAGACAAATTCAAGTAAAATCTCATGAAAATACAGACTTAGAAGCATGTATTCCCTCAAGCAGATTTTTGTAAGCATTTCTTCTAAACAACCCGAGAAGAAAAGTGGATAATAAAGTATTAAACAAATTGCAGATATTAACTTCACACTTATATAAAGAGAACTTCAGAACTTAGTAAAGCAGTCCTGTGTTGGATTGTTTGAAAATCACAGAATCACAGAATATTCATGGTTGGAAAGAACCTCCAAGATCACCGAGTCCAACCATACACACACGAAAAAACCCTACAATCTCGGCCACCAGAGCATGCCCTGAAGTGCCACATCTACATGTATGTTTTGGATAAAGAGATTTGGAAGGACAATTCTGGAATCTCAGTTCTGTTCTTCCAAGTTGGAAGTGAACTGCCATAATAACATCAGAAACTTAGGGCTAGGAACTGAAGCTCTTATCAGTTCCAAAAAAAAAAATATTCTTTGAGCAAAATTCTAACTAAAGTCCAAACCAAAAATTGTTTTTCTGTGCTGTGCTATTTCAAACAATGCATTACTAACAGCCTGAAAAGCTGTTAGCCATGAAAGCATTAATTTACTAAATTATGAGGCAAAGGACTGAGATGAAAGAAGTTGGTCAGTTTTTTTCTCCTGTTCTTGTTTTTTTTGAGTAGTGCAAAACTAGGCAGGTATCACAATGGTAAACTTACTCTGCTTTAAAACCCTCACTCTATACTATTAATGATTAATAAGTGACCTGTGGAGAAATGGAGGGAGACTTTCACTGTCTGTGTGGATAAGCTGCAAATTTTGGCACTCTCACCTTACAGAAACAAGTAGCTGATTTTTCTCTGCTTATCTACCACAGAAGTTTGTAAGTACCTGTGGAGTAAAGCACCATGTAATGTCATTAAAGGTGTCAAAAGCTAGGCTTTATTAATCAGCTGAGGCAAGAAAAAGTTCAGGGTTGAGGGCACATGACTTTCTAATAGGGACAAGGGGTAAAAAAAAAGGTTAACAGGGAAAATAAAATACAGACATTAAACACTTTCTTCAGTTCAGAGGTTTTGGCTCAGGGAGTCTGGAAGAATAGTTTGGATTTAACTTAAACTTTGTGCTCTTTTACAATAAGTTTGACTAATACTATTAAATGTCAATTTAATTACAGTACAACAATAAAATTTCCAGGAAAGCCTAACAAAGTCAAATGAAAATGACAAGTAAATTTAGAATAAATATTAAAACTTCTTTGGAACATATATTATTTGTGAGAAGTCCGAGGTGGATATCTGTACTGTCTGATACAATCTTCTTAACAAAGTAACATTCAGACTGAGGACACAGTTTGTCAAAAGTGTGTTCTGGTAGCTGCTTTGCACAACCCAGATTTCTCCTCTGCCCCACTGATCCCTTTTGTCTCTGCACGTCCCCTTGACTACGCTGACAGAATTCTAACAGACAGAACACCAAACCACGTAACAGAACAGATGTGGGTAAAAATAACCCAGAAAAAAGCCCTGTTATATTAAACCCAGCTCATTTCCTCAGTCTAGTTTATTTTATAGCTTGGCAACAGCAGGAGAGACACAGCTGAAGAAGCTGTTGTAGGACATGCTTGAGCAGTAAGAAAGGGGGACTGCAGAAGCTGCTTGTGCTACCAAAAGAAATGCTTATCAAGCAACAGCTTCATTGCAGCCAACTTTCCAACATGGTCCTTCTTGTCTGTCTTGACACTTTGAATAAACAGGGACCTAAGAAGAGGATTGTTTTGATTCTGTTGCATCCTTCCATATCTGATTAGTAACACCTGCTGTAAAATTTAAACTTAAACAAAGCAGAATCTAAACAAGGACAACAAGTATATCACCATCACTATACAGAACTAGCCATTCACTATAAATCTGAGCTACCTTATAAGAAAACTTAAAGGCAAATACTCTGATACAGAAGAACAAATACCTTTGTCGTGGGATTGCTTGTAAATCTCTTATCTGAGCAAGATCATGTTTTTGTGATGCACTCATGAAACTGGAACTGATTTTCTGAGTAAGTATATAATGAAACTGTGCCAGAAATGTAATGTGGCTAGGAAATAATTTAAAAAAAAAATAAATGGTTGCTGTACCTGCTTTGATTCTTTTCTACTTGATGGGAAGTATTTTATATTAGTTGCAATATTTCTAGCACCAAAAAGCTTTCATTTGGTGTTTTTCGCTAGATATATCTGCACCTTGGATCAAGCTCTGATTTTATACCATTACATATGCAAGGCCTGATCAATTTAATCTTTCTGTTACTCCCTATGGACACAAAGCAGAAGGCTCTTTCCCGTTTCACAAGTGACTTAGCACACATGACATTATGTAAACTCTGTGACTGAGGAACGTTTTTCCACTTCTCGGGCAGTAGGTGTATATCCAGCCACACTGTCACGCAATGACAGTGTGAGACCCACAAACACATCTTGATTCTGGGAAGGACCTGGCACGCAGGCTGGGAGGAAAACACCGCTTGCCAGCCAGGCCTCATCCATGCACATCAGCCTCACCGTTTGCACATAGATGAAGAATCTAGGACATAGAGACAAAATATGTGTTCTCACAGAACACAGTAGACAGTAAGAAATATATGCCAAATATAAAATAAAGTGGAAAAAAAGCACCCCAAATAACCCAGTACCTAATTTCTGTATGTCACCTCTTTCTTTGAATAGGGGGATACTGTTCTGAACTGTTCTCGATTGGGTCTGTTTGCAAATTAGTGCTGGCCTTCCCTGCACATGGCTGACCTGTCCTTAAAACCAACACAAATGATGATGGATCTTCCTTAGTCAGTACCGATGCCACTGCTTCACAGAGGACAGCAGCAATGAAAATGGTTGCTTGCCATCACTTGACTTTTTATTTTTTTGATTTTGTCTTAATGACATAAACTTCCAATGTGTACATCCCTTCAGACATTACCTTCATATCTATTTCTGTACCGTGGATCTGTTGAGCTACTGTTTTAATTATTCCAATCACAATATCCTGGAGACCTTCTCTTTCCGAATAGTAATGCAGAATGAGTCCCTTCCCCTTCTCCGCATCAGTGCATCTAAATGAAGGGGCTCGCATACCCGGGTAAATAGTAGCAAGGTGGTCATGCAAAGCATCCAGATTCTGGAAGAAGAAATTAAAAACATGATTATAAGGCATTCATTTATTAGTTCTGAAGAAGTACATATTCCGCCTAATTTGAACATCCTCTTTCTCCTACTGCTCATACTCCCCGTTCATTTGCCTTATTATTTGTAGAACCGTCATCAAAGCAGGCTTTTCAGGTAGCTTGCAATGTTCTTTCCATCTACTGTAGCAATATTTGGACAATGAATGGCATCAAAGTTAGCACTATTAAAAATTACTCCAGACAGTAAGAATTCATGGTTGACTATGCTGTGTTTTGAAACACTCCAATGAAACACTCCAAAAGACCTTGTGTGTGTTTCTCAATCCTTTACCTCATCCATTTTCATGCCTTTCAAATTCTAGTCCCTATAAACTCTTCAGATGTGAATTTCGGTGTTGGAAACAAATAAGCATGTCTGAATAAACATGTATCTTTTTACTTATTCTCAATGAAACAGGCTAGTTCTGACATCATAACAGTCAACCCAAGTTTACAGGGCCTGACAAAGTCTCAAATTTTAAAGTAAAGATTTAAATAATTGAAAGACCAACTTCAAATACATACTTTCTTTGAGAGTAACTGAAAAAATCCACAGAATATTTAGAACATAACACAGTGGCTGTGATAACATTTCAGCAAAGATTATTCAAGAAAGGAAAGAGGTGTTCTATTTTTCCAGCTGATGTTCTGGCCATCTTATGTATTTAACTTAACATTTTAACTAGACAAATTGCTATCTGTAGAGGAAAACTAAATGACAAATTGATAGGCATATCTAGTAAGGAAATTAAAGAGAACAATGAGATAAAAATCACACTGAGAACACAACACTAGCTCCAACTTTGATTATGAAGCAATTATCAAACTCCAATTTGCTATTTACTATATATTTAACACAGAAAGAGCAACCTAGAGCAATCTTTCTGGTTGGTGTTGCAACACACAAAAATTATTTGCTTATGTTGTAAAATTCATACAACTTCTTTACATCTTAAGTCCAGAAAATTAATGTATCTTTTAAATGTTGTTGTCTCACACTCCCAGGTAATGACTGTAGCAGGCTTTGCATATTGTTTTCTGCCAGCACAAGGAGAAGTGAGGTGAAAATATTTTCAATGTGCTGCCCAGGCCACTCCCCACCATTCGTGAACGTATGTCAATCATCAAATTTGCAGAAGCACACTGCCCTTGATTTCCTGTAAGCTTGTGGAGTGCTCAAACAGCTGCCTCTTCTCCTGGGAGGCCTCCAGAGGAAATAAGACTCTTAGGAATGAATTCCGTAGGATGCACTCAGCCTGGAACTTCCTCCTTCGTTTTTTCAGTTTGTTTCAAATCAGTGTTTTTGTTGCTATATCGACACCTCCAAATTAAAACTTGAAGAGGCAAGAATCTGGGAGTCAATTAATTCCAGCTGTTAGTGGGCATTCAATTGCAAAAAGTAATGCCTGAGGGCAAATTCTTTAAGAACTTTGCTGGGTTCAAGACAATGAAATTGGCAGATCCTGCTCTGAAAGAGTGTGGATGAGAAAAGAGCGCGAGAGCATGTTGGCTCCAAGGGAGTGACACACAATCTCCTTAACTGGGTACAGAACTGTTCTTTCAATACACATGCTCAGAAACAGCTGGGATATATTGACTTTTGGGAAGAAAACTCCTAAGGAGATACACGGGAAAAAACTATAATCTCCCAGATTCACAGTCATCAATGCCTGAAGAATTTCAAAAGGAGTTTGTTATGGGAAATGGCCAATGTTGAGGACAAAATTTTTATAAGATGGTTGTCTAATTATTAACATTTAAATCCAGCATAAGCGTTGCTAACAAATGGCAGTAGCCTCATTCTACATGACCACTATGTCACCCTACTACCCCATCACTGACTTTGTGTAAGCAGTGTCACAGGCAAGCCCATGTGATATGTCCTTCAGTCTCTCTAACCATCCAGAGTCAGGGACTTGCCCAGGATATATTGCAGCTGCTTTCCAGTCCCCAATGTGTGTCTTCTCCCTGCTTACAGATTATGGGCTGAGCAAAGAGCTAACTGTATTCAGAACCTTGCTGCAACACATCATCAAGAAGCAGTAGAGATGTGCTTCCAGACCAAAGAGCAGAAATCACTCCCAGATCCTGTCTTTTAGACATTGACACTCTCACTCCCACTCCTACTTTTTTGTTGCGTTTAATCCATTCTAAATTGATATGGCAGCTCCTGGATGAACAAATGTGTCTTTTTCTTGTTTGTTCACCAGCTGTAGGCCAGAGGTGCAGTCAGGTACAGATAATAACAAGTTAAGCTTTCTCCCTGAATTCCTGGCTCCTAGACTGCTCAAAGGTATGCCAAAGCTTGTGCTGGGACCAGAGACACTGATTCTAGAGCTATGGACAGCAGTGATCAGCTCCATGGTGAAACACAAAGGGATCTCCAATCAAGAACAAGACGTGACATTAAATCAGGCAGACCCTGGCCTCTCTAGAAGGTAAAGAGCTGTGGCAGTCAGCTGAAATACAAAGATACGCTGTTCAACTCCGTGTGGTACAGAGCATCTGGAAACTTTTCTAAGAGAGGAATTAGTCCCCTGAAACTTATTGCACTGCAATTACAAGCAACTAAATAGCCATGTAAATGATTCTCTAAATGAGAGAACTAACCACTACTCCAGTGTTTGATTTTCATTCGGCAGAAAGCTACTGAAAATAACATAAAAACATAAAAGGGTTTCTTAGGAGTTACCTCTTTTCACACTGCTTCTCTTTGGCGCAGTGTCTTTCAGTATGATTTGCAATTTTTCCAGGCCTGTGTTTCTCATAGAAAGTATAAATATTAGATTTAGTTGCACTATATTTTTCCTCTATCATGAAGCTTGAAGTACCTGCGTTTCATCTATGAATAAACTAAATTTTCTCTGAGATGTCAGGGGAAACAGAATATAAATATGAGATTTATTTTCACATGCTTTAAAAAGCTGCAGCCCTCAATTACTTTGTATATCCTGAACTGAGTACAGATTTCATGAAGCACCTTTTGGAACTCTATTACGCATTTTAAAAATTTGACACAAGTTCAGCACATTAAAACCAATCTGCACCTATTTTCTAATAGGTGTATAAATTAGTTTCCTGACCTAATCTGACTGCTGGACAATGTAAAAATAATAAATCACGAATAACGTTGATTTTCCATCATAATAAAAAGCTAAAAAGTACACTTCTGGCACAGCTATTAATACATTAGTTCTATAAAAATTTACAGAAGTATATAATAGCCAACGTCATCTGCTAACACTGAAATTCAAACAAAGCAGCTTAGTCATTAGAAGAATATAAATGTAAGCTGCTCACGCTTTTATAGAGGTTTGGTGTGCACTACAAATGTGTCCAGTCTTTTCATCATCACACATGGTAAGGAACAGAAAGAGAAGTATACTATATGGAAAAGGGGATGAAGAAAGGAATAGGGAAGGACTGGCCCATCCATGGGTACCCAAAATGGTGGAGCAATGGGCCAGCTACTCTTTTTTTTTTCTTCCTTCCCTATTCTTGCTCAACCCTAACCACAACCTCAGTACATGAGTCATCTTTAAAAATTACATTTTCCTGAAGGCTTGCTTTGAGGGCAGCCTGTGAATGAAGCTATGAAATATATAGGATGCCACATCCTATAGACAGACAATGGTATACAGATCATACATGATATGCACGTTTGAGCATACACATACCCTGTCTGTCTGCCCAGCAATTACAGTCCGGGGGATTTGTACAAGAGAACTGGGTTGACTACATCTA
The DNA here is from genome assembly GCA_028565335.1 of Limnodromus scolopaceus. Lineage (NCBI taxonomy): Eukaryota > Metazoa > Chordata > Aves > Charadriiformes > Scolopacidae > Limnodromus > Limnodromus scolopaceus. The sequence continues at coordinate 34,899,402 of JAOXNO010000033.1, read as the reverse complement.
GAATGTTCCAGAATAATCCAGGTTTTGGAGCAAATAGTGAGACACAGAAGTAAATATTCTAGTAATCCAGCAAACGATGCACTCTGCTCTTTTCATTTCTTATTGCTGGAGAGATTTTAAGGAAACAGATGGTAAGAGGCTGCTGAATTTTCAGTGAAAATCAATACAAACTTGACACTCAGCTTTTGGGCAATCTCCCGTGAAATCTTAATCAGTTCAGTCTTTTTAAACTCATTACAGCAAACAGTTCTCTCCAAGAGGAATATACATCACAAATCTTAAATCCCAAGTGTTTTTTTGAAATGAACAATTTTCAGGTGACAAAAAAGGGAAGCCCATTTTTTCCTAGAAAACACACTTTGGAGAACTCACTACATTTCTTCCATGCTACTGAAAATTTGTTTTGTTTTACAGTGCAGTATTATGTCTTTCTGCAGTTAGGAAAGCACAAAAATTGACGTAAACACTGCTGCTTTATACAACCCTCAGTTCATGGATGAAGGATAGTGTCCTAGAGATAAACTATGTATGAGCCCTAGCTCTGTACATAATGTAAAATTAGAAATAGCCAGTATCTATAATTAGTCAAAGAGAACTTAGAAGAAGAAATATTCTGCACATCCGAAGACCACTTTTTCTGTTAGTATAAACAACTAAGTCTTTTTACTTAACATACACAGACAATTTGATTTGGTGGTTTTTTTCATGTCTCTTGTAGTCCATACTTATCTTACATATCAAAACCCTTGTTAAAAACTTTTCTTTGCAATTTCAAATGAAATTTCAGATTTATGAATGCCTCTGCAACCCCAGCTTACCTGCCTTCTCACTCCTTTTTTTATGAAATTGAACAGTCAAAGATGCTATATGAAAATCATTACTTTTTCAAGTAACTGAATAATTATTATAGTATAATTATATTATTAATAATTATTATATTATTATTATCAGAATAGTATTATAAATAATATTAACTGAGAGGGGAAGAGAACAACAATGCCAAAACTGCTAAGCAGTAGGAAGCTCTACAGAATACAAATACCAAGGAATAAAGTTTTCAGACACCTCTCCACAAATAATTAGTAGATTATACAGTACAACCTGTATCTCCAGATCTCAATCATTATCTGTTGAGTTGACCATACTTCTGCCTGGTATCTGAAATAATTTGGCACAAAATTCTTACCTGCAAAAACTCTCTGACATTTGAGCCCAGGACCCGTAGAATTGTATCATAACCGGATTCTTGACAAAACACAAAAAACATCTTTCCAAACATTTGAAGAATTTCCCCAGCATTTAGATCTAGTTAAAACAGGAAAATATGATTCAGTCCAAACACTGCATTTCACACACTTTGCTTACTACTTTAGCCACGTATTCATACTAGATCCAGTATGTCAAGAATATGAGAAAAGTAAGCCTCAGGGTCCACATGGCAAATAATGATCATTCAATACAGGGATTTCATTAGGATTTAGCAATTACCGATTAGCATTATGAATTTGCTGCATTGTTCACTTCATGCATGTATAGTATTTCAGATTTTGGTACAGATAAGAAATCACTACTTGAAAATAAAGGAGCTCAGTTTTTAGTAGTGTTCGCCTCAGGGGAGTAACTTCTGGTTTAAAATAGCATGAAACCACATCAGCTGCTCCAATTCAACGTAACTACTACAGTCATTGTAGTCTTATGGGTTCTTTGCTAATTACTGATTCAAAACAAATTCATACCGCACTTGGGTCTGCAGATAAAATAACGCTGATGGACATAATTCTACTTTTTAAATCCTAGACCAGAGCTGCAATGACTGAAAATTAATGTGACCCAAATCAATGGCAGTTATGAAATGAGATGTGCCCATGCCACAAACATTTCTGTAACTCAGGATGCTTGTTCAGCAGAGAGATCAAGGATGCAGCAGCCACCATGGGCTGCTCTTGCAGCCGTGGCTGAAACCTGGGTGTATTGGCAAGGTAGTTACACTGGTATATTGTTACTTCATGACTACTTATAATACAGACCGCGCTCTGTGGATGAGGTATATTACTGCAGCTTAAGATGTACCTATGGCTTGGAATACTTTGGAAGTAATAAAAATCACTTCAAGGAATAAAAATATCTTAGATAAATTAAAAAAAAATCCCTTCTTTGAGATTTTTAAAAAATTCTTTCTTTGACCAATACCTTGTTTTCACTTCCTCTGTACTAAATCCTGTTTATCTCTGCTATGTGGATTGTTTTCAGGGAGGTTATCTTTTATGTGATCAATGAGCAAAGAAGATATCTGCATTACTTACTAAGGACCTTGCTCGCAGCTGCAACCAGATCATACGTTTTGGAATCATCATAAATTATTCTGACAAGAAACTGTCCTTCTTCATCCAGTTGTGCCTCCTTCCTAAAGAGAACACAGAACAAAATCTTTTTGGTTGAGAGAAAAGCACCATATCAATAAATCAATTATATATTGTTTGGTATTAGTCTTCTAAATAAAGTGGATCTACCTTTAAGAAGTTACTTAAGATAGAAAAATAGAAACAAATCTGTTCCATACCTCAGAGTCATTAAGGTACAATACAAATATTTCAGACAATGTGTGTTCTGAAATAATAATTAGCTGTGAGAAAATAAACATGATTTTTCAGTACAGAGCCTCACAAAGAAGTTGCTGAACTAATAAAGAAAGAATTTGCATTATAAAACGGGGAATATCCAATAATCCAGCCCAAGACGGGCTCTTAAAACACTTCTTAAGCAATTGCTTTCACTCCTTCCAATTTTGATTATATTTTACTTAACAAAGGCACGGGATGTTTTTAGCAACCATTTGCACATATCTTCAAAGAGGAATCTAAAATCCAGACGTAGGTACCTAATCAAATACCCTTTTTTCAGAATTCTGTACATGCCCAGAGATAGAAATGCAACAAAGGATGCTAGGATTTTGTAAGGCCTTGTTCTTGCATTGCAGATAAGTTCTTCATGAGTGAAGTGTCACCACTTAGCTAAAGCATGATAAAAATATACATTTCTTCACTAAACAATTCTTAAACCAGGTTTGTGACGAGACTCATGCATGTGTCGTGCACACTTACTGCTGCTAAGTAAAAAACCAAACGAAAACGACCCCTTTGTTTTTCAAAATAATTTATTATTCTCTTCAGCTTGAACATTGAGTCAGCAGCTTGTCCAAAAGGCAGCACAAGTCAGTAGTGTTTTTATTCCTTCAGGAAAACAAGTTGATATCCCCAGGCAATGAACCATTGTGCCTTCCAAGCCCTGCATTTGACAGGAGTTACTAGGGGAAATTCACAAGTGTCTTCCTTTCTGTTTTACCCTCCATGTACTTAACACAGGAGCAAGGCCACTGGTGATGCAGTGGTGGCTGAGTCCCAGCTCTCTGGAGGATGACAAGGAGCACCTTCACGGTCAGGCAGACCCCAGGACCCTGAAGAGTCAGCTGCCCCATGTGGCTGGTCCTGCTACACGTAGAGCATGCCAATGGACGTGGCTGCAGCTCTGCCCTGTTGCAAGTGCAAGTCATATTCTGCATTTGCCCCTCATTCCCTGGCAAATTCTCCTTCAGCAGAGAGACGGGGTCACGCAGTGGGCACACGATGAAGCCGCACTCTGTTCAAGTCCTCATCCGGCAAAGGGGCACAGCCTCCTTTCTCAGTGTATTTTTTATAATAGCTGTTCACCTTCTGTGATTTCGCCTACAATGACTCTCTCTAGAGACAATGTGCTATGCAGAAATAGTGACAAAAGAGGAGACAAAAGACTCACACTCTATGTGCTTAGAATGCATTTTGGCTCATCAAGACTAATGTGATCAGGGCATCAATAGTATCTTTGCAGGTGGAGGGTCACTGCTACCTCATTAAAAAGAAAAGATACCCTTTCATCTCAACACAGATCTATGCTGCAGAACACTTAGAAAAACAAAAGAAAGGCAAAGAGGTAGGAAAGCCTAGAAGAGAATGACTGAATTACACCTTCTTATGTCACACCAAAAGAAAAATCAGTACAGGGTGTTGTTCTTCAGAAAAAGCCCTAGAATTAGAAAAAATATCAAGAAGGCAGACAATGAGCTAGTTTTTTATAAAAAATTAAGCATATGCCATGCAAATAAAAACATTCATTGACTCAGGACTGGAATAATTATTTTTCTAATGTACAAAAGAAAGTGAACCATGAGTAAAAAATTATTTACAAGTATCATGGTAATGAAGGGCTGTCTAGGACAGAAATACTCCTTGAGATAAGGCTGAAACATACAGTTTAAGAGTCAATATAATCTCTAATGGTCATAAGAGGAATTATAGACCTATAAAAATAGATTCAAAATCTACTATATGAAATTGTACATCATCTTTTACATCAAAATATTTGTCTCCATTATCATAATATGATCAGCCATCAAACAAAACAAAAGTCTTTGACTGAAACTTAGATTCCAATTTGCTAGAGCTGGCATAATTTATTTTAAAAATGAAATAATACAAAATAATAATGCCTGCACAACACCTCAAGCATTTACAGTTGTGATGGAATTATCCAGCCACACAAACAGAAACATTTTCTGTGTTACTCAAAGAGGAGAGAGGTCTGAGAATTAAGTACACTTGTTCATGTTAAAACTGCTAGATGGCAAATGGTACTGCTGATAAGACACGATTCCAATCTCATAAGGTAGTACTCTATTGACCTAAATGAAATTACTTGCCATTTAATCCTCCAATTAGTAATCAGTCTTTGATAAACTGCTCACTTAGCAATGGAAGTCTGGAACCAATTATTTTCTTTTTCCTCTTCATCTTCCTTTAATCTTACTCATCACATTCTTACTGCTCATCAAAAATTATACTACATTGGTTTTATATTTTAAACATGTATTTACCTTTTTTTACTAATTAATGAAATCTTGCAACTGCTACTTGACATATACATTTTTATACTCATTCCATAAATAGGCATAATGAGCTAAAAACAAGCTATGCAATTTTCCCAAATTAATACAACAAGGCTACAGGGGAGGTGAGACTAAACATCTTACCAAATTCTACATAAAAAAGAACATAGTTCTCTACGCAATTGCATGAAAAACATTAATAAACTTAATGGTTGGGGTTTTTTTTCTTAAACTCTTTGGGAACTTCCCAAAAGGAATGAAAGAACGGGTACTAGCAAGTAGAATAAAACTGCAAGAGTATTCTCAGAGATACAAAAATATAAAGTACAGTGTTATCTTTTTTAAATAATCAATTACAAATATTTTATTCATTATTTGAAGAAACAATATAAAGAAGCAGTCCCCTACAACGCTCTTATTTTCATACTCCAAAATAGTATTTCTGGTCCTCTTCCCCAGCCATTCTCTAAAACTTCAGATGAGCCTGCAGGGCATCAAGTCTCACTGATTCCTGAAAACAGCTCCCTGTCACATAATCCTTCTTTTCCTAAGTAGGAGGAGAGCTGGAGTTATTAGTGGGAAAAGTTGTCTTGAAGCATATGAGGTCAGTGAGGGACAAGAAGGCAGAATTTGTATTTTCTGAGAACTGAACTGAAATTAATATGAGAAAAGAAAACCATCTTGATTCTTTGATTCTCATAACATGATATGTAACTGGAAGTCAGATACAGTTTGGAAAGAAGTTTGCAAAGGGTGAACAAACTTTCCCACATCTCTGAAAGACACTGTGATTTCTTTTAGTCTCTCTGATCTCAGCCAAACCACAAAGGATAACACCACATCTGGAAAAGCAATGAACATCCTCAAAAATACTGCATACTTACACAATCCAGTAGACATAGTTTTTGCATGTGAGAATTTTGTCCATTAAAAATTCACCCGGCTTGATGATGCTGGTATCTCTTTCAAAACTTCTTACATTTCTTTCCAGTTACATTGATTGGAACTTTTCCTGCTTCCTTCTTTGTGCCAAGCCATGCTTCATTTTTTCTTATTTTAATTGTCTTTAGTTTACTTTGTCAAAGTTTTTTTTCAATGCCTGCACTTTCTCCAAGCCACCACTTTTTAAAATCACCACTGGTTATTTCAATGCCCATTGCATTAAGATTATTTTAGCTATTTTGTTTTTCTCCATTTTTATCTAGATGCTTTGGAACACGCAGCAGCCACCTTCTCTGTAACCTTAATGATGTGTATTTACCACTAAAATAACTTTATTGATAAAGTTAAACAAAAAATAGTTCAATTAGCAATCACATCTGCATTCCTTGGATATAATTTTCTGCGGTGAAATTCACTGCTCTAAGGCTTCACTCTCCCTCAGTATTAGCAGTCCTGCTGGGTGTTCCAGCAGCACAGGAAAAGGACCCAGTGCTTGTACTGGAGGCTAATCCTCCAAAACAAAAGAAAAAAAAAATCCTACCTTTTAGTTATCTTTGTTTTCAAAAGACAGAGAAAAATATATTTAAAGAAAGTGATCCAACAAAAGCCAATCTAATTTGGGGAATTTTTTTCTAGAAAATCTGTCAAATTAAATATTTACTCCTTCAAGGGATTAATTCAAAACCACATGGGCAAAAATCTCTTTGCTTGTCCTACAAATATGGCAAATCCCATGGCAATCTATGATCTAAACCTGTGTCAAAAGAAAAATTGGCATTTTTAAAACCTGTGCTTTAAAATAATTATAATCCAGAACTTTTATTTTCCTTTCCAGGACAATTCCTTCTCCATACCTCTATCCCCTGTTGTGCTGGTACATCCCAATCATTTAGCTAGATGTTGAGCTAAAATATAGTTCAGTTAGGTATTTGGTTTTGTGGTTTATTGTTCTGCTGGATAGATTCCCCTGTCTGCTTCATCACCTGATCACAGAAGTTGTTGTACGTACAGAACAATGTGCAGCCAGAGTGGCTGAGGACAGGACAGGAGGTTCAGTGAAGTCAGCTGAAGCCTTTCTCCTGCCCCCTGAGATGGGTCTGCACCTTCTGAAGCCTTTCTGCCTCCCGCAGTAATCTGACAGCAGTGAGAATTTCCAAAAGTCTTTCTCTCTGAAATAGCTGATTGGCCTTAAGACTACGTGTGATGGGGAAATGCTGTTGCAAGCTTATCCAATATGGTCAATGCAATGTGAAAACACTCCTGTTTTTACAGAGGCACTTGTCCTTCAGTGCTGTCCTTCCTTGCTGTGCTGAAGCACAGCATCACAGCTATCACCACCAGAGAAGCTGACCATGATGTTATCACCAACAGTCTAGGAAACTGGACAAAGTAATTGAAATGCACATTCAGGTGCATGGGCAATCCCTAAATGCATAGAATCATAGAACGGTTTGGGTTGGAAGGGACCTTAAAGATCATCGAGTTCCAACCCCCCTGCCATGAGCAGGGACACCTCCCACTAGAC
>JAOXNO010000033.1:34879804-34891917 GCA_028565335.1 Limnodromus scolopaceus | reverse complement strand
CACAGTACTCCAGGTGGGGTCTCACAAGCGCAGAGTAGAGGGGCAGAATCACCTCCCGTGACCTGCTGGCCACACTTGTCTTGATGCAGCCCAGGATATAGCTGCAGTTTTCTCACCTAATTACCTGGCCCCTACCTGATCTATCAAACCTGCCTGCATTTACACTGTAGAACTGGTTCTACACGAAGGGTGATATGAAGACATATATGATAGTGTTGTGAAAACTGTTATAACTAATGCTGAAAGTGAGGCTGCTTTGTCAGCTTTGCTGAGCTGCTGTGGTTGACGTTTATATCAACAGTAATTCCTCCACTGTAATATAGCTGGTTTTAAATCCATAATCTTTGAGTACCACATCTGAAAACAAACCTGCCTGCGTGGAACAACAAGGTGTGGCTACAAACATGAATATGTGAACATAAAAAGACGAGAAGGTTGCAACTGTTCTCACCTGAACAGCTTCCCCCTTCTGGCTGTCAGATGGTTCATGAGCTGGGATTAAAACTAGAATATAACATGGCATCCTTAGATGCAAAGAGTTTACATTTGGCTAACCGTATTTCATGGAAAACTTCATAATCCATAGCTTTATGAAAAACTGTGGCATTTCCCTTGATATGTTTTGCTGCAATCTTTATTCCCAGTTTTGACCAGATAAAATTGTGGGAGTAAATTAGCATAGCTCTAATGTTTTCTGCAGACTGCAATGTTTGATCACAAAGACATTAACAGCAACAACATGTTGGTGGCTTTCTTAAGGGCTTGACTGGAAAGGAGCCAAAAGCAACAAGCTCTGGCAAATTCCCAAGCCCTGGTTAATCCTTTGGTGAAGTAGCAGCACCACAGTAACAACATGTTAACTTTTATATGGCCTTTCTTTCAAAATAACTTCTACAGCAGATAGAACAGAATTTACAATTAATGTCTCATTTACATTCCTAGAGACAAAAGAAGGGTGTGCTTTGCTCCCCAGTAAGTTTATGTTCAAAACATTAAAAAAGCTCTTGCCCAAACGGAATCCTGTTGTCAGCACATGGGATGTGATATGTCATGGTTCAAAACTAACATCCTATGTTATGCCTGTCCAAACTGCTACAGTCTGGCAGCCTTTCTTATTTACTCTAGCCTAATTTTGAATGCAATCACAGAGCTATTCGAATTGTGGGAAACAAAGATTCCAGCCCAAACTTTTCTTAAATGCCTTTGTTTTCCTCCAGAATGTTTATATTATCCAGGTTAATGTGAGGAAGTTTACTTGGGAAAAAAACAACCTTAACCATTGCACCATGGAAAATAACACAGCTATACAGAGGCCATTTTTCATGTACAGGCTTGACTTTGAAATCAGTGGAAAAAATGCTGTTGAGTAGATCAAAGCAGGATCAACTCTTGAAGCAGCCTTTCCTCCATCAGTCATGCTAACACCCCCCAAACTGCTGTTGGGTTGGCAGCACAGAATAGCGTTATAGGTGATACTACAAGTGTACAATGGGCCCTTTGAAAGTCTTTCCCATTGTGAAACTGGTTTAGTATTTGAAAACACGCTACTAATGTTCAAAGGTAATGTTAATAATTCACAGAGATGGATGAAATGTTAAGCGTGGACAAAAAAAAATTACAACAGATCTTGCACTGAAGATTTTTAAACCACAAATTGCACACATTTTTACTTCACATAGAGGAAATATTTCGTTATTTTGATTTCAGAGGGATTTCTTTTGCCATTATTAGAGACTTTACAGACAACACAGTTGGCCTAGATGCCACATCAGGTTGGTCTTACTTATATAGCCCGTTCTGCACAGAGTGGACTTTAACATAGTTTTGCATTCATATTGCAGCATTTAAAGGGAATTTGAGTAAATCACAATCAAAAAGAAGGTTGCTGCTGTCAGAACATGTGAAGTAGTACTCGCTATCATTTCTCTCTAGTCAGTCATAAAGCTAGAATTGAAAAAAATTCTTGCAGAAAAAGAACTCTTCCCATTAGAGAACTTTGCATACAGTAAATATTGAGAAAATGTAATGGATACAAACAGGAAAAAAGGATGAAACAAGACTGCAAGGAACAACTACTTTGTATCCTTAAAGATACACAGGCTTCTCTGTGATACAACAACATGGTTTTTTAGAAACTTCTGGTATCACTTTAACAGATCATCTAGTGTCCCAAAAGCACAACTGGATCTCTTCCTATCAAAACTCCATTCCTAAGTGCAGGCTCTGGGTGTGTCACCTTGAACACACCACAACAAGAGCAAGTTCCAAGACCACTGCTAGGACTTCTTCCATGATAGGTATTGTTTCTGTTGGGACTTTTGCCACCATTGTGCTTAACTGCTCTTGGTGTACCAAGGATGGAAAAAGCGTTCATTAAATTGAAGAGACCAGTCAAAACAATGTTAATGACAAAATAACACTACTGCACTTAGAAACCCCACATGGTTCTGATCTCACTGATAGGAGCATCTCAAGTTTAATTCTGTTCCAAGAGTAACACCATTAAACAGAATTACATGTGTCAAACTAAAGATGGTATCAGTGAAACCAGAATCATCATCTTTGCATCTCTTTAACATTAAAATGGCAAACTCACTGTTCATTATATTATTTCATAGACGGCTTGCATTTTCAAAATGCTTCTCATCTTTTTTTCATGTATTTCACAAAGACGCTTTGCTAAAAATTACTAAAAATATTGAACTTCTCACTCCTCCCAAAAGGAAAAAAAAAAGAAAATAGACTTGTACATGTTGTGGATGGTCCAGAGATATTTTAAAACACCCAGCTGGGAAAAACATAAATTATATTAAGTTACAAGATTAAATAAAAATGGGAATCTGTCCAGGAAAATGACGTTCTGGGTAAAGTAAATAGGTGTATATTTATAGACTTTAGAGCTCTAAGCTGTTTCCCAGTTTTACAGGCTGGATAGGAGAGTGTTTAATGTAGGTTTTCAAAACAAGATAATCCTAAAAGATACAGTTAACAAACATACAAGTTCTTTGCTACTACTCCAAATACTAAAAACATTATTAAACATATAACACTAGCATTATTTTGCTTCCTTTTACATAAGTGGACTAAAAGGAATGGTATTTACAAAATACTCTTTTAAGCATTTAATTTATAAGAGCGAGTGATATGTTTCTAACACCCGGTATCCTGACAGGTCTAAAAGCACTTCCCATTTCTGGGAAAACTGCAAAGTACCTGAGAGGTACTGCAAGAACATTCACACCATGTTTCACAACATGCCACTATTTGCTTTTAGCCAAGTCTTTCCCAGACAAATTAAAGAATTTGGCATCCACACAGTTTAAACTCTTGACCTCCAAGCCAGTCCTTCCGCTGTGAGGAACTGGAGTTGCAGGAAGTGTAGTGTCCTGACCCCATAAATCTTGTGAATATTAACCTCCGGACCCATCAAGAACTATCTCTTCAGCATCAGTTTTAAGAAAACTTAAAAAATGCTGCTTAGAACTTTGGAATACTATGAAATAAAGACTTAGAAACACAACAACAATAAATGTTCCTATTTAACGCCATTTTCTGGATAAACACACATTAATGTTAAGAGGTATATGGATTTTAAAAAAAATTATCTATTGGCCTTTCACCCCTAACTGCTTTCCAGAGTCTCTTTCCAACATTGATTTATACGTAATCTGCATTTTTTTCAAAATTGTTATGAGATCGATTGAACAAAACACTCCATCTTCAGCACTGGGTAAACCCACATGCCATTAAGGAGACAGCAAAAAAATCCATTTTCCTGTTTTTTCAGACCACTGCAATTAATTATAACTGAGTCCTACATGACCCAAAATAACTATTATAAAATAATACATATTGAATATATATTCAATAATATAAGATTTCCATCTAAAACTCTAGTGAAGAGTCTATTTTTTCATCAGTGTCCATGGTGAGAAGACATTTAAGATAATTAACACAGTATGTCTGCAATGTTTTTGAGCATCAAAGAATCAGTAACTTTAGGTTAACTGTAACGCAAACATTACTTATAATAAATTAGTTGTGCGCTGGGAAAAAGAAATATCAAGCAAGCTCACAGCAATTGAACAAAGCAGGAGAGATGACTAAGGTAAGACAGATTACCACCACCGCAACATACAGCTAACATGCCTATGTGGTAAAATCCATAACCCACTTGTTAGCTACTTGGACTTTTCCTGCAGTTCCTGAGAAGAGAAGTACATAAGAAAGGAACAGGAAAGCCAGCAATTTGATGGGAGAAATCCCAAAGGCATTAATAGGATCAAAACAAATTGAAGTCCTAGGCACATCCAAGCCTACGCTCAGACGTTTAAAAGGAGTTTGGCACCAAGTTTCTCTTGCAAATCAGTCCTTGATGAGAAATATCACAAATAACTGGAAGGCCTTTCACTCACTTTGACCACACAGGACACCTAATTGGAATGCCACACCTCACATTTTGTAAAGATCTTTGATTCTTATCTTGTTTAGTGTGCATTTTTATTGCCCAGGCCACACTCCAGTTAAGTAGACATGATATGCGCACACACGTACAGAAATATTTACATGCATATGTATCTACATATACAAATATAGTTTCTCCAAAAACTTTACATTCTAAGCTAATGATTATCTATCTTCTCTCCTAGCAGAAGTGACACTGTTAACACTGTAGACAGACTGATATAGACTATGGTGCTGTTTTACATGCTTTTTAAAGGGTTGCCTCATGTATAGAAACTACAGTCAGATGAGAACTTAGAAACCACAACATTTTCCAGAATGATATTGAAGCAATAAAACAAGTGTCTCATAAAGGGCCATAAGCATTTGATGAGGTTTTTTGATACTTTTTGAAAGCAGGAAAGGTGGACTCAAATACCTCCCATAGCAACATTAGTGGAGTTTGCTCCAAGCCATATTTCCCTGCCTCTCCGCGAGGCTCCATGACACAACCTCCCAGTCACATCCATGAGCCCACAGAACCTGTTCCTTTTTTCCTTCAGGCTACCAATTCTTTCAGTACTGAGGCTACATCCTAGCCAGTTAACACACAACTATTCTGTATTCATCCCATGTATTCTGTATTTCATCCCATTTATCGATGTATGACCTCCGGCTTGACTTACAGCATAGTTTTCAAATCCAGCTCTCCAGCTCTGACAACAGAATTATTCCCTTCTAACAAGCCTTCCTGTGGAATTGATCCCTATACTATTTGCACAAGCACTAATGCATTAATGCACAAGCATTAATTAGCTCTCCAACAAGCTCATCAGGCCATTTTAAATGGGCAAGACTACCATGGATCAAAAAAGTTTCATTAATTTTCAGTGCCCAATTTGAGACAGGTAAGCGGACCTATTTTTTCAAGGTACTCTGCACTTTTTATGCTCAAAACACAGTTTTCATGGACTTCACACACCACCAGCATCAGACCTACAAGTTACCTGAATTCCAACACCTTGTAAGAGCTTACTGTTGCAACTTGTAACAAGTTTTTCATTACAGCTTCTGTGCATATTTTTCTAGGTTTCTGAAAAGGCAAACTATACTATAGTATGAATTATTACTACATCTAAAAATTGTGCTAAGCAACAGCAATAGGCCAAAGCTGTGATTTTTACAGGATTTGTCAACAAATGTAAATTGCGTTTTGCCATATTAGTAAGCAGCGAAAAACATTCTTGACAAGGTGACATTCTGAACTCAGTATATGGACACAGTATGTCAAGCTAGTGCCTTTATTCTGCAATTACAAAAGGTTTTTTATTATCTGCTTTGTTTAAGAAGCATAAAAATGGACAGGTTTTGCTGTGCGAGAAATTCTCAGGAAACAATGTAAGTTTAAAACAAAATCCAAGTCTGTCTCCTGTAAAAATATCGTAATATATATTCTTAAAGGCAGAGCTGAGTAGATTTTCTATTAAATTATTTGATTTTATATTATTTACTATTTCGGAATATAACTGCAAATAAAATTAATCAAGATACCACATCCTGTCAATGAGTTAGTAAGTATCTAAATTTTAGTGAAAGTCAATGGCGGACATTTTTAAATGCATAAATTAATAAAAACATCTACCTCTCCTGACTTAACAAGCCAACCTGCAATAACACTGATACACCTAACTGCTTGGATTGCCTTTGAACATTTACCAAATAAACATGTATTCTTAAATCACTGAGGTTTTATTGCAAAAGCCACACTGAGTAACTGAAGTCTGACCTATGCTAACCTTTACCAATACGACGCAGAAGTTTCTGTGTCTGTGCCTTTTCTAAAGGCAAATGACAGCCCTGCAGATTATTTCAGTCCCCCAAATTGTACAGGGTTTTCTATCACTTCAGCTGAATCCAATCTGAAACTGAGGAGAGAAGCTTTTCACTTACATTGCACCAGGATAATTTTTCAACCCTCAGTGTTTCACCATTGTAACCCTAACAGGACAGTTACAGAAAACAAATTCTCCTAGCCTGGAGCCTTTGATGTGTGAAGTCTGGGGGAGAACAACAAAAATTCGCCTCCTCACAGGACAAAGGATTGACTTTTGCTCTTCCTTTGTGTGCACTTCCAGACCATTGGGTCCATGTAAGGTTTGTGCTACCCAGCAGGTTCCCCAGACCTGGAGTCATGTCATTTAAGAGCATGTGTGGACAGCACATGCCAGCCTAGTCCACAAAAGGCAGACAAAAAAGGGCAAAAGCAGGTTGATGCCTTAATTCTATATTTAAGCATTGAGCACCAGGAAAATAAGATTATTACCTGCTTTCTGCACCCCACACTAAGGTACAGGCAACACAGGATACACAGCTCTCGGGGCACAAAATGCCTATTTTGCTACTGTGCAAGCGTCAACACAGATATTATTTTCAAGAATCAATTAAAAAGTGGATTGACCTCTAGGTAGTTACTTTTTGCAAAGGCAGAGCTTTCAACTTCTGTTCTGGTTTTTCCATGCTCATCAAGCTACACATTTTTGTGCAGACTCCCACCACAGAAACAGAAGGAAGATAAAGACTGCAACTGATTGGTTGTGCCATTTCATTCCCCAAAACCAGATCTTTTATATACCCCTGCAGGAAAAATACTAATTTATTCTACAGTCTTGTGATGAAGCATTTTAATGCATTCCTTAATAAGATGAGTTGTCATTCATTTTCTTGGCAATATATTTGAAAGTGTCACAGTTTGAGCATCTAACCTGGCCTAAATTCAGATTTAGGAGTCTGTGGGAAAACTCTGTATTCATTAAGTCGAACACAGAGGGATACTGTTGGGAAACACAGGATAAATTACTATGTACATATTCCCTGCTGACAACAGTGCTCTAGCTCCCACATATTGTCCTGGAGCTGTTTCAAGAAGACATCCCTGTTAATACTTGTTATACAATTAAACCTTTAGAGCTGCTGAATGGAGTGCTCAGAATTGCATATATATTGGCACTTCAGCTCAGCCAGATGTAACACTCATTGCAGAAGAGCTCAGATTTTTTCATGATAGAAGTCCCTATTAAAAATATGTGACCACACAGCTATTTAAACATGTCCACCACAAAAACATACCAGAGAAGACAGAACTTCATTAGCCTTGGATTTTATACTTTTTTTTTTTTTTTTAAAGTGGGTAATCTCTCTGTTTTGTTTTGGACAGGAACATAGACAGGAATTCCACACACACTACTTCCTATCACGTTCACACACTACCATATCACCCAGCAGTACAAATTTGGCCTTGATCAGACATGAGCACATATAATGGGGTATATGTGAGAGTGGTCAGGCCTGACAATTTTTAGTTTATGTTAGCTAGCGTTTACGTTGGCTGCAGAGGAACTGAAGATATCTAATGCCAAAGGAATCTTGAGAACCATCTTTTCAAGCCATTGCAATTTGTGGCCACACAATCTGAAATAGCCCTTTGGATGTAACAATGACAAAATAAGGGATTTGAGAAAGGCCCTTCTCTTAAGCAGGGAAGGGACAAATCAAAAGTGTTTTCTCAGCAAAAATGTGGTTAACAGCTCAAAGTAACAGTTTATTTACTAATAAATTTGCAGAGCTAGTGGAGTGCTGATCTAAGAAGCATCTCTCCATGTACTCCAGGTCCTAAGTCTTCCCTTCCAAGGACTGAAGGAGTGAAGTACAATGTGAAGTGTATATGCAGCTTACAACTGCCAGTAAGCAAAAGAAATTATTATGCTGAATCATCTTCACTTTCCACTAAGAAAAATTGGCTACTGCAGAATTCAGCAACTGCAGGACTCTCCCAAGTGTCTCTCACTCCCTCTCTCTCATCCAGCTTCGCTAAATCCATCCGCTGCTTCTAGAGCTTAACCATGACAAAAGCCCAAATTCTCAATTCTGTGAGTGGTCACCAGAGAGGAAGACTACGGAGAAACAAATTTTTGGGACTTTGCAGTTGAGAAAATGAATAAAGGCTCCATAAATCAAGATTACCTTTCATCACTCATATGCCATATCTTATTTTGAATGCAACAGTGTTGGTTCAGAAATAGATGGCTTTGAATGGTTCTGGGCTTTAAACATTTTAATTCTAGTTCTTTAGCAAAACCAAGCCATATTTCCATTGAGCCGCCAAAATTGATATTCAGTAAAATTGCAGAGTATATACTGTAATTTTTCCATGAGCTTAGTGCCTCATTGTAAAGGTTGCCTGACATGCAAAAAAAAAAAAATTCTGTTGTTTAGTCATGCTTTGTTTTAAAAGTGGAGGAAAAAAACCAAGGAGTCTAACCTTACCAAGAACTCCACTCAATTTAAAAACAAAATCAGTATGTACCTTTTTCAGATAGATCACGTTTTTACCAAAATGTTGAAAAATTAATGATAGAGCAAAAATAGAGATGTGAAATCATCATTCTGACTTAGTTAACAGTAAGTTACGGCAACAAAACCACCACTCATAAGAGCATCAAATTCAACTATCTGGTCTCCTAAATTCTATATTTAAAAACTTCATTCAACATCACTTTTGACTGAAGAAGCTACAGAAGAGTTTTCATGCTTCAGATCGAGTATACCCTTTTAATTCAGTATTTAACTTTTCTGAATGTACTTTTTTGAAGAATGACCTGTTTTCATTACTTCAGTTTATTCAGTTCTGTGTGTTCTTTTAACTTCTATCAATATTAAGTATAAATTCACCCACTGGCATTTCAGAATCACTTGGCAATCTCAACCCACTACTCTGCAATGCTGATTCACAACTTATGCAGTGATTTCAGCAAGAACAAAATAGCAAAATGTGATCAGCTTAATATAAAAAAAAAAAAAACTTAGATGCCAAATTTTGTACTGACCTACCCAGAGGCCTTTCTGCTTCACAGAAATGCTTAAGTTGATGCAAATTCAACCATACTAACAGTGCAAAGTTTCTCTAATTTTTTTAAACAGCCCAAGACTGTTCACTTCAACAATTATTCCTCCAATTCAATCATCAGTGATTCAACTGATTGAACCCAGCATGCCACAACACTGGTCTATATCTTCTCATTGTTTCCTAAATGATTAACAGTTCTAACAAAGCCTTTGCAACAAGTCCGTATTTGCTTACATGAGGTAAAACATCTAACCTCTTCCACGACATCTCTGTAAATGCACCACAGGAACTTAAACAACAAGCATTTAGTGGCTATCAGTTGATCCTGTACCATCCCCTAAATCAGAACCACTACAATCTGTTCCAGTGAGATATTCAGGGATTTGTTTACTGGTTTCTAAACTCTAGGATACACTACTTTTTAAGATAAGCCCTGCCGAATAAACACCCTCTTGCAAACACCTTTTGCATAAGGAGCTACGGCAGCTGTTGCAGATATGTTGGCTGGCTCTTGCAGACCATGTTCCATTCTTCTGTTAGGGTGCTATTGTGGTAGAATTTCCAGAATGCCATCTTCTCTGTGAGTGAATTGCAGAGCCTAGCTGTCGGGCTGCTACAGGACAGAAATGTTTCTCAGCTGACAACCAGAAACAGGATGTAGCAGCTTCCTGAATTTTCACAGCTGACCTTAGCAAAATATTTCGTAGCTTTCTATTAATTTCTCCAAAATATTAAATGAGTGATAGTCTTCATAGGCTTTAGTTATCTTCAGTATTCTATTAGGTGTGTGTAAAATCTTAGAGAAAGGATGCATCAGGAATTACAACTCGGCTCTGACAGTCTGCAACACAATCTTGTACTAAAAGATGAAACTGAATCTTCTCAGATGGACTAATCTTAAGAACAAATTCTGTTCAGTGGGTAATTCGGACAAAAGTGGACCGTAATACTCAAAGGCATCTTGGTAAGGGACGGCATGCCAGGAAAGACTGAACATTCTTTATTATATTCTATACATATTTTATTACAATTTTAATGGAAAATGATGTATGTATCACTATTTTTTAAATGAAGGCTCTTATCTTACATGTGTCATATGAAACCATTATCAAACCATAAGAATTCAAAACAGATCAGTGTGTTTAGATGAGGTATGTGAGAAAAATAAACATATAGCTCACAATTTACAGCACAAAACTTTGTGGCATTCACTAAAGACTCATCTACGCAATTGAGAGAACTGTATTTGCAAAAGTAATTTATAGACTAACTGTCAGGGATCACTGGAACATTCAATATCTACTGAACCAGAGCTGTGGACTCTCTCCATCTTTAATGATTTTAAAGACTCAGCAAGACAAAAGTCGTAGCTGAGCCCTGATCTAGTTCCGGTAACAGTCCTGGTTGGAACAGAAGCTGGTCTAGATGACATCCAGAGGTCCCTTCCAACCAACTTCTCTATAATTCTCTGATTTCACGGTACTGTGTACGATTACCACATTCCTAATGAATGGATTAATGAAAAAAGTGTCATGGTCACAAAAATCTCTCGGTCAAGAGCAGTCCTTTAACTCCAAAAATTGTATTAGGACAATGGCACGACAGCTACACTGACATATCAAAATTGGTCCAAAATAAACGGGAGATAGGATTACAGAAGAATGTGTCTGTAACTTGAAAGAAGAGAACTTTCTCCAAATTGGATAAACTATTTCTCCCTTAAATCATACGTTATCTAGAGATTAAACCCTTTTTTCTAAATAGTTACCTGAAGTCTTACGCAGTAAGTTTACAACTCTGTAAGCATTTAAGTCTTTTAAAAAATATTTCCTGTAGTTTTGCCCAAGTATCAATATTACCATATTTACGGCAAGTAGAGTTTTGTTTGCGTTACCCATTCCAAACTTTTTCTTTGGAATACCACAATTCATCACAAGTTTAAAGTGAAGACAGTCACCTCCTTGGAAAAATGCTATACTGCCAGATAAGCAAGGGCTGGACACAAGAAATCAGGTTCAACAGAAGAAAGCCAAAAAACATCCTTATACGTGCATTCTTGTATGTTCTTATATGTGCATTCTTATATGTATTTCTTTACAGCAGTGACTTTTTGAGCACATTACCAAAATCTCACACTAACTTCAGACAGGGTTTACTAGCTCAAAACCGTATTTCAATTCCCTCAGGAATGCAAAGGGATGTAACTGTTGCATGGTTCATCTGGTGGTCTGACTCAAGGAAGGGCTTCCCTGGTTTCTGGGATGTTTTCCCCGCACCTTACTTCTGCCATATACTTTGTATAACCGCAAGGTAAACGCAAGGCTCAATGCCATCCCCGCTGCGGCTCCCGGAGACCAGTAAGGATGGAGTAAGGCGGGTCTTTGCGGCGTTAAGACAGGCCCCGAGCGGGACGAAAGGCGCCAAGGACCGCGCTGGGCTTGTCAGCGGCCTGACAGTCCCCTCCCGGGGGCCGAGGCCGGGCGATAGGCGCTTACACAGACCTGCCGGTACCGGAGAGCCCGGCGGGGACGGCTGCGGCCGCCCTGCCCGCTCCCCCGGCCCCGGCCCAGCCCGCCCCCGCGGCGTGGGGAAGGCACACGCACACGCGTGGACGGACACACACGCACACACTTACTTGATGTCCTCCCAGACGGCGGGGCCGTAGTTGCGGATGACGAGCAGCTCCAGGGCATGATTGACGAAGCCGTACTGCGGGGCAGGGCGAGGCGGCGGCGCGGTCAGGCAGCGCGCGGGGGAGGGGGGGGGC
>JAOXNO010000033.1:34853120-34879704 GCA_028565335.1 Limnodromus scolopaceus | reverse complement strand
CCAGGGCATGATTGACGAAGCCGTTCGGCGGGGCAGGGCGCGGCGGCGGCGCGGTCAGGCAGCGAGCGGGGGTGGGGGGGGGCAGCCCCTTCCACCGCTCCGCAGCATCCCACCCCACCCCACCCCGACCTCTCCGAAACGCCACCTCCCCAACCTCCCCCCATAATCTCCCCCAAAACAAAGGGCTGGGGCCCGGCTCCCCTCACAGTTCCCTCTTCCCAAGCGGATTCGGCCTCTTCCCTCCCACCACGGGCCCGGACCACACCAGACCAAGCCAGGCCAGGCGTCCTCCACTAGCCCCGCTGTCCCGGGTAGGGAAAGTGGCCCGGGGGACCTCACCATGGTGCCGCCGTCACCCCGCCGCCGCCGCCGCGAAGATCGGTCCCAATCGCCTCGCTGCCTCCCCCGGTCGCCACCGCCCCGAGTGGCACCTCCCGACAGCCAATGGCGAGCGCGGCCGCTGCTCTAGCATCCAATGGCGAGCGCGGCCGCCGTGCGTTTCTCCAATCAGAGGCGGAGGCGGGACTGCGGGAGGCTGAGGGGGTGCGGCGGCGCGAGCTGGGGGGGCTGGGCGCGGGGCAGTGGGCACGGCGCGCTCGGGGGCTACGGCCTCTTGCCGTCAGTGGAGGGGCCCGGGGGGCCGCTGCCTGCGGCCGGCAGGAGCTGGAGGGCGGCCAGCCGGGCCGGTGCTCTGGCGGCTAGGTGGGTTCCTTGTGCGCACTGCCAGGTCGGCTTGCTTCTCCTCAGCTGCTGAGGCGGGGGCGGTCGGCGCCCCAGGCCGGCGTGTGTGGAAGAGGAGTGACAGGCCTAGGAAACGCATACATCCCCCTGCGGTTTATCTTCCCCGAGGCTCGCCTCAGCGGGAAACCCTTCGAACCTCTGTCTTACGGTTCTTCCCTACACATCAAAAAAAGGGTTTTCCAAATGCTTTTCTCCAGCTGGGGTTGTTGGGAGTCGCCTGACACTGCGTCAGAAGATTAATTAAAGTGCCTGGCAGGTTCCTAGGGGCTAGGTAGGTACAGGTAGGGCGGTGTGTGCCCTGGTGTCAGTGCCCTATGCAGTGTTTCTCTTCGCAGAAATGGGTCAGAACAGAAACGGGTCCTCAGTTGTTTCATATCCCAGTGCACCCACTTAGCGTTTAGGAAGATAAATGCCCCCTAAAAAGTGAAGAATCTGAGGGACGGAATGATCACAGGCATTTCTGTTTCTGTGCATTCATTTTTCAAAGGCTAGTGAAGTTAAAAGCATAGTAATGAGTGCTTTCAGTACTATTTTCTTTGTGTGCGTTGTTGAGTCCTTGTCAGTAGCCTATGTGAATAAACACTGCATTGGATGCTCAAAGGGTTCTCTAGGTAAGGTATGACCCTTATGACAGGAGTTTTTGAGCAGAAGATTGCTGACAACATGTCAAGGGCAGCTCAGAAATAGCACGCTGTCATCGTATACATAGAACAAAAAAGCACCACTTGAAAAACCCGTTTAGTTTAAAGCCCTTTATACCATCTGAGGCCATACATGGCTTCAGCGTATAAAATAAAAATCCTAAGAAGACTACTGATATTTTTTTTGCTTGCTTAAAAGGCATCAAAATATATTCAAGAGGTAATGAAAAGAGGATCCCCAGGAGGATTGTAAGACAAATACTCCATGGGCTCCTACTGCAGTAGCTCATGGGCAGAGACCTTGCTACATTAAGTCAGTAGAGCCATAGATGTAATCAATCCAGATGGATTCTAGATGTAAAAGTAAAATTGCAAAAGTTCAGACTGTAGTAAGTGCAAAATAAGATTAAAATTTGAACAGTTCACATCCTTTATGAAAAAAAGGAAAAAAAACCCCAAACAATCCCAAAGATGGAGTATGTATGTTGGAATTCCCATGTAACTTAACAAATGACAACATTTAAAATCTTTTGAAATCTCATCTTTTGAATCTGTGTTAAAACCTGTTAAAATTTTAAGTAGGGAGACAAATTATGGATGGATAGATATCAGAAATTTGGCAAACTTAATCTCAGTAGGCATTCCAAGACTGTAGAGGGAAACTCTGATTTGAGGTCACGTAGGCATAATAATCAATTCTACACAGAACAAGAACAAAGTTTCAATATAACCAGTTAAAACCATACAAATAATATGCTAGTTTTGAAGGGAGGAAAGAAATTTTTTAGAAGAAATAACCGAATACTGGTTGATATATCTGTGTAGAAAAACAAACAAAAAATTGAAGAATTGCAAGTCTCTAGGAATCTCTTCAATCTCCAGGAAACCGGCAACAGAGATATAATAAATCATGCTGTTATAACCAGGTAAAAGGCTATGTTTCATTATAGCTGAGGAGGAGTCAGCTTGTCACCAATTAACTAAGATTTGAGTACATCAGGTCACCATCTACTTCTGTTTGGTAGGAAGTAAGGTTTGGGAAAATGGGAAGACAAATCCTACAATATAAATGTTGTAGCTACATGGCCTTTGTAATTTTTGTGTGCCTACTGATGGTAGTGAATCTACACTACTGGAAGATCTAAGACAATACCTAGGAGTTTTACCCTCTGGTGTTGTGTAGTCTTCCTCTCCACACACCTATAAAGTAGTTTTGAGGACACAAAACGTCAAGGAAGTCCTGACAGCACATCCCGGTCAGGGTGTGCCAGCACAGGGCCAGGAAACGAGACGACTGGGTTGCGAATCAATGTTAACAAAGTCCCCATTCTTCCTAAGTTTCAAGGGAATCTACTTGCTCAGTCTGTATACGGGGTAAACCCTCATGCTCATAAAATGATACTAGAGAGATGACATAATATTCATTTTGGATATGTTTTTTTGGAAAGTAGATTATCCTGACAATTTTGTGTACCTGAGCGACACTTTTTCAAAAGTGCTGATAACTGCAAAAGTCAAAATTACTTCAGACAGTTGTGAAGTTGCCTTTCTTCTTCTGATTTGGTTAAGGCTTGGTAGGTTGCATTTGCAGGCTGTTCTTGCAATAATGCCATTGTAATACAAGCGGAATTTCTAGCATCTGAGGTGAGATTTGTAAAATGTGAACTGAAAAGAGCACAGGCGGAGTTAAAGCAGGCAATTATTGATTTAGTTTTCTAAAACAGGGATCCCCTTTCAGAAGTTTGGAAGATGAATCAAAGAATTCAACCAAGTGATTTGCTGAGAGGGACCAGCCTCCGTTCCAGATGCCTGCTGACTCAAGACTACCTGGTAAGTCTTAGGCAAGATTTGGTTGCAGCTGAAGGAAGGGCTGTAAGTAAACAAAATAAAGTATGTCAGACTAAGCCGTTAATACTGGGCTGCGTTTTCAAGGCCTGACCCTATAAGTATCAGGACTGTTAGGTCACATGCATTATGCACATTTGGACTGTATCTGATGCACTTCCATGAAGTGCATCAGCTTATTCACTATAGCATGCAATCACATTCCCATTTGGGGATCCTCCTGTACTAGGTACAGCTCATAACCTGCTGCCCAGGTGCTTTTTGGTATTCAGGAGTGGGAGAGTAGCTGTAGCATTAGCCACAACCGGGACATGCATGGGATGGAGTACTGGTGTGAAAGGAGCTTTTTAGAAAATCCTTTCTCTAACTCAAATCCCACAAGGCAGCTTCTCCACTTTGTGTCCCCCTGAACATGGCTCACAGGAGGAGTTTCCTGCATCAGAAAGCCAAAAGAGTTGTAGTCAGTGATTATAGGGGAAAAACAACTGCTGTACTTTTTAAGTGGTGGTGTACATATATTTTTTTCGATTAGAGATGTTAACTTCCTCTGGAAATTCTTGTTGAGATCCATGAAAGTAAAAAGTAGCATAAGACCATTTTATGCTGTATGAAAAGTCAGCTGCTGAGACAATAACTTTGGGAAAACCGCTAGCTGGCCAAGAGTATCCACATTCAATTCAATATGGTTTGTGTTACTACACAAGCACTATAAAAGAAAGTATTTTAATAAGTTGCATTTTTTACTTTGGACTTTGCTCTTACAGTTTATATTGTTACTGTAATCCTGAATAAAAATGTTGCCTTATATGGTATTCCTGGATTTCGCTTACTGAAGATGGAGTTACTTTACTGACATCAAACTGAATTACAGGTATTTTCTAGTTATCTGTCTCAAATCATAATGGCCTGAGCCTTGACATTTGGAATTGTCATAATAATACTTCTCAGGTGCAGAAATAAGATCTTTTTTTTAAGATCACTTCAGCAAGATTCATTATTTCTACTGTACCACTGTACACTCTTTCACTATACCATACATTCATTTTCCAATACTGGTATCAACAAGCTATGACTGAAACAGCCCTCAATATGGTGTTCTGTAATGCAATAACCTGTGTAGATTCGAGATCTGTGGGCTCTGTTGCATGTAATGCAATGTAATCTTAATGGAATGTAATCTTAGCCATGCAGCGCAAAGTAATCATATGTCCAAATCTCCCCTAACACCTTCTGCAATCAGAGGAAAGACTCCTACTGATTTTCACAGGCTTGTAGTCCAAAGCTCCTGGGAACTTTATTATCTTTGATATTTCTTTGGCAGGTTTTGTTTGGGCTGAAAGAAATCAGAAGAGTGGAAGTGTACCTATGACTTCATCTGCCCCTTTTCACAGCCTTGGGGTGTTACGGCATGTATTCCTCTAGGTTATTTCCAATTACATGCTGTGTGTGCAGGCTACTCATATAAACATCGCACTTGTTGGTTTAGTGGCGCAATAATTTGTAGCTTTGTATTGCTCAGAAGATGGCAAACAATTTCAGCACAAATCTTCAAAGGAAGCTTTATAATGGGGCTGCAAAGCAATGTGCTTATTTTCAGTTATATTAAGAAACCACTGGCTCGACTTTACTGTCAGCATCAAAAATCTGCTGAAGCAGATGAAGCACACAACTTTATAAGGTTGTTTACTTTGTTTTAGATTCTTTTACAGTTTATTATTTCTTTGACTGGCTCTCCAGCTTCATGTTCCAGCCTAACTGCATATTTAACATTCAGATCCTACTGTTTGTGCTCAGGAGAGTAAACGTCTTTAAACTGTTGCATCTGGATGTAGCAGAGGTTCCAGAACCATTGATTATCTTCCATCTTTTATTTGTGCTTCAGTATAAGAGTAATGCTGAGAAACATACATAAGACAGTGAGCTTTAACTCTCTCCCTTTGTTCTGCAGAAAAGGACTGCCAGTGAACTCATGCAAACGCACTGAGAAATAATAATAATAATAAAATATATCAAAAAAAAGGCTTATATCTGATTATTTCCTTCCTATGCAGTTGTGAGCAGCCATACCATCAGAGATGGCTTTTGAAGTCTCTAAAGGCTGTTGTGGTACACATCTCAGAGAATGAAAGGTAGAAAAGAAAGTCCTAGCTTTCATTTCAGAAGCAGCCTCAAAGT
This sequence comes from Limnodromus scolopaceus, assembly GCA_028565335.1. Taxonomy (NCBI): domain Eukaryota; kingdom Metazoa; phylum Chordata; class Aves; order Charadriiformes; family Scolopacidae; genus Limnodromus; species Limnodromus scolopaceus. Next base: position 34,874,302 of record JAOXNO010000033.1, on the reverse strand, counting down.
TAAATTTGGTCCCTGCCAAGCCAACCTCTGATAAACTGGAACAGAGCTTTGAAAGCAGCACAGTCCCTTGTACACTGTATGGCAAATAGCCACAAAAATTATTGCTGTTACAGGAAACAAAAACTCCCCTTCCACTGCTTTTGCAGAACAATGAGCAGGCTTAAAGAATTGTAGCAGCTAGAGCGGCCTTCTAGGTTATAGGATGGGTGGGGTTTGAAAAAGGGTCCCCTTGCCAAGATTCAAGAGAAATTCCTCTTCATGCTGATGGCTTTCAGCTGGAAACACTGATTTTTCCTCCTGTACTATCTGTTGCAGCTCTTTCTGCAGAGAATGAAAAAAAAAATGGTGGGAGAAATAAACTGCATTTGGGGGAATTCTGAATTCTTCTTTTGTGAGATTTCACAGGAAAAAGTAGATCTGTCCAGGGGCTCGATTATATGTGCACTTTACTGTTTTGTCAGTTTCTGTGAGTTCTTTGCTTTGCTTTTGCACAGTAGTTCAGAGAGAAAGAAAACATCAGCTCCACAGTGATTGCACTTCCTCTGATACCAGAAATGAGATTTTTTTTTTCTCCAGTATCTTCCTGAAATCTTATCAGGTCTTGCCTGAATTAAATACAATTAATCAAATTCTTTTGCTATAGCTTTTACTTTAGCTATGTCACTGTTGAGATTCAAAAGACCCACTTTTTATTTGTTTCAAGGGCTATTTACATCTCTTTGGCAAAGAAATTGCAGTTGTGATAAAAATGTATCTTCTATCGCATAGTGTCAATGTGAACAGGAACCAGCCCTACAGAATCTTCATGAACTAATAAAATAAAAATTCTGATAATAACAAAACTGTTTCTGGGCTTAACACTAAGATATTTGTATCCTTATATAAACAACATTGCATAGTCTCTGAAGACTTTCACAATATCATACAACATAATATTATACAAGACATCAGCTTAAAAACAACCATTTTATTTCCTTGTAAAATCTCCCAGTATTGTATCAGTTAAATTGCCTTCCTTTTGTTTATCTCAACAATTTGCTTATTGGCTTTCTTATTCCTTTTTTCCCCATTGGCTTTAATTTAAGTGAGAAGATTAGTTAAGAATAATTGTCCCTTATTAAATACATATGCATTCAGCAAAAACTTAAACAAAAGAACAGCTTCAGTGAGACGTAAATTCTTAAGTTATGCGTAAAGCTAAACATAGACTTGTGGGGTTTTTTGCAGAACAGGTCTGAACACAAGTACATTTTAAAGCACTTTCTTTAATCATGGTCTTAAATACATGCCTAAATCCTATTTACTTCACTGAGATTCGAGCATATTGCTTTATGGGTACACTTAACCCCCTTATCAGGATTATTCTCAGAACTAATGCTGAAGTGTAGACACGGGAATGTTTTGAACTTTTCAGAAAGAAAGTTAGTGAAATAAAAAACAATTCTACAGCAATTCTATCCTAGCTGGTAACGTAGCCTAGTTTGTATTAAAAAATAGAGAGGTATAAAAAATAATGTTGGAAGATTAATTTAATCTCTAATAAGAACTTTTGCTTAGGACACATTTTATTTCACAGAGATACACTTAGGAAGCTGTCAGGAACTGCCATGATGAACATCCTACTGAATGACAAATGTATACAAAGTCTGGCTTTGAGAATGGCCATCATCTAGTCCAGCAATAGTTCTTTCCAAGGGATGAAAGGAAATTCACTCCTGAGTCCCTCCAATTCAGTAGATAGGGAGAAAGAATTTTTTTTTTTAATTAAAAGCCTATTTGTTTTTAACATTCAACAGATGACAGGGGTGGATAGATTCCTACTGACTTCAGTCATTACTGGCTTAATACCACAAGCCTACTGAAGAGTCAGTAGTCAGATACTCTCATATTTCTAAATCCATGAGCACCCACATGGGACTGCTACTAGCCTCTGCGTATTTATGTCAATAGAACGGAAATTTCTGACCAAAATAACATTGCAAAGATCAGTCACAAGATTTGCATAGTCCTTGTTTCCTTGAAACGCTTCTATTACAAATATCACAAATACTTATGCTTGTACATGTGCATGTATATATATGACACATGCAAGAGAGATGTGTATATATATAATAGAGAGGGAAACTTTCAGGTTCCGTTTTTGTGTAACAGAGCTTTTTCTAAGCATCTAGGATACTTAGGTGCTTGAATGGACATAGGAGACCTGAAGAAATGGCAGCAGTCAATGTTTCGAGTTTTGTTCAAATGCTGCTTACAGGAAATCTGAATTAAAATATGCTTTTAGAATGTTCTTAGTGCTAGTTCTTTATAAGGATTTTTCTCAAGACTCTGATGGTACATGCTCTGTATGAGTTTCTACGGCAAAATAGTAGGATAAACAGTATATTGAGCTTCAGAATGAACCAGTCAAGTTCAGAAAATGAACAAAATGGCACCTTAGTATAATGTAATTGCTCCCTGTAAATTACCAGACAGCAAAATCTGATTCATTGGCAAGTAGCTTGAAGAAAGACTCTTATGGTTAAGAGATAAGAATAATGACTAATAATATTTGATACTACTGGAAATATTTGTATGTGTGTAAGCAGTAAGCAGTTGGGGTCAAACTGGTGTACAGAGAAATTTCTATGCAGATGGATCTGCTAGTCAGAGAGGCAGAATCCTAAACTCGGGATTCGTAACTAACTCTATTCTGCCAGTTCTAGAGGCAGACCCTTGAGAGTTCTCCACTCATGTTCCACCATCCACAATAGAAAAGCTTGTACTGTAGTATTATTAATACTTTGTATATGTGTTCATATGTTTTAAAGCATTTCTGTTCACCGGTAGATTCCCCTGGCAACTTTAAAGCGAGTATACCGTAAGCATTTCAGTAACATGTCATACCCACATTGTTGTCCTTCAATAAGGATGCTAGCTGTAAAGTGGTATGATTCTGTTGCATTTTATACAGTCTGACTGGAATTTCCTTTCTAAGCAAACACTCCAAAGCATGTTTTATTACACTTCTTTTAAAACATTTCAAATTTAAATGACAACAAAAGGAAAACATTTATTGCTCTCATACATAATAGCAAGTGGATACCATTATTTTTTGTAAAGTATTTTAAAAACCCCAAGAACTAAAATATTGTTTGATGATTACAGAGACTTTAGTATGTGATTATACAGTGTTTTAATCTATATTCATTTTATACACAAAATAAAGTTCATGAAACAGTAAGCAGCAAACTCTGCTATGTATATGTGTATAAACTACAATTAGCAGCCTGATCCAGAAGGCGCTGAGCACCCTCAACACATTGACTCCAGTCGGTGTTAGAAGATGGTGAGCAGCTTCTAGGATGGGGCCCAAATGATGCACTGGAAGAAGTATGTGATAGCAATGACAATATTTTAATGGATATTTTCTTCTGGAATCACTAAGAAAATGTATTTTAATAGTAATTGGTAAGCACCGGCTCACAACACTGCATATGGCTGCATCACTTGCACATTACATTTCCTGATACACTGCATGTATAATACATCTAGAATTCTCAGCACAGAGAGAACTGAGAGAGTTGTTACATAGCACTTAGAAATTACCACAGGGAAAATGTAGCTTTTAGTAGCATTTTCAACAGTGAAGTTGCAACATTATTTTAGTGACTATGTTCCTTATGCAAAGGAAAAATAAAAAGTAGTCAGTGACATACTTCCTGAAATTTTAATACTGGCTTTCAGGTGTTAACAATCTAAAGTGCTTTCATGTTTCATACATTTTTAAAAATTTTCAATTTATACAAAAAAAAATCAAAATATTTATAAATTCATTCTATACACTTGTGAATGTACAATTTAGTCTATTCCTGTTTCCTCACCCAAAAAATTGGCATTGCCATCTCCCAAATCTCTCTTTTGAAACCAAGTCTGTGAGTTTGTTTCTTGAATATAAGCATCCAGAAAATAGCAAATTCCAGGGATATCACTGGGAAAATTTGGTGGAAGCTCTTCTCTTGAGCGAGGTGTGAACACAAAACCTGGATATTCCTTTAACAACCTAGAACAAAAATGAATCATCTTGATTAAAAGTTAATCACTCACTAATTGTTTTTACAAGTGCAGACATTCAATAATTCTTCGTGTATGGCAGGGCAGAATGTGGCAGGGCGGAATCTAATTTAACATTTATATGTTATTTACTGAAAATATAAAAAATACTGTTTATTTGCTAACCTTGATAACCTATTAACTTGTGCGCCAGCACAAACAGGAGTATTGCCTCTCTTTTTTCATCTTGTCAATATTTTGTATGTAGATGCTATGTTTGTTGCAAGTATTTTCAAAAACTCTTTAGTACTGAAAGCTAGCTCAGATTCGCACATGAAACTGGCACCATAATTAATTTTTCAACTAAGGAAATACTGAAAAGCTTATAAGCTAAACTAATCAGATCCTCTTACCGATTCTGACAATTTTGCTTTTTCACACATCAGTCCACTAAACCCAGTGGTCCTCTATATCTGAAACACAGATTGCTAATCTGTAGGGGTAAATACTGATGACTGGTATCTAAACTTCCAAACAATTATTGCAATATACAGGAGTTGAGCAAGATACCATACTGTTATCAACATGTGTTTAGAATGGGTGTACGAATCAGAAAGAAAAAAAAACACTAAAAAAAAAAAGGAAGTTAACATATCATTCATTCAGGGGCACAAACCATACCACAACAGTAATAATAGTTTACCCTTTAACCAAATTGCCTGTTTGCTGGGCACTTGGAGAGTTAATTCTCTCTTTGTTTCAGCAGTATACCCATTTCAAATATTTTCTTGAGATGAATAAACAGCCATGCAGAAACCTACTTATGCCACAAGTTATAGTCAAGTCCTGTGGTGCTGAAGTGCCCAATGGTTTTAAGAAAAGACAGTAGCCAGTATCATTCAAAATTATTCTCCATATGGATATGACAAAAATATCACTGTTGGCCGGCACTGTTCTTCTGACACGCATAAGCACTGGTAAAGCTAATGCTATCTCTTGATTGTTAATGATCTAAAAAGTTACTTCCTGTGTGCCCTAAAACCTGTGATACTTTTGTCTAAATCAGCTATACAAGATAATCTAAAGCTTGGCACGCTGTAAGTTACATAGCACGTGCTGCAGGGGATGTCAGGATCCTGTCCCAAATTCTTTGTCTGGCATTGGCCACAGAACCTTGCCACAAGACATTATTGCATACATGGCAGTGGGTAGATGCTGAGTAGGCATAATGGACTGTCCAGGCTACAGTGAGGGTATCAGAGCTTTCTTAAAAGGAAAAAATAAATTATATCCATATTTCTGGTTATTTTACCCAGCCAGCTGTATCACTTTCTACTAATAGATTCACTCCCTACAGTTCATTCTTACAAAACTTTTGGGCGCTCTGGAAGAAGCAATCATCTTTATCAGCTCAGTGGCATAACACTCAGACCTGGAACTGCACTTCAGATATAGACTGTTGCTTCCATCAAATTCAAAACAGTTTCCTATTATTTTGCCTGGCACCTATAAGACACTATTGCTTGGTCACAAACATGTTGCAAGGTGATTTTATGTACAATTAAACAGATAATACAAGGGAGTATTAGACTGGGAGGACAAAGGAGAGATGCTGTTTTTCCCGTGGAAGATGTAGAGGACCACTGCTAGCTGTCTGCATAATCATGTAGTACACTTTACAACAAATGTGGATACGCTCAGCGTACAGCCTAAGTTCCATACTAAAAGGTTTAAACCGAGCTGGGACCAAGACCTGTATAAACTAAAAACTGGTGTGGTTGATTCATTGCATCCTATTCATTCATCTTCCCTAACCAAAAGAGAATGAAGATGTGTAGGGTGGTGTTTAAAAATCCTTCAGTTCAGTTGTTATTTTCAAGAGCACCTGTAGCCAGTTTGGCATCCAGTTCACACTGAAAGCCTCATAGCTCGAAGAGGAGCCATCTATATGAGAGAAGGAAAAAAAAAAAAAGGGCAAAAGGTATACAGCTGCAGAGTAAGAAGCAAAATTGGCCCAGACAGTCCATTTATTTTAAATGTGACATCTGAAAAATAAATATCAGCTGTTCTGTTTCACCCTTTTTCTTGCTGCTGCTGGTTGCATTCTAACTAAAAATAACCATGGTGCATTCACGAGCAGTCAGAGAGAGAGAAAAAGGAAAACAAACAGCAGTACTTCAACGGGAAAAGAAGATAATGAACTGTTACAATTAACTACTTCAGGTGGATATTGTACAGATATGAAGCACTATACCTGTAAGTTGTTGGGCTGACATTTATTTTTCTAGGTATACTGCAAGATTCAAACTTATTGGCAAGGGTTACATTATTTCCAAAAAGGCAATAACGAGGCATTTTAACCCCAACAACTCCAGCAAAGACAGATCCAGAGTGAAGGCCAATGCGCATCTTTAAATAAAAGAGAGAAAACAGCATTAGTAGGTAAAATAAAATGGTTAAAGTCAGTTTTATAAATTCTTCATCTATTGGAAAAAAAAAAAGAATGAGTAACTAATATAAGTTGAGTTAGTACAGCCTCCTTAAAATGTCTGTGTTCTGGTCATCAGTGCTCATTGCGAGGAAACTAGCTGAAGTTTACCCTGCTTTGCACTTATAGTAAGTAATCCTTTATCTGATATCACTGTGATAATGCTGGTCTCTGTGGTAGTAAATTGATCTAGAAAAGTCAGCAAGAGTTACTATGACACTTCGATACTTTCCTGATGGGAATTACATGACACAGTGTTGTAAGACTGGTGACAGTTAATGAATAGTACTTGCTTTGCTGTTAAGATCGGCAGACAAGTCTTGGGGAATAGCAAAGACAATATGTCCATGCTGTAGTTCCAACTGAACTCCATTGACAAGGTCACACATAGAGTAAAGCCTGATCCCAGAGTACAGAATTTTGACAATTAATCAAATTATACAGCAGTTGAAACATTTTGATACATCTTCTTTGTAACTTATACTCAGATGTTTGAGTTTTGCTTAGCTGGTACTGCTTTCTATGTTCTTTTTTTGGAGATGTGCAAAAGCAACTAAACAAAAAACCTGCCTGCTTTAAGCATATAAAATACAATGAAATATATGACCTTGATAGGCTCTCCATGGGGAGACACCACCTCATCTGACAGCTCCATCATCTTCAGGGCCATCAATGCTATTTGAACAGCATGTGTTTCACTTTCTTTGTGTAAACCTCCAGCGACACAGTAGGCATCTCCAATAGTCTCAACCTAAAAAGAGGCATATTTGTTCCTTAGTTCCACTGTTTGACATATAAAAGAATAGCTTTGGCTTCAGTAGGAATTGTACCTCCATATTGACTGAGTCTTATTTGTCGTGCTAAATTATTTAAGTCCTGGGCAAATCCTGCAGTATCATTCAAAAGGAAAAATTGCACAGCTTGTATTTATTGCTCGGCATGATGCTGAAATACTTTTCCTTGCTCTACATTCTTAATCTACATTAAACACTTATTCACTCCAGATTCACATCACTGTCATTGAAATTAATTTTTAAAATTAACTCTTAAGTTTTTATGGGTTTCTGTGTTGGCTGTGTGAACAGCTGATTCTGTTGGGATTTTTGTTTGTTTTGTGATTTATCTTAATACATCTTTCTTATAATGAAGGTTTAGGGCAAAATAATTTTTTGCACTTCTATTATCCTTTGTCCCCCTTAGTCTTCATTTCCTTCCCCCAGAACCCCACAGAAATGCAGTAAGTTGTGTACCTTGTAGACATCTAGCTCTCCACATTGGTAATCAAAGCGAGTATAAAGCTCATTAAGCATGGTGATAACCTGCATAGGTGAGCACTGGGAACAAATGGCAGTGAATCCAACAATGTCAGAGAAAAGCATTGTGACATTATTAAATTTCTTGGCTTGCACAACTTGTCCCTGCCACAGCTGCTGAGCAACCTCTCCAGGAAAAATTGAAAACAGAAGATCTACAGTCTTCTTCTTTTCTTCTTCAAGTGCTTGATGGGCCTGCTCAAGGGTTGCTTTTAGCTTTCCTAACCTCTTCTTCAATCCATCCTGAGCTCTGGCCTGCTCTCCTATCAGAACAACATCTCTCAGTGCATTGTGAATGGGAATATCTGAGAGGTACAATCCACGTCCTGTAAAATCTTCTAGTCTATCCACACAAGGAGATCCCAAGAATAGGATGGCACTGGATTCAAAAATATAAATCATTTGGCCTTTAAGATCCATTACCTGAAACAGTTAAAGAAACAAGAATTCATTAAACATGCACAGCAATGTTTAGAAGCAAGAGGTTTAGAGGAAATACATTTTGCTGAAACGTAGGAAAATCAGACTGGTCCATAGTCCTCACATTTTCATTTAGTTGCTTAAGGATAAATAAGAGGTGCTGAATCATAGAGCCATCAAGTAAGTTTATTTTGCTTCAGCTTCTGATAAAAAGTTAGACCACAACTTATGGATAAACACCTAATTATGCTTGAGTATCAGTACCAGTTTTAGCTTAGGAAGAAAACCAAAAAGAATAATTTTGTGTATTTTCATCTATTGATAAAAAGTTTCTGACTATAGTTGGCTATAAATTTCTGCTAATAACTCTAGTATTTAGTTCATATACCACTTTCTTTGTAAGATAGAGAAAATCTGCCTCAGTTTTATTATAGGTTGTTCAGTACTCACTGCAATTTAAAATTAAAGGCATATATGGCAGAAATATCCCATTTTAATCTAAAAAAGTGAAGCGTTTTTGTGTCCCTTCTGTATTCATTTGTGTAATGTACAAGGTGCTGCAGACCTCCACTTATCATTGCTTTAACACATCATTTTTTGAAGAAAACCTACTAATTGCTAATATAAATTTGCATATGTAAGTACATGCAGTAGCAAAGCAGAGTCTACTACCCCTTGTAATCATTAAATTTGCCTTGTACAGAAATGGATTCGAGATGAAGTAGCTAATTAGTTATATGGTTTTTTTCCCACTTCAATAATAACTGGGTGAAACCTTTATTACCGTTCCTTATTTATGTTCTTGGAGTGTTTAGTCTGAACTGGTAATTCATCCTGGAGTGCCTCAGGTGTATATAAGCTGGAAGTCAGCTGGGGCCAGTGATGAATAAAAGCAGTCATTGAATATTCAATGTTTTTTACTGCTCCAGGTCATTTGTCACAGACCCAGCTTCAGCAAAGATAGTAAGTAATCCCATCAGCTGAAACTAAGCGGGACCTTTGGCAATTACATCAGGTGAAAATACGAGAATATCAAAGATACCAAAATACTAAAGATACCAAAGGCTGAATAAGCACAGGAAATGTCTACTTCTTTCCCCAAATCCTACAGCTGTTGTTTCCAGATGATTGAGGGGCACTTTGGTAAAGCTCTCCCTGCCACTGCCTTTGTGTTGGAGGTGCCCTTATTCTCAGGAGCGTGGTATGTCATTGGCTTTATCGCAATTTACTGAGATTATCTCAATATTTTATTTTTTTAAATAAGATCAAGTTAACAATTAGATTTTACTTACATAAAATTCCTAAAGCAGAGTTTTGACTGAATATTGGCTTCAGAATCTGAATGATATTAGGGTGCCCTCAATTAATCTTTATTTTTCAGTTGTATTAGATGTTGAGAGGTAGACAATGCAAAGTGCACCACGTTTTCTGGCTGTTGTAACTCTACCTAAAGAAAACAAATTCTTCACAGAAGTAATGGCTATAAAAAGTCTCTTACCATGGATGATTTCATATCAGTATTATCCCATCTTCTGACTCGTACAGTAAACTGCATGTTTAGCATTGTCATTATTCCACTAAAAGTGCAGCTTACTTTTGGGGTAAGAATTTCAAAATACTCTTCAAAATTTGGCTTAGCTTGAAATTCTCTCCTGGTCAAAAGTCTTCTTATCCCATTTCCAATTTGAAGAACTGACATATCCTTGTCAAACATGAAATGGAATGGGAAAGTCTTGCAGAACACAGAGGCAGGAATCACAAGTGAAGACTGTGGTTTACAAGGAGATAAGGAAGGTTTTGCACTTTTGACTTGTATAGAGTACAACAAGTAAGGCTGATTAGCAAACTCAGTGCAGTCATTATGGAAACAAGGAGGCATGAGCATCACTTCCACCTCAGTTTCATATAAAATATGAGCTGCTGCTTTAATAATACCGGATAGAATAAGACTCGTGATTTTCTTAGGAAAGAAATAATATACATTTAAGAAGTCTTGATCTTTCTCCAGACATAATATGGAGGCATCTTCAAGTCTGTCCTTTTTTCCTGCTTCTTGGCTGTGGCCACTCTGCTTCAGCAGAGTAGTGAAACTGTTCAAGAAGTCCTTAAGGGTTCCTCCAATAACCCCTAATATGTGTTCATCTTCTTCATAGCATATTTTGAATAGCTCTTCACCAAGAGATTCCCGTAGAGACTCCACGGGAACACCTGCGTGGAACCACATTTTAGTCAGAACTGCACTCATCATACTGAATCTCGGGGTACCCTCCACTTTTTTTAATGCTAGACCAAATCAAATTAGCAATATCCTTCCCTGATCCAGCACTGACACCTGAGGGCCCTTTCATTTAGGAGTCCTGCTGTAACCAAAGACATACTTGCAGTGCCTGGAAAACTGGGAGACAATAGGTTGTAGTTTGGAAAGGTACAAGACTCAGTGTTCTTTGTGGAGATGTAGACAGAATCAATGTGTGTTTTGGCACAGGATTTAACCCAATTCCCTTAGCTTGATATAAAGAAATAAAGTAAGAAATGGCAATAAAAAGTTAGAATAACATAGCATCTGTGCACACATGCAGATATAAGTACTATGTCTGATCCAATAAATTAAATGACCCTAGGAATATTCCAGGGCACTGATGCCAATTGGCAGACAACAGCTCACATCTTTGCTAGTAAATATGTTTTAACAGGATAGCCACATGCAGACTGACTGTTGGGAATGTTCCAGCTCCCCAACTGTTACTGGGAATCATTTAGAAAAGTGTTATCTGTCACAGGCCAACTGTGTGCCAGGACCAGCTTAACAGTCTAAGTGTACAGAAGACCACATTTCAGTTCCTGGAAACATTAATTTACTGTTACAGATGTAGCCAGAGTTCTGTATCGCAAATCACAGCAGTTCTCTTCCGACAGACTACAGTCCTTCCGAAGATGAAAAGGATCAAACAGTTTTTCATGAGTATAAAACTGTAAATTATTACTGAATGTATGTTACAACTCCCTCTAGATGTTGGATCTTAGGGGTGGATGATTCTGTGGCAGCTTGGACTTGAGAAACTTGTCTTTTTAGCTCAAATTTTGACACTCTGAACTGTTAGTGGCAGAGATTAGAGCTTAGGCTCTGTGTTGTCAGCATCCCTGCAGCCATTGGAGGGGCTGGAGGAAATTATTTCTTAGTAACAAGACTAATTTATATATACATATATTATTTTATATATATAACATATATAATTTCTATGTTCATACATATATATATCTATTATGAAACAAGCTTACATTACCTGCTGCATTAGCATGATCACTGATTATTTTTTCAAAATCTTCTCTATCCCCAGTTTTTCTGTAAAGATCATAAAAATATAAATAAACCCCCAAAATATCAAAATAAACATGGTAAGAATTGTAAGTAACAGAAGTTACCTACCATGTCTTTAATGTCTACAGACCAAGTTTTTTGGTCAAATAGGCCGTTTTTTATTAATTTAAAATAGGGTCTTGGTAGGATCTTTAGATTATCCTGTGCATTTGTGATAAATTCAAGTTTTCGTGGTCTGAGCTCAGATTATGGATTGAGGCCAAATGTTCTAGACTGTCATTGATTAAAAACTTTTAGGTTGCAACAGTCCTGCTTTTTTGTTTGATTCGGGTTTTTGCCTGAAGTCATAGCTGTATTTTTTAGCGTATATAATTTGAATTTAGATTCAAGCATTTATTGGAAATACATTGCATTAAATTCAAAAGAGGTGAGAAGGTATTTCTCTTTTGACAGAAAATACTAATAACAACTATTAACTTCAGAGATACTTGTTCATTGGTAGTAATCCAGGTAGTAATGACACAAAACTGCAGCCCTCTGAGTTCTCTGAGGTCAATAAATGTCTACCTCAATGTCAGACCCAAAATGATAAGAAAGACGTGTAGCTTATATTAACCTCCATGTAGGCAATAAGCTTTTGATACATGCTTCCTGAATTTCTCCACTTGAAATATCTTAGATATATTTATATGCAAAAGCAACAGAGACATTTAGATCAGTTTTACATTTGCATTACTACATCATTCAGAATAGCATAATAATTTTTTGTTTCAAACTAATACTCCAGGAAGCCACACATAATAAAAGATAGGGAAAATATCCATATCAATACGCCAGTCAGCAAATGCAATGTACATCTGACAGCTATCTTTGATTCAGTCAATGCATGTAAAGTGCTTTAAAAATATCAAGTATAATTTAAAAGATACATTGTACTTATCTATTCTCATCAAGGTGAGCAACAGTGTAGTTTCCAACTTCATTATTTTTCTCCACTTTTGAAAGGAGATTTAAAGTAAGTGCCCTATTTTATGATGCATTCAATAAATTGAATCCTCAATATATAATGACACGCTAAGAAATTCTCACTCCTTACAAAGATCAAATGATTAATTAGGGAGTGATGAAAATCAAGCTGAGTTCCTCAGAAACAGAAAGCAGAAGTCGAGTGAGTCCAGTGAAAACATGTATGTCAGTATCTGTGGCATATGGTTGTTCACTGTAGCAGAAGCAAATATTTCTTGTATTATACTAGTTGTTTGCATTTAAAATTCTTTTCCTGGGACCACAGAAAGACTGGGCTAGATCCGTTATACAACCACGTCTACCTTTCTATTTACACCTGAGTAGTCTCTGAGTTCCTCCAAAACACTTACTCATTTTAAACAAAGCCATTGCCTGTTTCTCTGCACAAATGGCTAAATTTTCCCATTAAGTCAAGTCTGTGAGTGATTTAAATATTTGTGAATATTTTACAATAAAATAAATCGTTATTAACTTACATTACATGAAATTTTACATACACCAATTTGACACGATAATTGAAAAGAGATTCCAGGAGTCCTGATTTCTGCTCACCACCCCAGTCCTTATGAACCGTCTGCAAAACATTTTTGCTGTGAGGTTAGTGGTAAACCCATTACACATACATACCTGGTTTCTTTTATTCTGTGTTTTGCAAGTGTTCTCTGAAGTGCAAGATTTAGCCTTTCAAACTGGAAGAAAAAAACGTATGTTGATTAAAATGTCATTGCTGAAAAATTAATCATAAGAATAATATTTTTAAACTGAGAAGAATTGCTTTGCTGTCCTTGGGACTAACATATTTCTTCAAGATGGTATAGATGTTAGAAACATCATGTCATTTCTGTGTGTGGGGTTAATATATGTTGATATCTCCAGCTCCAATACCACTATAATTAAGCGCCTCAGCTCACGTGTGCCAATGATTGTGCGCTTTAAATGTAGTGATGTGCTTTACCTCCAAGTTGTCGGATGGCAATAAAGACAATGCTGGTAACGAATAACTAACCCAACTTTCTATTATTACACACACCCCAAAAAACCCCACCCTACTGTGGTTGCAAAATGTAGAAAGAAATCTTTTCAGTTTAAAATATATTATCCTAACAGAAAAAGCCAGTTATATTCTTCATTATGCTCATAGTAAAATATTAAAATGTGCCTCTTCTAGCTAGTAACTTTTCTTGGAATATTAAGAGTTAGATTTTTTTTCAGGGTAATTTTCAAAAGTGTCAAGATTGAAATTGCAAAAGGTAACAGTTTCAAATGCAGCTATAAAATATCAAGATAGCATTCTGTGCTTCAGATTACCTTCTTTTCTGTTTTCAAGACTACAACATTTCACTACAATGTTAGAACCATTTATTTTATATTTGTAGGAAAACAAGAATTTTGGCTATGTATGCTGCAAACCCAGATATCCTCCAGATGAAAATCTAGTCACTGTAGATAATCTTTGTAAAAGGATTCCATAATAAAAGACCCTGTGGAGTATCATGAAGATTTACCTTAATTTATGTTGATCCCATGGTTCCCTATCCTTTCTGTAGTTTCTGATTGGAACAGATACAACACTTCCCAAAAATGCATATTTCAAAGTAAAGCTGTATGTAGTCTCTGATCATTCGAAACCCAAAATTCCCATCAGGACAGTGTCATAGAACGCCATGATAGAATTTGGCTGTGAGGCTTGCTGTGCTCTGGCTTTTCTTTGGTTCTCATTCCCTGAAGAAACTAGTGTTTTCTACTGCAACTTGTACTTTTTGTATACACAAAAGTATACACAAGAAAAATATCATGTTAAAGAAAGGCAATATATTCTGGAGACTTTTTCCTAGCAAAAGTCTAAACCGAACAATTGTTCTAGCATTTATATGAGCCCAGTGTAAATTACAGCTGTGTATAAAGAGTACAGTAAATGGAATGCCATCCAATTCATTAATTATCTTCCAGCAATGTTCTTTATATTTCTGTAAACACCCAAAGAAGCAAATGAAACATTATGTCTTAAATTTAATCAACATTTGTTCTGGATTCACTATGTCCTGTTCTTCCATGCACAACTCATTGTTTTCATGAGGACTACATTAATCAATCAGAGTCATGATGAGCCCCCTGTTTTGGTGTTTCCAATTGGAAACATGATGATATTAGTCACTGATTGTTAAGTAAGGCACTGTAAGGTATCTAAGCAATGAAAAATATGTTTTTAAGCAAGCGAAACCCTTCTATGGAGAACTGGGATTGGGAAGATGCTTAGGTCTTGACCCCAAATCAGCATTACAGAACCAACTACTATACTTGCCAAAGTCCCAATGAATATGACTTGAGTGACTGTAAATAGCAGTCACAATAACCTTGAACATCAGTAGCTCCTGGTCATAATATCCTTGACTTCACCAAGCTTTTGTCCCAGCTGATGAAGTAGCCTATCGTGATTATATAATAGGCAGCTGCACACATTTATACCACTCTTTTGAGAAAAAAAACACCATTATTTCATTAACAATCCCATGAACAACTATATACTAGAAAAGCAATACAGCAATTGTGACACCATAGAAAGGCTGCTTTGCCAGTTCATTCTTGAGTTAAAAGTCCTTTCCTTTGTATGTTTAAAGATCAGTTTAAAGGAGTAAATTTCTTCTGTGTAAGTGCAGCAGAGGTAGAAAGGGGTCTATCAAAAATTGATAACATAGAGTTTTAACAAAAGGCTAATAGGTGAAAAGTTGAGGAAACAGATCTGCAAATAGATTTAACCAACTCTAGCATGCTGAGTAAGGTACACTGCATGTCAAGTAACAGAATTGTAATCAGTTAGTATACATGGTTGGCCATTTGTCCCAATATATACCAGTCAGTCCTTCACACTTCCCACAGAATTGAGGCAAGCCCAACTGTTGAACGTTATGGAGCTATATTTTTCATGTTTTTTTAACAGAGATAAGCCATGATATTCATCTCCACTCAAGCGAACCACCCTGCATGCACTGTACCTAATTTCAGTTGAGTTGAGCAGAGACATAAAAATACTTTTGTGGTAAATACAGACAGTAATGTTTTTTAAAAAAGTATGGCAGGAGATTAGCATCATAACAGGTGAAAACAGCATTTTTTGTGTGTGTGTGATAATGACTAATGTATATAGCAGTATAGATTCAGTTAGGTGAATTGATGAGGTGACCACATAATTTATGTAATTCGGTAACAAGGCAGAGTTTCTCTAACTGTATCTCTACGTAAAAAAAATGTTTCAGAAATACATGGACTTAAAAGGAACAATGTAAATGATCAGTGGAAGGTTGCAAATACAAGACAAAAATATATGGAAATAAAGTGGATGGGATGGTGTGAAAGTATACAAAACTGATTGTGGAAAAATTGTATCCAGAAGGAATGGAAGAGGATGAAATGAGGATTTAAACTGTGCAGAACTACATAAGAACACAAACTTTGGAGTCAAAACTTTCCAAAGGCTTACATCTAAAGGCTTGCATAAAATGCTTTTTTAATATTTATAATTAAATGCTATTAAATTATTATTATTGCACAGTAACTATTTACCTCAGGAAAGATTAGTTTGCAGATGCTTTCAGTTAACGTGTGCAGGTACACTCTACTTCTGCTCGTTTTCCTTTGTGGAAGGTTTCCTTGAGCATCTTTTTCATGGACCTCTTTGCAGATGGGCAAAGCCGCTTTAGAGCTGTTTTCTGTGGAGTCCTTGTCATGTTCGTCAGTAATGTGACTTTGAGTCAGTAAGGAGAAAGGACATTCCCCTGTGATCTTCAAGTCTTTCAGTTTTGTACAGAACATACTGTACAAAGTCTCTCTCTTGAGATTACGAGTACTTGGCTTTGTGTTTAATAGTTCTCTTCTGTTTACTAACAAGAGCAGAAGATTCCAGAATAGTAGATAAGGCAACCACTGTTGGAGATTATTGGTAGCTATAAATCACCACAGAAACAAATGCGTGCCCCTACAAAACAAGAAGAATGAAAAAAAATATTAAAACCAGTTCTTTTCTCTTTTAACTTCCTGTGATGTGACGGTTTTATCATATGTGCATTAAAATAATGGCTTTTCTAGGACGTTGCTCAGGAATGCACTTAAGCTCATGTGCCATTTTAAGCATGTAATCCCTACTGACTTCAGTGCTTCAGGTAATTAAAATTATGTGCATGGTTAAGTTCTTGGCTGAAAGGGGGCTCTAGTGATTAAGGCAGAGGAGTTGTTTTATGAGATATATCTTTGGTCACATTGATGAATGAGGTTTTTGAAAGAGTAGAGAGCAGAATTCTAATGAGAAAACCTTTTTAATTCTTCATAAGCAGCTATTAAAAATGACTTCATACGGCACAATGAAACTGATTTGTTATGGATATGTACATCTCAATTTACTTGATGCCCAAGATATTCTTTTTGTAATAGAGAAATGTATGACTGAAGTTGGTACTTGGATTTCTGGAACAGCAAACCATCCAAGACTAGAGGTTGGCTCCTCGTGTTGAAGCCACTGACTGGTGGCAACTAACATCATGGGAATTCAATCACATAACTGATGTAGTTGCTTGGAAACACCAAGGGATTTTTATGCTTTTGAAGGTGATCTCTTTCAAACATCCATTAAAAAAAGGGGCTGAACTTTTCATTTTCATAATTGTTCCTTGTTTGTTACATTTATTTCAGTAAGACTTAATCTGAAAAAGGCTCTTCCCTTAAGGGCTTCATTTTGTATTGACTGAATCAGATCCTCTCATTCTTATATAATACTCTAACAAGGTAATCTTTGAGAGCTTTTGGAGACCCTGGAAGTAGCTGAAGTATTACATTTGTCTCTCTGGAGATGCAGTACAATAACTATTTCTTTCAGATGCACTATGGCCTTGATCAGCCTGTGCACCACACTGCTTATTTCTGACCCTGAGACACAAAGGGTTTTCAGGGTCACACACCAACTGTTCCAGGGTTAAAAATAACTAATTCCCCAATACAGGTTCTTCTTCTTTTGAAACAGCTGGAATGAATGGCATAGCAGAGGAGTGCTGCAGACCCAGCACGAGTGGCACAGATAAGAGGAGAAACAGGCAGAAGCTACTCTGGCTGGACCTGCTGCTGAAAAAACCTATCTGGCAGAAAAGGCCCTTTTAAAGTATGCTGTAATTCTGATGGTGTCAGGCCAGCTTCCAGGGGCCATCTATCAAAATTATTAAAGTATTATTTTAAGAATCAATAACCACAATGCTAAGAACAAGCAGCTGAAAAATGTTTATATAACATTCTATATTTCTGATTTCAGTTTTTACATAGAAACTCATTTGTTTCTACTGCATGGATATCAGTAATGCTTTATTTTTTATTGCTGAATAATATCGTGTAGCAAATGAGACAGTGAAAAATTTCAAGCAAGAACCACACTCTCAATACATAAATATACATAATTACATGTTAAATATATGTGAAAATATTTTTATTCAGGAGCCATTATATAGCCATGTATTACTTTACCAAAAAAAAAAAGAAAAGCAGAAAAGAATTACCTTTTCTTTAGTTAGACTGATCTGTGTACTAAAATAAACTGTCAAGAAAAATGCTAACATAAATACTAACATAAATAACCCACCATTATAAAAGGATAAAAAAAATTATGGCTTTGATGGATCTTACATGTATACTCATGTGCTTTGATGAATTTGGGCCCTAAATTTCAAGATAAATCTTGAATTTATAAAATAACACTACTAAAACTTTTAAAATCAAGTATACCAGCATTTTGGGGAAAAAAAAAATCAGAAATATATTTTTGTGGAAAAAATGTATAATAAAACAATTTAAACATCTCCCAGTAAATATAATACTGCATTTATATGCTGCTATTTTTTTTTTAAAAAAAAAGTTTCCCTCTTTGTGAACAATATAAGACTGAATTAGATACCAACAAATATTTACTGCATTTGCACTAACTAAGAACAGAAGAAGTGAATGACCTTCAGCCATTACCGATTGTTTTGATAGTTTGGGTTTTTTTCCTGCAGGTGAGACTATTTCTCTGTTTCTAGAAGATAATAATCTGGAATTATTTGGAGGTTCACTTCCATGGTAGCATATTGCATTTTAATTAAATTACACTTGATGTGGTAGGAGAAATATCTGGGTAGGTAGAATCAGCTCTGTGAAGGAAGTGATGTCATTATTTTACATCAGGAAAACATGAAGTCTCTAGAAGCTCCCAAGTGCGAAGGAGAGGTCCTAGAAGATAGTCATGGGCCAGGACTTATTCAGGGGCAAAATGGGCATCGATGTGAAGGCCCAAGAGTCAAAAAAGCTGCTGGACATGCAGCTACTGTGTCTGCAGCTTCTTTTTGCAATGCAGCCCGTCATTCTTTGTGCTGCAGGACACCTACATTCAGCCTCTTCCTGCCTTGGTGGGGACTGGAATCATGCCTTTGCTCTGAACATGACTGTGGGCTCCTGGCAATGGCTATTTATGACAAAATCATCATTGATTTACAAGAAAGTGGAGATCTGTGATGTTTCTAGTAATAATACTGTTGTACAAAACCAGTATCAATAGTGTACAGGTCTCTAAATTCCAAATAATTATGACACAGTTCTTAAAGAAAGCTTCCTGCAGAAATATTTTCTAAGTATCCTGAAGTTCTTTTTTTCCCAGAAACAAATGGAATGGTCCTTTGATAACATATATCCCAGCTCAAAAACAGTGTCAATAGGCACAACAATTTTCAAGCAATGACCAATTCAAGACTCCTCCTGACCTCTGCAATGAGAAGACCCCCTAAATCACATCTTTAAAGAAATGAATTGTAAGACTTAATTTCATAACACTTCAGGGAATTCGAATACTGAAAAAAACCCACGCATATACTAGGTCTTCCTGTATTAAAATGTCAAGTTTGCATGTGGTATCCTAAGTGCATTTTGCACTTAATATAACTAAAATTCAGGAAAAAAAAAAGTCTATTGTGTTATAGAAAACTCATCTCACTCAAAGGGTAATTAGACAGTGGTTTTAAACATCTGACAGGGGAAAGATAATGAATTGCTGGTGTAGAGTTTACAGAAAGAATTCCAGCAGTATAATGGACTTCAAAATGTATGAGAAAGATGATGGCACACAATGCAGGTTAGGTCAAACATTTCCAGATGTGTTTCAAGAATGAGGAACACCAGCCCTCCCATTGTTCACAATGTTTAAAGACATTTTCTGACCATAACAAAAAAATAAGAAACATGAGGAAACGTGGGAAAAGTTTCTGGTTTTAATTCCTTTCCAAACATGCTTTGAGAGAGCTCATCCCAGGGGAGCAGCAGTGTTTAATGTGAATTCTCCATCTCTGCCATATTAATTGCTGTCATATTTACCTTGGGAAGAAAATTGAAAATTAAAATTAAATAATCTTCTGTGAGATCAAACTACAAGCAACCAATTTACTTAGTGTCTGGCTGAATGCAACATGGCACTGTGCCACTCAGAAAAATGAAGATGACTTTACATAGTATAGTCATAGCAGCCGAATAACTTAACAGTGCTCAAAATGCTTTGTGCAAACATTTCATTGTATATTTACATCTACACTTGTCTTACAGCCAAAATGCCGTCCTGCATACTTATTTGTACTAGTTGCTTCTGAATATTTTCCTTTGCTAAAACATTTCCTTGACAATGCCATGAAATATAGTGCAATGAATCAATCATACAGTAAAAGCCCCTGATATTAACATGGCCATTTATAAGAATTCAGCAATACCACTTGTTAACAGTAGCTAAAGGTGGTTCATAATTTTAGCTTGTGGACATGGCACAAAAATTAGAAGCAACATTAAATATTTTTTCTTATCAAGCGGAGTCCTTTGCTCAGAGTAGGACAGAAAATGGTATTATGCTATAACGTCACTTTTTATTTTAAATCATACATATCACTTTGTTAGGTAACTGCTGCATGTTGAGGAAGAATTAACAAAGAAATTAGTTTGTTTTGCACAGTCAGAAGATGGCACTGACTGGATTTAACTTTCTCCAGCACGAGTGATTGCAGCACTTGCAGGAGCTCGGCGTGGTTTGGGAGCCATTGCCTCAACAGCAGCAGCTGTGAACTTCTGTCTCGCCTCTATGACAAACAGAGGCTTGAAAATCCCACTCAGCTCAAATCTCGGTGGGATTCAGAAATCACTGCCTTTTGCCCCTTGCCAGCGAGTCAGCCTCTGCACAGAACAAGGCAGGAACTGTTACTTTTACACCCAGGCAAAACACAATCAGCTTCCAGCAAGACGGGTTAGTACCCATCACCCTATCAGTACCAGCTCATTGTGGATTCAGCTGTTGTGCCTGTCAGCAGACAAACACAGGAAAACTAACTAAATCCTGTCATTTTGTCTTATTAATGTGAAGTGCAGTATCTGCGCTTTACTTTTTCTACTTCAAGTGCTGTGTGTAGCAACAGAAGCAAAGCCCTGGTGATTTGTCCCTTTCCAAGGATTTTAAGGAGGCTTCTAAAATTTCACTGAATTTCACTGAATTTTTAGAGTTGGAAGGGACCATAGAGATCAT
This sequence comes from Limnodromus scolopaceus, assembly GCA_028565335.1. Lineage (NCBI taxonomy): Eukaryota > Metazoa > Chordata > Aves > Charadriiformes > Scolopacidae > Limnodromus > Limnodromus scolopaceus. The sequence continues at coordinate 34,853,141 of JAOXNO010000033.1, read as the reverse complement.
CTAGTCCAACTCCCCTGCTGA
>JAOXNO010000033.1:34835894-34853020 GCA_028565335.1 Limnodromus scolopaceus | reverse complement strand
GACATCTAGAATGAGTCTCTCCATTACCTTCCCAGGGACAGAGGTGAGACTAACTGGTCTGTAGTTCCCAGGGTCCTACTTCTTGCCCTTCTTGAAATATAATATAATAATAATATAATAAAAATACTCAGAGAAAATTGCTCAAGTCCCCATCAATATATAAGCTAATATTTTAAGAAGTCAGAGTATTTATAAGCCTTATTAAATCCTGTACAAAGGCTTTCTTTGGCTGCTTCATTGTTAACTTAAACCTGTTCAGAGTGCACACACCTTCAAAGAATTAATTTGTTTTGAGTATTTCTGATTTGGAGAGCACAAAATGTAAGTAACTGGAGGAGACAGGCAATTTTTTTTCACCAATTTCTAAGTGGTGGTGAGTCACACCAAATAGAAAACTGCCAATTGTTGACTTAGGTAGAGGACATCTTGGAAATGATGCAACCTTGTGAAGAAGAGTGAGATGTTTTCCTGTACCTCCTCAGTCAGACACTAACCCATCAACTGAAATTTGAGGATGCCTCATTTACCCCTTTCCAGTAATTTAGTCCTGTTGTTAACACAGTAAATACATTTTCTAACCTACCTGGGGATAACTGTGTCATTGCACAAGAACAATTTTTAAAACCTATGTAACTTGCATACTAAGTGAAGTGCACAGTAGGTTTAGGAATTCTAAAACAAACATAACACAACACCAAGCTGCGTAAAGAGTATAACTATAAAAAGAAATTTGCAAAGACAAGGAGTTGAGCTTTAGGAAATCCCGAATGTAGGTGTGACCATTCAATGCTAAGTCATTACCACCCTTGTGTAGGTACGGGCTTTACTTACACTACAAACTAGTACCTTTTTTTCCAGCAAGATTCTAGTCTCTTTCATGGCACAGATTTGTGCTACTTGAGGCAACAACATCCTCTCTGTAGATCAGAATGAGACATGACATTGGACAGTGGACTTCACAATAATTTACTGGTACCCAAGAAATTACTAGATTCAGCAATCTCAAAAAGAATATGTTTTTCCAGGCATTAACTTTTCTGCTTGTTCCCCCAAACTTCCACCCTTCTTTCTGACAAGTCATCCCTAGTTCTGACCTGTCTGTACCCCAGAGCCCTTTAGATTAGTCTTACCATTTTTTCTCCAGAGCACTAATTGCCATTGTGTGCTGTGCAAGCCCCATTCCAGGCTCCTTACTGCCAGACGTAGCATTGTTTGGGGCTATATCTAAGAGAAGTAGACTCAATACTTTTCTGTAAGTCACAGCATACTTTCAGTGGGAAGGAAATACCATAGCACACCACACCACTTACTCAACTGTCTAGTGGAATTACAATGATTACCAAACTAAGTACAAGGTGGTAAAGCAGCTATGATAAAATAATACAGGTCAGAGCAACCAATTATTAACTGTCCAAGCATTTTAGTAAATCCAAATTCAGTGTTGTAACTCATCCCAGTGACAGTCCTATATGACTGCTTAGGGCAAGCTAAAAATCTAGACCTTGCTCACAAGAAAGACTTTCTCCCCACATAATGCGTAATTTCTTCACCTTTCTACCTTTTTTTCTTTATGAAGTGTTTTAAGAATCAGAGAACCACAATCAAGTGTTTCCTCTGTGTTCCACATTGAATGTCTCTGTGCTGCTAGACAGCTACCAAACCAGGAGATGAAAAAAATAATTACCTTTGTTTTTTGAGAAGAAAATAAGTTATCTCCTTTTCCATCTTGTCCCTATTGTAGTCAGCAGTAAACAAGCTTCCAGAATACATAAGTAAACTTCAAAACTGCTAATATGTCTCATTTTAAGGTCATCATGAGACAGACATTTCTGCTGCTTTTAAAAAAATGCTTTTTTATTAGCATTTTTGTAATAACAGCTTGACATAGAAACCAGTATTCTTGAAGACAGGGAAAACTGCTAGTTTTAAAGTATCACTCAATTTCTGATACTGGTTTTGTGACTGACTCATTTCCCTCTAATGGTCTGAAGCAAATCCCTGGATCCAAATATAGCCCTGGGAGAAGCTCAGACTCCAGATGTGAAAGTTATGTTGTAGCCACATCTCTGGTTTCAATTACAGGCAGAGGGGGAACCCTAATTACTGCACCCATGTTTTGGCATGTAGCTAAACGAAGGGCTGATTCCGAAATGTTGCTTATAAAATATATATTTGTCATTTTAAGTATCACATGTACTTTCATAGGGTAAATATTTTTCCTATGCTAGGACCAAATAACAGGGAGGCATGCTGAGAAGATAGCGTGGGAAAAATATTCTCTTCGTGTGAGTCAAAGCCTATCTGTGAAAACACTCCACGGGCAGCCCAGCAGGCAGCCTCATAGCACCTGATTCCCTGCTTGCCCCCTCACGCGCTCAGGCGGAAACAGCAGCCCTTGGACGTGGCTCATCCTTGCACCCTCAACCCTGGTCCAAAGCATGGCTTGGACCACTAGCGAAGCAACTTAGGATAGAGATACTTCCAATTGAAACCCCAGCCTCCTTACACTGTGGGAGCTCTTGAGATTGACTGCTTGTGGGCATTTTTTCTGAGGCAGAGCTAAAGATACCTCACAAACACTAGAAACAACCTGCTGTATGTAACCACTCATTATTTAAATTGATATTATTTTTTTTTTGTTTAAGAAATCCTGATATTGAACTGGCAGATCTGATCATACGGGTACCCAGATGAGGAAGAAATTGAAACACAGGAGAGGCTGCAGTGAGGACAAGCAAAACCAAAACCAATCCAAAGTGTCTGGAAACTATTCTCACACTTTAAAGAAATATATTTTAAATACAACATTTAATCTGCATTTGCAGTCCATGAAATTACAATACTTTCAGGAAAATCATAAGAGAAAAGCTAAGAAGTAAATTTGTGTCTTCAGAACTCCTTTTCAAGAATTAAGATTTCTCCTAAAGATATGAGGTGTTCATAACAGTTACCAGGAGTTAAACATAAAAATTGAAGTCTTGCTAGAAGCCAATGGAATATAAATTAGAATCCACAAAAGGAGAAGTGCTGTGGTTCTAGAATATAAAGTAATTGTCAGTTTTTGTGCTTACTGATTCTTTCCAAAGACTTACTTACAGTTTAATCTCTCAAATTTACCAATGCATATAACTTTACTCATTTAAGATGACCTCTTAATTTTAAATGTCTGTCTTCAAAAATCTGTTTTCTATTTAGTTCATAGATCAAAACCTTTTTTTTATGAGCAAATAAAGTAAAAAATAATTGTAATTATTCTGTAATGAGAGTGAAATCTAGTAACTTTTTCTCTCACAATGTTTTTTACTGAAATCTTTAGCTAGTATTCATGACTTAGCCAGGATTGCTGTGTCTCCTATAGTAAATAAAACAATAAACTATTTAAAATTTCCAAATTTCTCATGCATGAAGTAACCTCTAATTTGAGAACCATGGTCTGGATTAACTGTGAAGCATCTTCAGAGATGTTCAAATAATTCCCCTATTTCTTCAAAGACGCGTATCTTGCTGAGACTTGTACATTTGTGTATTCATTTAATTGAAACTGAATGTGTGTAACTGTTTATGCAACTAACATACAGGTTTGCATAAATGCCATTATTGTATTGTTTTCCCAAACATACTGGAGCATTGTAGAGTGATATAAAGCATTGATTGTAGTGTCTTATGACAATGCATATGCTTAAATATTCCCTTTGTGTTCACAGCTTTAAATTGTAATGAACAGCTAGTTTCATAAATAATGGAGTACTAAAAGTTTCTCTGAACTCCATAGATCTCAGAGAACAGTTTGAAAACTAGGTCTATAGAAAACATGCTTCATTAGTAGATTTCAATTGCAGAGTTTTCTGACTGAATATTTGCCAGCTGCCATTTCTGTTTACAATGTCTACAAAGTCATTTTCACACTGAAAATCACTGACAACTACCTTTCATATTTATTCATAGTTAAGTACTCATGCCAACTTCCACTGAAGTCAATAGCAGGTTTCTGGATATAGCAGGAATAGGATTAAACATAACAGTTCTGTGACAGAAATACTGATTTGTATGTTTTCTTATTTTGAAGCAAAATACAGCCTTGGCTATTTTAATTTTGAGGCTTTGCAGGTAGGTGTGCAGATGTGATGGTAAACGCAGGGCTGAGGTCATTTGAAATTCTGGAAAAGTTAAATACTATGCATGGGAAGCTAATAACAGGAACTTCTAATTAGTGAAAATGGTTTATCCTGCAGCAGCGAGGTCATGTCCTTGTAATTTTTCTGATGGGGAAAAAATACATTGGTTGAAGAGGTATATTCAACCAGAGCAGGTGGTCTAAGACATATTTTCACAGCCATCATGGAGCTACTGACTCTGCTTTACCTAGAGCCCATGGCAGAGAAAGCAGCTCTGAAGAGAAGGAGAAATCAGCTACTTTCCCAATTGTTCTCTTCCCTGGTATCTGCAGGGCAGGACCAGCACCCACCTTCCTTTTTGATTAAATGCTTCCAGATGGTTTATGCTATAAAACACGTTTAAAATAAATTAAGCTGCTGATTTGGCCATGTGCACTGTAAATTAGTACCTTCGTTTTTTTATTTCGCTGATTGGCCTATTCACAGCCCATCCCTTTCAAAATCAGCTATTTTAAAAAAAAATTGAGTACACAAAAGCAGTGAATCTTACCTTTGTAAAGCACAGTTCCAAAGGCTATCAGCGCATCTTGTGAGACTGAATGCTCTAGGAATACATTACAATACCAATTTTCTTGTTGAGTATATCGCTTAGTTTCTTTCTAATAATCTTCTGGAAAATACAGCAGATACCCATTTAAAGCAGAGAAAGCTAGGTAAATATGGTAAATATGTGAATTTATATTGTCTTTAAAAACACAGGCTTCTTTTTTTCCCTAAAATGATGAAGCAAAGTAAAAGTGAGATGTTTTGTGAGATACTGAACTTGCACATGTGGTATTAAGAGAAATTAATGTTTTTAATTAGTCACAGTAAATATGCACTTAATGACTAATACTAGCCAGCTGTTAGTGTATACCACCTCTGTAACAAAAGTAAAAATTAAATAAATCAAGAGGCAGATTTTGGTTTCCTGTAGAATGTTCAATCTGTGATGCTTGTTATTGTCTCTAGTGCAATTGCTGGAGTTACCACAGCTACTGATCTATTAAATCATTCCGTTCCATTTATTCTACTTTTCTTTTAAGCATATGAAAAAAATCAACTGGCACAGAGTATTTCTCAGATGACTTTTGCACAGGAAAAGTCAGCACATCCAAATGACAGCAGCAGGGAGACGGCAGGATGCAAAACTACCTCAGAGATAACTGCCGTATTCACCACATATTCTGTATGTGAAACTTCCCCTTGGTCTTGGTGACAGCTTGATGTAAAGACTGAGGTGAAATTGTGGCCCTGCGGAAAAATAAACTGAAAATATTTATGGGTGGTTATTCATCTTTGACACTTCTATTTAAAAACAAAAGGAATATGTGGGACGGACTATAGCAGAAATCTAGGTTATTCAGATCAAATAATATGAGATCCTTTAAAAAGACGCTTCTCAAGTCATTATTAAAATGTAGCTTTTTGTTTTAATATTTTCAGTGAAAATCAGAGGATCATTGAGGCATTGCTCATGAGGCAAAAGAAAATATGACATATGCTACTTTTCCAAACCTTCAGTAGTGCTAAATGACAGAGAAAAGCTCCATCCTTATAGCTAAAAAATATCATCAAATAGTAGAAGCCTCAGTCAGTGCTGCTCCCTCAGTTACAACAGATGCATTTAGAAAGATTTAGCATGTTCCAAACCACGCATTATACCAACTCAAGTGCATTAGCTGTTGAATTGCAGCTTCTTGTAGCAATATTAAACTTGAATATTAAATCCCACAAAAATAAAAATAATGTCATTCAGCTGTTTTGAAACTCTATTGCCTACTTCTGTTCTGGATATTTTAGTGCCAGAGTGCCAGGCACAGACTGGCACAGAAACATATGCTTGGCTTGAAATGCTTGGAAATTCCATTGAAATTGGCTGAATTCCGAGTCAGGCATTTCAGATTAACAGAGATTAAAGAGATGAAGAGATCTAGAGAAATGGAAATCCAAGAAAGGGTTAAGAAAGAACACAGTGCAGAATCTCTGATTGGATGTACCGATCACCAGCCTCTAATTTGAGGTACAAATTCAAGCTTTTAAGGATGGAGATAAATTAAATGTATTTTATCCTTAAGGATCCTCCTGCTACTTTTTCTGACTTTCTGGGCCAGGCCCTCAGGTCTTTCTCTCATTGGGAAAGTACTGATAATTTTTCCGTAAAACAAGGGAGATGATTTCACCAGAGGACTTGGGTTTTCCAAAAGATTAGAATCGTGTGAAAAACTCCTGGCAAAATATGTTTGTTATCCAAACTAATATGCTTCTGTGATACAGAACGTGAACTTTGTGCATTGTATGAACCATGGGGTAATCCTCTTGGAGTTATTCTAGGTAGAGTACCTATAACTGTCCACAGTTCTTCATCTCACAACCTGAATAATTGCTTTGACTGCACCGATGTTAACATCGCAGTACTCTTACCAAAGTCTGAAAGATCAAATCTTTGCTCCATTTCTCAGACAGCATAGTTTTTCTCATTTATGGTAGCATTAATTTGCAATATCTGCTCCTCTTTATTATGTGAGAGATAAAAAGGAGAGAAGGGAAATACAGACAGAATAAAGGAGCAAGGAGGGAAAAACAGTAAGTAAGTAAGTAGGGAAGGAAACCTAAAGAAGGACATGAGCATTAAAAAATTGGTAAGAAAGAAGGAAAACATGGGCAATAGAACAAACCATTTGTAAAGACACAGACAGTTCTCTTACTGATATATTGCTTTTTCTCTACTACAAATCCTCTGAAGTATGTAAGTATGGTGGGTACTTATGCAAATATTTTTTCTGTAATCTGACAACATAGTCTATAGAAAATTGTTGAAATTATAATGTCAAGGAGCTTTTCAGCAATATTTGAGATTTTAGGGGAATTTTTTTTGTGGTAGTTACAGCTTGTGTTTCAACGAACTCTGTTGGTTATATATTACTCTCTGTTGCAAAATTAAAGAAGGATACACCTTTATCACCCTGATTTGGCTGCCAAGATCCAATTTCTAGCTTCAGTGTTTTGCCTCACTAGCATCCAAATGGGAGGCAGGGAGTGACATACCTTGTTTTGCCACATTGCGTAATGAGGTCACCCTGTGTTAATAAAGAATTGAAAACTTTATAGACTTGGACATTTCATATGTTATTTTCTAGTATTTTGTTTTAAATGGCATTGATTTGTAAGTTAAAGGCCAGATGCACGTTGTTACTGATACAATATTTCATAGTTCTACATTTGATTTTTTAAAGATATTCCACTTCTTTTTTATAATATGTCTATAAGGAACCTCTTTTCTCTCTCCATCAGGCCTTCTGAAATACCAGTTGGTGCTGCACATGCATCTGAGATCCCAGGATGGAGGCTCCGGGACTTACCTGGCTTCCTTGAAGGCCCTGACCTGCATTCCAGCAAGGCAGCCTGAAGCTGCGCCAGTCTCAGCAATCACCAGTAACACCAAGCCTTTCTCCCACTGCACCACCACAGAAGGTAAGGGAACTGTAAAGGCACTCAGTTCAAAGAAAAAGTGGCAGTTTCTGCTTCAGTGCTGGGAGTCTTTGGGTTTCAGTCCTGAGGCAAAGCAAGCACAGAACATAGCTGGAGAGTTTTTCTCCAGAGTCTAGGGCTCCAATTGAGAGCAGCAGCTAAAGAGAAGTAGCAGCAGATAGGCATGTGGAAATGACAGCTGACCAATGGACATTAAGTGCCAGTCATCCTTGAAGGCTGAAATCTGAACCCTGAAGTGGCAGGCAATGACTGCAGGATCTCAGCTGCATTGCCTTCACTGATGTAATGGGGTCATCTCAGATTTACTTAATTGAGAACCAAAACTAATATGAAATCTAATTGATAAACACCTTTGTCTCAACACTTCAGCTTGTGCAATGACAGATAAACTACCCAGGTATCGTAACACCCACTTCTTGTATAGGAGTTGTCTCACAGCGAAGGCCCTTCAAGTACTATTTTCCACCAAAATGTGAAGAACCACTCTGTATGTGCTATTTTCTGAGTCTGTAAAATGGGTATCCACCACTGCACACCTGTTTGTTTTTTTCATTATATTAAGAAACCATGTTAACTTCAAAAATGGGTCCAGATAATAGGATATCTCCAACTGGCTGTGTTGCATATTGGTACTGTGAATATTAGCTCCAAACCAGCACAGAAAACAGCTCAGCTGTTTCAGAAGTGAAAGGACAGAGAGACTGGACAGTGAACTGTGGGAGAAAACCTAAACATGAACCAAAATCAAATTCTGTCCCTACCGAGTCCATATGTACCCAGAGGAGTACTCAGTGGTTTTGAATGTCATTTAAATATTACCCTGAAAAGAAATGCTCCTTTGGCTGGAAGTTAAATTTACTGTTAACTGGGTTCTTGATAAAAGAAATCCCATAACAAGTAATAAGTTCTACCTCTGTGTTTGTATATGTGCACAGAAAGAGGATGCTGCATAACAAGCTCCGTCTTTTTCTAGAAATGTATAAAATTCCATGAAGAACAGGCTGAGAGACCATGTCTACAGCTGGGGTGGAGGGAGGGACTGAGAGGGATGAGTTCCTAGAGGATATAACCAGAGACCTAAGTTTAAGGATAAAGAAAGGTAGAATATCTTTCATGAAGAATTTCCTGCCAAGATGAAGACAATCTTTTTTTAAGCCTTTTGGTATTCTGGTGCATCCAGAAGCACCATGAATCTTGAGGAATGTGCGCTGTTGGCAGGTAAAAAACAAAACAGGGAGTAAAAAAAGTTTGCTGCACTGTGTATAGTCTTCCTTTACATGGGGTCAGAAACCTCTGACATTTCTGCTAACAGTTTAAGTGATGTTGAAAATTCAAAACTTTTGTTTTCAATATTTGTACATGGCAAGTCCCAATGAGACAAATGCACTAACTTTACAAGTATCCTGTGACAATGAAGAAATGAAGTTATCACAGTATCACAAGTGTATTTGCAGCATATTCATGTTGTAAACCTTTGCTCTGAATATTCAACTCCGTTTATAGCAGGCATCCAAATCCCACAATGCCCATAATGTGTTAAACTGACAACAGGATTGCATTCCTAAGTAATGCAGCTTCTTTGCTGAAAGACAGAGTACCAAGCCTAAGTTTAGCATTGAAGATCTGAATACATTTATTAGTATTTTACCAAAGATTATGAGCGTTTTCCATAGTTGCAGAGTAACAGCTGGGAAAGAAAACAGTGAGGATATGTTATATAAATACTTGAATAAATGTCCTTTTTTTTTGCATATTTATTCAAGCATTAGATAGATGAGCCATTTACAATACAGTACATTACAGCAACTGCCATAAAATCTAAGTGTATTTTTTTCGAATACATCAACTCATTAGATGCTTTTCTGCCACTACTACTCTCATTTCAGTTTCTTATCTTATTTTTTCCTTATTCCAGTTTATTGCTAACAAAAATTTGCCTACAACGTGGGCAGGGATGGATGTTCTTTTTTAGCTTTTGCTACATGTAAATCATAATCCTGTATTCCATCAGTACTCCTCGATCTTCACCACTTCCAAGCCGAATTGAAAAAATACTTTTACCTTTTAATTACCCTCTGTTGTTTAAACCTATTTTTGCTTAGAACTTGGCTTTGCTTAGAACTGCGAATTATTTTCAAAGAGAAACTGGAAGGAAGATATCATGAAACCATTTTATATTAATCAACAGTTTAAAACATTTTTACTGGTATTTGCTAGTGCCAGTCTCTAATCTTATAAGAGAACAATTATTCTATCATGATGCCCACCACTATCATCTCATGCATGGTATAGTTGCACACTTCAGACTTAGACTAAGCTATGACTCTGTTGGTTCTAGAATTTACCGCTGTTACGGCCAATGATTTTTTCCACATATATTTGGCTATGATGCTACATCTCTCACAGATGTGGAGCATGTGACATGCAGAGTAAGGGCAGAGCTGATCTAAGTGGATACCGATGTTCAGATCAGCTGTGGATTTACAGTGCCATACTACAAATGTATTCTCTGCCTCATGAGACTATCAAAACGTTTTGCAACCCATGCCTTATTTGTGACTGAAAGTCTGGTCTCCTCTATGCTATTTCATTGCTACCACACAACCAAATGTTTTCATCTGGGAAGGGAACTATTTCACTATCTTTTAGCATTCATGAAGGTCACTATTCAGTCAGTGAGACTGTTATTTGGTCAACATGTGAAAATTCTTATGGAGCCTTTGCTTAAACTCAAATACTGGTATTTAACCTTCTGTCTACTGAGTTCATCCTTAGGCAGGTTGTTCAGCAGAGAAATTGTGCCAGTGTTATCGTGCATTCTGCTTTTTCTCAAATACTGTTGCTGGTGTATTATTTGTTTATTTTAACCTCCCAGAAGGCCCAAGTTAAGATCAGAACCACACACAAATATACAGTAAAAGATGATGTTTCACCTAAAGGTTTTGCCCTCTGAACAGCTAAGACAGAAAAATGGGATATGAAAAGAAGCATTATGATGCTTCTTTTAGAAGTGGGGAAATAAGGCACACTGGAGATCACAAAATAAAGACTACAGCTGAGCTAAGAAGTGAATCCACATCTCATAAATAGAGTTGCACAAGGATTTTTTGACAGGAGTTTAGTAGATCTAAGTGATTTTAAAAAAACAAACAGGTCAAACCTTATAAAAATTTGCAGCCAGATTTTAAAAATAAATATGAGATCAAAATACATGCACATTTCTACAAGTGAAATTCAAGTAGATTTTTCAGGCAGGATTCATAAAAGCACATAGGTGCTGTAAGTAAAAGCAGAACAAGGAAGGTGTCCTCACCCTATAGCTTCATGTCTAACACACACCAGGTTTAACTTCATTCTCTCATTCCTACAATTGCTTATAGGAAAGGCATTTCCTCTTGGCTGCTTGAATTAACGTCACGCAACCTGTTTGGGAACCTATAACTTTAACTGCATCAAAATAAGCATTTAATTCAGTCTAAAATTAGTTCTGATTATTCCAATCATGATTTCCTTAAGTTTTTCAGAAAAGAAAAAAATAATCAGTTCCACATTGACCATGTGGAAGCCTTGTTAAATTTCTTAAGCCACAAGACTGTCCTTCCCTTCTTATCGTTCTTCCCATGTGGAAATTCTAAAATCCTAGCTCTAAACATGCTTTGTGATTTCTATGGATTACTGGCTATATTTTCACCAAAATTTGAAGTGTATCGATCCACCAAATATTTTTCTCAACGTGAGGCAGGGGGTTCTGCACTCTCAGTTTGCCAGTGCAAATAGACAACTATGACGACAATTTTGACAAAAAGAAAAAAAAAGGAAATTTAGAGTTAGATTGATGCATGCTTTCTCCAAAGACATGGAAATTTTGCCATTTTTAGCAGTGCTATTTAAAACAGGAACTGCGATGAGTATTTTAGGCTCCAGGGTGCCTGCAGTCAGGACTAGGGAGCCACACAGCTACTAAGATAAGCAAACGCCCCTCCCTATTAACAGCAGCTGGGTATATTGTCTTGTGTTTTCAAATCACAGAAATAATTATGAGCAAATGCAAAATCCCAATTTTTCCAAGAAACAAAATGGAAATCTTGCTGAGGTGTTCCTCCGTTGTAGTCAGCCTTTTACTAATGCTCTTTCATGTGTGAAGAGTTTCTGTATTTGCCGAGGAGGGAAATTAGCTTTCCCTGAACAACTTTTGTCAGTCTCCATCTGTATCAAGTGCCAAGCGAAATGCAAGGTTAAAATGAAATCAAACACACGTTTACTTTGGTGAGCATTAGAAAGGCAGTCATCACATTCCCGTCGGATATACCATACAGAACCTGCTTCTGGGATCTCAAAAATAACTGTGCTATTATTCATTAAAAGCGTCAATTTTAGCAGCAACTGCTGTATGTGGCATCACGGAAACCATAAGTTTTACTGTACCCTTTGGAATCGATGACATTCTAGACTTACACCAGGAGGATTCCCACAAAATATATTTTCCCCAGAAGAGTGATACATTTTTGTTGTGAAAGGAGAAATAATCAAAAGGATTTTAGCATGTTGCCTTTTAGTAAGAAATTTTTACTCACACTGAAACAATTGGATGACTTGCATGGGATATTCCCTGCAACTCTGTCATACAAATAGCTGTCTAAGGGCTAGATTCCATGACGCTTGATAAAATCTTTGGAACTGGTTCCAGCCTCCTCCATGATGATGCACACACCCTGCTTTCTAGATTACAACCCACACAATTAAAGCTCTCTTCCTGAGCCACTGCATGGCTGACCTATTTTCTATCTGGACTTAGCTGAAACAATCAATGGGCATAGCCATGCGTAAAGCGCAAGGCATAGCCAAATGGTCCCAAGGGAGGGTTTCAAACAGCTCTGTGCCCCATAGGCCCATGCTGGGATGCAAGTCTTCAGGCATTTTTCTCCTTGCCCTAAGGCAGAGAAGTGGCCTTGGCACCCAAGCAGGGACAGCATAGCATTCTGCTCACATTCAGGCACATACATACGCAGAGGAGGTACAGACAGAGGGTCTCATGAAAGAAGTACCTTCTCAGAAATAATACATGAGGTCGCGACTTGGTTATCATCTAGGCTTAGCGTGCTGCCTGTAAGAAATTAGCCTACTGGTGCTGTCTTGCATGAGGAGGTGGCTTGTTTGAATACTTCCATTCTCTTGGAACAGCTACTTCTAGTACGAATATGCAAGAAGAAAATCGATTCACAAGTTGGATCTAAGTAACACAAAAGAACTAATTTAGGGAGTCAGAACAGTAAAATCAAGAATTATGGCTACCACAAGACTGCTGAGTTTACAAGAAGCAGGGCGGGTGCCTAAAAGTAGGAGTGAGGCTCTGAACTATGGAAGGGGGCACTCAATCAAACTAGAATGTAAGTTAACAAATGTTACTCCACAGTTAAATATGAAAGCAGTAATATTCTTAGCAAGGGCAACGTAACACAACTATCATATAATAGGAAATATGAATGAAAAATTAGTGGAAGTGAATATCACAAAAGACTATGCTCTGATGGGGTCAGATTCTCCCAAAGGTTGAAGGCCTGTGGAAGCTCTAAAGCTCAAATTTACTTGGCATCTGAAGCAACAAACAGCACTTGATAAGGTCTCTCTATGGCGAAGGAAAATTAATCGCCAGAGAATGCATTTGCTCTGACTTGGGTCATGAGGCAGCAGAACAACTGACAGCAGCAAATCCTGCACTCCTTTGAAAAGGGACTAGATGTCAGCTTGCTCCAGACCCTGCATCTACAAAAATAAACATCCTGTATAAGCTACAGGCCATAAAGGAGGAGCCCAAATGACAAGGCAACACTGGTGCTGACCTAAGAGTGGCATCACCTCAGGAGGACAACCAAAAAACTAGAAGAACAGTGTATTACCAAATAAGTAGGAATCAATACCTGTGTTACAAGCAAAAGCCTTCCTTAGAGATATTAACATGGTCTTTTCAATTGTTTCACAGCAGGTGGATCTATAAGCAAAAACCTTACAAAAAACCTGCTGTCTTTAGCAAATTTTGCTGCCTTTATTATTAAAAAACAATAAATAATTAATTGTTTACACCCTAGCTAAAAGCCCTAGCCAGAAGCCCTAGCCCATTTATGCACACACTTAAACCCTATTGGAATTTTAAAATTAAATAGATACTGATATTCTGTCCTGAACAGTGTCGCTTTCTGGAACAAAGACTTATGTCCTGATCACTGACTTAACAATATTAATATCTGTTCAATGATAAACTTGAATTCTCTACTCCTGGTAAACTACTCATGCAAGACCTGCTGAATATATACCATATATATTAAAGCCATATCTCAAATGCTGAAAACATCCTAAAAAGAATAATCAAAGTCAAATGTGAAATTTGGTTTAGTTTAAATTTCAAGTGCTAAAAATCTCAATTGCAACGCTAAGCATCTAAATAAATGCACTGAATTTTAATAAATACATCGACAATCCAGATCTTTAAAAGGGAAATAGTACAAAATGTGCAAGGAATTCCAGCAAAGAAACTCTAATGGCAGCTCTCCATGGCTCAATTTTCATTTGCTAATAAATGTGCAAGCTGAAACTTAATGATTTCTAAATATCATTGCAACAAAATTCCTTAAAGCATGTCCTGTAGTTTCCAATAACTCTTTAAAAACACTTTTTGCCTATACTGAACTTTTCTTAAATAAGTAAATTTGTATTAAAAAAAGAAAACTTGCTGTTTGTCTACAGAGTCGATAAAAAAAACCAGTACCTTCTAATACATATTTCTTTGTTGATAATTTAGAATGTTTTGCCTGTTCCCTTAGATTACTGAGGTACCCGATTATTTTTTTAAAACTAAGGTGCAATTTACAACACCTTTTGGCTTAACAACTCATTTCAGTAAAAAGGAAAATAGCTGTATTTGCTACAAACTCTACCTTGACTTCTTGGATTGCTTATTTTGAGTCTCTATTTTCAAATTTCAAACATTTCTGTTCATAATGGCCGTGATATTTTACCTTTTATTACACGACATAACCAGGTTTTGACTGCTACTGAGGTTTTGCGTATTACCTTTTAGTATAAACTCTTACTTATGTTTTGATTTCACTATGAGATCTGTTTTGAGACAAACTACTGTAGCATGGTTAAAGACAGATTTTTCAAAGAAAGCATTTATCAGAATAAGACAAATAGACAAGACTTTAGTACTTAGTTTTATGGACATGACATTAAAGTCTAACCTTGACTTCCCATTTTTAACGGCTCATTGGAAACTTAGTTGAATAATTTAAGTGAATAGTCAGCAAGTGAACCAGTGGGAGAGGGGATGGTCAGCTATTTTATTGATAATATCAAAAAAAGAGTAAAAGACCCGCTGTGGAACTTTCTTCTTACTTTCTTCTCCAGTGTTTGCCTCATGATCTTGCACTGTCATGACTCTTAATAGCTGCAAGCTGCGTAATTCCATGGAAAAAAACAATACAACCAAGAGATCTCAAGAGGCAATTTCCTTCTTTCTCCTTCCTTACTTTTCCTGCCTGTTTTACATCAGCATGATTTCAGCAATTGCTTTTCTCTTCTGAGAATGCGGAGCCTTTTATATCACCATTATATCACCATTCCAGTATTCCTCACTCTTCCTCACAATCATCTAGTTCATTTAAGGTTCTTGCTATTGGCAAAGCAAAGAGAATAGTCATCAGAGCTACAGAATGTATGGCCATATGTAGCGCCCCAGAGCAGCACAATCCAAGCAAGAAACTTCTCTACAATAAAGAGAACTTCCCATGCTTGCATTTGTAACATATTTGCACACATTGTCTGGTTGCTTAAATTGCTTAAATTCTCTGATTAATTATGGAAAATAGTCTGTTACTGGAATGTCTCTCCAGCCTGGGCTATCACCACCTTTTATTCCTAACCCTAGAAAAACAACAGACTCGTTTATGTGTTTTAAAGTGTATGATTCCTTGCGCCTACTTTCTGTAGTTTGGAAACAAATCATCTTAATCATAACTGCAAAAAAAGGGAGTGGCTCCATTGGGAGTTTTGTCTTAGGAAAATATAAGATTAGACCATTTCCAAATAAGTAAACCACACTGTTCTATTCACAGAAAGATAATTAAACTCTTACACTTGTTATAAAAAATTGCTCTGTTACATTTTTTGTGTAACTGTTCTCTGAGACTTCACAATGGAAAATCTGAGTGACTAAAAATTTCTTTTTTCCTACTAGTATTTCAGCTATCAAAAGTCTTACCATTTCTCTTTAAACCAACCCGTACGCAGCACACCGTAACCTGTAGTCCAGTGAAAGTGCATAGCCCAAATACAGCATTACAAACAGTTCGTTTCAGCCTAATACTCATTTTTAGTAACACTGTATCCTTGCTTAGGACTTTTTTTCCTGTTAATTCATCCTTCAAACTTAGAAAGCCATCTCACTACATACACAGAATAAGTGACCAGCTCTGAAAATAGAGCCATTTTAGGAGTAGCATTAGATCAAGCTTGAGAGAGAGTGCAAGACGTATAAAAGTACTCCTTTACATCTGAGAGAAAAACTTTTGAAGTGTCTCCTGTTTATAAATAGAGTTGATTTTATGAAGGAACTACTAGGCCTAGGCTAGTAATGGGCTCTGAACTTTAGCTCCAGAAATAACTCTATCCACTCAGAAAAGGATTTACAAGCCTTGAAGCCAAGTCTTGAAAAAAATAGGAAGAATAGCAGAGCTAAGAAGATCAACTGAGAAAGTAAACTGCCAGTCATAACGAATGCAACACTGTTTGGGGTTTCATTTATGCTTCCTATAAAAAACAGAACAGGAATAACAAATGGAAAAAATGAAGTTATTGTTAGAGCATCAAGTATGTGATTAAATGTGAGGTTTGTGTCTAATTCATGAAGTGCAACGATACGAATTACTCTGAAAACCAGAAAAGGAACCCTTACCTAAGTCTAATGGAGTAAGACTAGTCTGAATGCGTTCCATCCGCCTGACGGGCACTAGCAGCGAATTCTTAGAAAGCCTCACAATGCACAAAGGCCGCCCAAGTACCCTCCTGGCTGAAGCCCTCAGCGAGCTCCCAGCGAGCTCCCAGCCCCGAATCCCTACAGATTTCGCTCAAGACCATATTTGGCTCGGGGCACGGTGCAAAAGGGGGCTAGAGGTGCCGAGGGGAGGGGGCTTCCCGCCTCCCCCCCGTCCCCAAACCCTCACCTCCGATCCCGGGGCTCAGCCCCGCACCGCACGGCGGAGCGAGAGCCCCGGCCCCGGCCCTGCCCCGCCGCTCCCCGCTCCCCGCAGCACGGCCGGGCGCCCCGTCCCAGCGCTGTCCAGGGTCCCCGCCGCGCCGCGCCGCTCCGCTCCGCACCCCCGCTCCGCGCTCCGCGGCCGCCGCTCACTCACGTGCTCCTTGCTGGGGGTAACACTCATCTAATGCTCTTCAGCGTGCGGTGCATTGTCACATTCTGGATGGTGT
>JAOXNO010000033.1:34813600-34830321 GCA_028565335.1 Limnodromus scolopaceus | reverse complement strand
AAAAAAGTTGTTCCTGTATTTAAATGGAATTTTCTGTATTTCAGTTTGTTCCTACAGCCTCCTGTCTTTTCACAGGATGCCAGCTTCCAATTCTTGTCTCTCCCATCAGTTATTTATACATGTGGATAAGATCTCCCTGAGCATCCTCTTCTCTAGGCTGAACAGTCACAGCTGTCTCAACCTTTCCTCATATGTCAGGTGCTGCTGTCCTTTAATCATCTCAGCAGCCTTTGCTGGACTTGCTGCAGAAAGTCCATGTCTCTCTTGTACTGGAGAGCCCAGGCCTCGACTCGGCACTCCAGATGTGTTTCACCAGTGCTGAACAGAAGGGAAGAATGACCTTCCTCCACCTGCTGGCTGTGCTCTTCCTAGTGCAGACCATATAATGTTTATTGCAGCACAAATGATATTATTTGCCTTTATCACTGACACTAAAAATTGCATTGTTGCAACTGTGCAGTGCTCCAGTTAGGAGTCCATTTGGTTGTAGTACTATGCTCATTTAGGTTTTCAGCTTTTGAATCCAATCTTGTCAACCAAAGTCCTCATGGACTCCCTGGATCAGTTCACCTCTAGTTTGTGGGTTATTGAACTCAGGAGTGATGTGGCTATCCTATGCATCTTTTTTCAAGGCATGGGCAAACTTAGTTCTTGCCTTAAATATAATGCTTGCCTTTGTAGCTTTGATTTTATTTTTTTTTCATCATGTTTCTTGATAGTAATTGTAATTTCTACTCCACTCCATAATGATACCTTTTCAGTATTGCCATTCAATGACATTTATTGGAGACTCACATGAGGAACACATTAGCTTTTCATTCCAGTGCAGAGGAGGTGCACATGACACACAAAGGTGACAGTCACCTGATCCATGGCACGAGTAATCAAATTGGGTTTTACAGAGCAAGAAATTACAATTATTCCTGAAGGCGGATGAGAATATGAGAGCCTTAAAAAAAAAAGTATCATACACTGTATCTTTTTAAGAGCCTTCTGAGATCAATCTAAATGCCAAAAGTTGTGCTGAGTTAATTTAATTTTGCCCTAGCTAAAATACATCTGAACTGAGATTAACTGTGGTTTTGGATAGCTCTGCCACCTGGTTAGTATTCTTTTATTGCTTCACTTGTTCTTGCTACAGGGAGTTGAAAACACTGTGGAAAACATACTACCACTGATGTGCCTGAAGGCATCTACTGGACTTCTTATTAAAAATATATCAAATTCAGAGGAGGTTTCAGGGATTTATCCACATCAAGCTCAATTTTTCCCTTTCTGGACAATGTTAAATCATCTCAGTTAGAAATTGCTTATTCTTAAGGCTCATAAATATCTTCCTCAGGAACATGTGTGTTGTTGATTGGAAACCTACTGCATTTCAAAAGGATACCAATATTAAAATGTTTTTCCTTTGCCCTTTTCCCCTGAAAGACTCCTTTTAAAATAGTACATGTCATATTCTTACTGTTACTCAGCTTTGGTCAGTCAGATCCGAATATTTGTCAGGAGTAATGTCTACATTTGCACCAAAGAAAGTTTTGTGCAGAGTTTTAAGTCTGCCTTGAAGGAGGGTTTAGTTTCAATGAATGAATAAAAGCACAGATTCCCCATTCTTTCATAGACTTCATACACATGCAAGCAAGCTGTTCTGAACACAAGATTTCTGAAGTTCGAAAGGATTTTTGTCGCTGTTCCAAGTCTTCTTGGTAAACTGCTGTTCCCTGAAGGGCAGGCTAGATGTACTGTGTGTCTTCTGACATCGTGTCTTCATCTTGTATAGAAAGACAATTTTGTGAAGTTCTTATGGTGTTTTACCATGGGGAGTCATAAAAATATAACAATGGTTCTAACAGCAGTGACAGAGAAATAGTATTTTCAACCTTCTTCTTCACTGGAAGTTACAGGTAGTCAGACTTCCTGTGGAAACATATTCCTGCCAGTTGGATTCTCTTTCTTGCCCAACATTCTTATTTTCAATTGGAAGACAGGTGTAATGCTTGTTTGTACTGATCAAGTACTAATACCTCTTTTTAGACTAGGAAGAAGTGATACTTGGCCAGAGGATAAATTTATTTCATTTCTGAAGTCATATTTAGGAAGCTCTCAACTTTAAATACAAGTTCCAGCTTGAGTAATTGCAAACTCTTTGCATCCTCCTCTAATTTAAATTGTTATGGCATCCTTCCTGTCCCGAGTGAGTTGTTATGAAATCTTTGTCATGCGTTCTACTAAACATTGACTATGCCTATGCTGTGTGATCCGGAATCTTTTTTCAGTTCCCTGCTCCAGGTGCGTGCCCTGAAGACACCCTGACCTTGTCTTGGACGAGCTCTGCAAATGCATTCTTTTCCATTGTGCCTTGATTTCTATTGAAAGGAAGCCTGGGAAGGCAGGCGGGCGGGCAGCAGGCAAGCAGCTGCAGAGTGCTCCCACAGGGAGCAGAGAGCTCAGGGAATGAGGAGTGCAGGGAGCAAACACCATCAAGTGCATTTATGCCACAATAAGCTTTACCGTTTTTCACATTTTGTCTTCATATTAGTGAATTGATTCCTGTAGGTACAGGAATTCAAGTTTAGCAAAAACTGTGGTATTTCCTGATGTATAAGAAATTCAATATATAAAGATGAGATTATTCATCTAGTCAATGCATTTCTTACAACTAGGAAAGACACAGCTATATTAGGCAGTGGTGGAAAACTTGTACTGAGACAATGCAGCCATTCCAAACTGATTTCCCCGCTATTTAACAGCCTTTCACTGATACTGTAACTCAGTCACTATATAGAAAAAAATATTTGTTTCTAAACTGCTCAGTTTTGAGAAATATTTGGTTTATGTGCTGTAGTCCACTGCTGTAATACCACTCTTTCTCCACAGTCTCTGAATATCAGCTTAATTCATCTGTTAAAATGATGTGAGAAGAAAAAAAACTGTGCACAAGTTGGCAATCCCATCTGAGGCGTTCATTTTATCTGTTGTCTTAGCATTATTGAAAATAAGATCAAGTATTATTCTTGTGCATAACAGGAGTTCTCTTTCAATATTTCAGTTTCCGATCTTCTGAATTAGATAAAGTTGCATAATCACATCATTATAAACATTACTCATTTGCTTTTTGTAAGGAGATTCTGTTTGCACTGTGTCAAGTACAATGGGTTCCAATAATTTTTTACATGTTTGGATGCTATGAGAGTACAAATGTATGCTACTTCTTATTCACATAAACTCTCAGTATTTTATAGATATTATCGCTCATGAAAACATTATTGAGTGAATTCATGAAGCTTCCCTTTTGGATACTATTTTTCAAACATCTGGATCCACTCTTGATTTCGTGGGAAACTATCATGAGTAGTTAAAGGGACTTTATTCCTTTTGTATCAAAAGAAAGTGGAACACAGTACTGAATTATCACCCGTGAGAAAGCAAGAGCATTGTTTGCAGATAAAATGAGGTTGACTTCAGTTTTGCAAACACTGGTTTGTATAGATAAGGGTTTCTCTTTTATTTTAGTTACCTGCCATGGCAAAACTTACTCAACATACTGTAAACAAGGTAGAGTTTCCTGTTGTCATTGTTTGTTCCTGGATCATTTTAGTTTGAAACCTCTTAGGTTGGTTCACATGGACTTAAAATGAACGGGTTACTTACAGAGCAAAGGTATTGTCATCAACAGCGTCTAGCTCTCAGCAATTGTAACTGAATACTAGAAATTCTGAGTAGGCTCATCATACTGCAAAGAACTGGTTTGAGTTGGCTTTCTAATTAAACAGAAGAAGCCTGCAATACCACCCCTACTCTCTCCCCAACCCCCCCAAACTGTGTTGTTTAATTTTAGTAAATGCAAATAAATACGAGATACAGTGACCTCAATAATTTCAATTCATAGAATCATAGAATGGTTAGAGTTAAAAGGGACCTTAAAGATCATCAAGTTTCAACCCCCCCTGCCACAGGCAGAGTCACTTCCCCCTAGACCAGCTTGCTCAAAGCCCCATCCAGCCTGGCCTTGAACACTTCCAGGGATGCGGCATCCACAACTTGTCTGCACAACCTGTTTCAGTGTCTCACCACCCTCACAGTAAAGAATTTTTTCCTAATATCTAATCTAAATCTCCTCTCTTCCAATTTAAATCCATTACCCCTTGTCCTATCACTCCACTCCCTGATAAAGACTCCCTCCCAATCTTTTCTGTAGGTTCCCTTTAGGTACTGGAAGGCTGCAATAAAGGTCTCCCCAGAGCTTCCTCTTCTCCAGGCTGAAGAACCCCAACTTTCTCAGCCTGTCTTCATAGGAGAGGTGCTCCAGTCTTCTGATCATCTTCATGGCCCTCCAGTGGACCCGTTCCAACAGGTTCATGTCCTTCTTATCTTGGGGGCTTCAGAGCCAGACACAGTACTCCAGGTGGGGTCTCACCAGAGCAGTAAGGAGGGGCAGAATCACCTCCCTTGACCTGCTGGCCACACTTCTTTTGATGCAACCCAATCCATCTAGTCAGAGAAATCATGGCTAGATAATGGAAACCTTGCTCAAAATTCAGGTGGAGAAAAAAAATTATAATTCAGTCTTTTTTCAGGTTATTATTTTTGAGAAAAATAGAATAAAACCAAAGAAGGAACCTCTTTCTCATGGGACTTCTCATGTGGGCTACACACATGCAGGCAGTACTATTTTCTTGTCTGGGAGCACTCAAACAAATGGAAACTGCACTCTCAAGAACTTTCCTGTAGTTTTTCTCCTCCTGTCACATCTTCAGATTTTTCCTTTTTTCCCTTTAACTTCCCTGCTCCCCTCCAGCTGCCCCATTCACCCATCCCTTTCTTTTTTTTTCTTCTTTTAATTCCCAACAGTTCATTCCTTCTTTCATTGCTTCTACATTTTCATTTTCCTCTTGTGGTAAGAAATTCCTCTTTTGGTCATTTCTTGGTAAGGAATAACACATTTATTGTAGGAAGATAGAAATAGAGTGGCTTACAGAGAACTGACTAAGGGATTGCCTTCTGCCTCTCTTCTGTGGCAGCAGCAGAGCACTTCCTGTGAAATAACACCAGGAAAAAGTTACTCCAGTAATCTTTCTGAGGCTTAGAGTATTGTGTTATCTGAGCGATAATGGTGTACGAACAACCACGAATTAATTAGTTCAAGACTGACTACAGATGGAAGTGTATTATCACCTGAATTTGACACATTAAGCCCATTAAGCTTTATTTTCTACAAAATAAAATGTTGATTTCTCTTAACACCACCACCCCCCCCGCCCCGATATGTGTGTTTCTTTCTCATTATAAAACTTCCTAAAGTCATTTTTAATATGTCCCGCATCTCTGCAGAAACCTTCTGGTTTATGTTGAACAAGAACATTTGTCATTTTCCCTTCACCTCACACCTGTATTCATCACAAAGAATTCATTCTTTGCAGTGCACATTGTCCTATAATGAGCCTGACACTCCTTTTGTTCTGTAGACCTTGCCATGGTATAAGTCTGTGACTAGATTCTTTGTATAAAATCAGCACAAAGTAACACTTATGCTCTCAGTTTTGAATAATTAAATATGATAATAAGACAACAAAAGAAGGAAATCTGAAATTGACTTAATATAATGACTAGAAACAGAATAAGGAAAAGAGAAAAGAAACCAAGTTTGGAAAAGCCAGAAGAGCTACCTGGAAAAAGATAAAAATATAGGTAAGAATAATAAAAAAATGTGAATAGTAATGAGAGCAGCATCACTTGAGTGATTTTATTCTTTTGCTTCTGAATTTCAATTCCACACACATGAGCTGTTCTATGAAAATTTCCTCTGCTAAGTTACACCAAGTGCCACTGTCTTGGCTATGTCCCTGCACTGCTTAGACTTTTACTATCCAAACTGCTGCTCACAAACGTAATGGGGAGAAATTCAAAAGCTCCAAAAGTGTGTTGTGATACTGTCAGTCCTATAAGAACCAGTTTGATAAGAAAAAGGTCCTGAAAGTAGGAGCTCTATGTTAGAGGAGTTTTGCACAGCTAGATCATGCATTCTTAAAACTGAAGTTAAAAAAAAACACCTTCACCCAGCTGACAAAAACACATTCTTCCTCAAATAGTAAAGATCATATGCATCTGGTTTTAGCCTCATCATTTCCCCTAGTACTTAGTATCATTAGGTTTAATGTGATTTTCTTGTGGCAGTAATTCTTTGGTGAAAAATACTGAGAAAGTGAGGTGAAAAGTAGATTTTATTATGTTTGTAATATTTTCAAATTATATACTTTACACTGGCGACCGAAAAAATGCAAAGCACATAGATAGTCCTACAGACACATGCACCAATTTTGACTTTCATCCTCCACACCCAGATGCTGCCACCAGGATCACCCTGTGACATCTTTTGTAACAGAAACACAGCTTCATTACCTTGAATCTGAATTAAAAAAAATCTTCACTTTAAAAACTGATTTTCTGACTTCCTGTGAGTTATTCTGTAAGGGTTTGTTCTGCTTATGGTGGGTTTATGTATCTGGGTAGGTAAAGGAGGCTGGAAAGTTGGCTGATCTTCCGTCTAAGGAAATGAGTCCACTGTATAGCTATCATAGGCAGCATCATCATGGACTAAGTTATTTACAAAGCAAAGGATTTTTCAGTTGGCAATGCACTATATAAATATCGTTGTAGCTTAATTAGTATCATTTGTAGGTGGTATGTGAAAGCTTGTCTCTTTATACATGCTTTTTTAACCTCAGAGGTGTATCTGTTTATCTTTCCTGATTAGGAAAAACACAAACACATACCACAAAACACACAATCAAAAGTTAAGGCAAAAAAAAAAAAAAAAGAGTGTTGATGATGTTAAAGACAGTTTTATGATACTGGTCTGTCCTAGTCTCCTTAAGTTTGATTTTTTAGTTGAAAAACTTATTAATAGACCTTTCCAGCACATATCCAAATAAGGAAAAATCTTTCAGGAGCAGGGAGAAAAGATTCAAAAAGATTGTTTAGCTGTCATCCTTTCTAAGAAAAATGCTTGATTTAGTAAACTTTAGAATGAAGAATCACTTCAGAAGTTCTGGAGGTGTTGGTTCCTCTATTTGAATAGCTGCAGATAGGAATGGTAACTTGGCCTTGGCAGTGATTTAATTTTTAATTTTTCAGTTTTTAATAAGTAATTTAACTTCAAATGTAAAAAGATTCATTTTATTCAAATGTACAAGTGCAGTTGTCTTGAATGACATTTCCTAAAAAAGAAAATAATTATGCGCTTTCTAAAAAAGTTATAAATCTGATAAAGAATGGACTGCTGACAGCATGAGAGAATATATGGGCAGGCAGCATACAACAAACTGGATGCTAACCTTTCCAAATGGGAAGCACTGGCTTTACAAATCTGTCGTTTTTCACTCCACCTTATATCTCCTCAGCTACAAGGAAGTAATTCCTTGATAAGTGTAAAGTTTTGTATCACAGAGCAATAGTAATTTATAAAGCACAAAGCACTGTAACTTCCTGAAAGTCAACGTATAGAGCCTAAGGGCTGCTTGAAATTATACTCAATATTAACTACCCTATTACAAAATTATAGGAATCAAAGATCAGCGGAAGTGTCAGAACTGCCATATTGGAATTTGTTTTAAAGTTGGTCTATTCAGACCGTGCACAAAATTTGTTCGTGTGGGAGAATGGCCACACCTGATGCTCAGATCTGAACTCTTTGGAGCTGGTGCCATTGAAAAAGAGAATTTTGTGGTGATGGGTTCTGATTGTATACTAAAATAGCTAAAATAAAAATATTCTAGAATAGGTTGAGAATTTACAGTCACTTCTCACTGTTCTCCCCCCCCCCTCCCCCCCACCAGTGTTTTTAAATTCTTTGTAAGTACTGTGTGAGTTTTCCTAGTTAGCATAAGATTGAGCTAGGTAACCTTACAAACCAGCCTGCTTGACGACACTTATTTGTGGTGGAAACATGTTTAGAATCACATTATAATTTAAATAGTATATTCCCAATCCTTTCCTACTCTCAGGAAAAAGCCTAACAAAATCTGCTCTTCCTGTTCATCCTGTACACTTCCAGTAGCCAGTTCTTTTTGTTCCTTTACTCACCTGCACAGATAGTCACTCCAGTTTCTGACCAGGGGCATAGTGAATGGATTATTTATAACTGTTTAGAAATGTTGATGGGTTAAAAAAAAAAAATTATCTGCTTACATTTTTCAGGAATGAGCTGAAAAATAGAAAATTTACTATAATATTTTTTTTCTTAGTAGCCACACTTTTATAATTGTCAAAACTGAGATGTTATTGCATTCCTTCCTTTCTTTTAATCTTAACTTTTATCACAGAGCTTACAACAGTAAAGAGATCTCGAGATGTGACAATTCAGATGCATAAGACATTCTAAGCAGGGGTCAAGTCTCCTCCATCTGCTTTAATTCTATTTCAGTTATATATATCACCTCAATATATAAACTGCTGCTGTCCCGCAGGTGGTTTTGTCATTTCTGATGCAAAGCAGTCTCTTTTTAATGTCTCTCTAATGGTGCCAGAATAACAGGTGATGATGTCCTGCTGTAGAAATGCATGTATGGGAAACTTCTGAAATAGATGACTAGACTAGACTGTGGTGTGCGGTTTTGTATCTACCTCTCTGTGAGGGTGTGGGTCTGTAAAGTAACAGCTGAAATGACTAATTAACTTCAGCAGGAATCTCAAAGCATCCAAATGGACTTCCTGCCTTGGGTCCAAGCACGACACTGATTTATTCACATACAGAGTAATAGCAGGTGATACTCACATATGAGCATATTTGAAATAAAACATTCGCAGGTAAGTGAATGTGAGATAAAGGCGCAAGAGACGTTTGATGACTGGAAAAAATGATAGAAAAATATATGCAACTAGCTACATTCTAGTTTTAGATCTTAATGTCTATGGGGAGAAGAAAACCCACAACTATGTTCTTAATTATCCTATGACTTCTGGACTTAATTTTTCTATGACTCCTGGAAGAAGTGAGCACTTGAAACATTCCAGTGAAAAAGTCAATATCCCTTGGTAATGAACTAAACTGACTGGAATAGTGTGTTGACTTCCAACCAAAATATAAAAGATCTATTTTTTTTAAACAGTATTATTCTGGAGAAGCCTGATTGGAAAAAAAAAAAAAAAAAAAAAAAAGATATCCAGTCTCCTATGTTTCCATTAAACTGTCGGTTCCCATTAAACTGCCAGTTCTATTATTAACATGCAAGATACTTTATTATCCAGGACATTTTGTCAACATTAAAAGTGATAGTTCAGTGTAGGATGCCATATTCAGAATAAAGACGCTGCACAAGCTGTGTCTGGGGGACGCTTGTTTGTCACTATGGACTGTCTGTGGCTACAGAGGGTAGGATATGTGTGTGGAAGAATTACTGTCAATAATAACTCCCAAAGTGATGTGCAGAAATACAGTAAGATACAACAGCGTACTGTGTTTTATATTGTACTTTTGCTATACCTGTGGAATGTCAGTTAGAGAAGAACCACACTGAATAACAAGTTTATACTATGGAATTCCTTGCTACTTGCTCGATTACTTGTTATGGTAAATTCAGAAAGAACTAAATAATTAATTTTAAGGTACAACAAAACCAATAAAAAACCTAGTCCAAAGAACATGTAAAATGTTTTCCCTGGTCATTTTGTTCCTAATTTTGGAAAATATCTGGAGGACCCCTGAAGGAGAGGAAGGAAAAAAGGTTAGCTATATGTTTGAGAAATATTTTTAAATAATCAACCTATATTACAGGGGAGACTTCACAAACAAATGACAAATGAGGAAACCAACCGGTTCTCAAAAGTAAAAAATAAAAACTGTCCATACCTGCCTCTGCAGATTTACTCCATAGCTACATGTTATCCTGTTCTATTTTAAATATTAAATAAGATTGCCATCACTCTTTTTGCAGTGATTTGTACTGGATGTGTCAGAAACTGATACTCAACATAAATGGCTGGACTCAATGATCTTAAGAGTCTTTTCCAATCTAAATGATTCTATAATCCTATGATTCTATAAATGCCATATTTGTATCTATGTTCTATTTTTTTTTTGTTTAAAATGTGTGTTTTAAATCAACTAGTCATTTTTTATTCACTTCCTGAATCAAACCCAGCAGAAATTTAAAAGGATACTATTTTGTTGTATTAGTATCTTGATAGGATCAAGGTAAGGGCAGAACTTGAACCAGTTCACTGTAGCCGGTGGAAGAAGGACTAAATAAATGCAAATAAACCTATAAAAAATGTGTAATTGAAATACATAAAATGTATTATATATCATTATACAAATAATCTACTTTCAACAGGTTTCCAAGCAGAGAGGGGATAACATGAAATATGATTTTCAAGGGGATATAGCATCTTTTATTGGGAATATATAAATTTCTACAGATGTCTGGAAAACTACACAAAAACATATTTCAGGCCAGAAGGCAGATAAGGTCAGCATGGACAAACCTTGCAGACTTACTCTGTTCACACACAGATTCCATGCGTCTTGTCCAAAGACCTCCTCCAAGACCTGAGTCTTGCAGTGATTAATTATTTTATTAACTTTAGTTTTGGTTCAGTGAATATATTTTTCCATGCTCCATTGGAATAGATTATATGGTTGAGATTGGATTATTTGCCCTAGTTAAAAGAAAACAAATCCAGCAGAAAAGTACATTTAAAAATATAATTATCCTCTTCTATGGGAAATATATTACTTTGTGAGATAGACAATTTAATATGCTAATTGAATTGAAGCATTGATGGGGCCTATTTGAAAGCTTATTATGCAATTTCAGAAGGACTCTATTGAAAGAGAAATAAAGGCTATTAGTCATAAGCAAAAAATTATTTTTTTCTTTAGTATCTAGGATGGTAGTACTCTTTTGTACCTGTCGTTCACATCTGTGTTTAGTAGAACAGTGCGTAAAATATTCAGCTTAGAAGATTGAGGCAAGCTCTTTTATGAACATTAACAAAAGACACATTGAGATGAATGCAGCACATACCTGGGAGGAACCCTCTGTAACTTTTTAAAGTGATATTTTTTGATTTTTAACTCCAAACACCTAGCCACTGACATTAGTAGAAATGAAATTTAAGAAATCCTGAAATTTAAGAATCTTTGTGTGTCTTACTTATAAAAGAATACTGGGTTTTATGGAAATGACTGATTAACTCATGTGTGAATGATGGCTTATGTTTCTGTAAGTAACAGAAATTTTTGACCCATAGAATCTTTATTATCAATGGTATACTAGAAAAAAATACAGTCTGAAGGTCAAAGCTTGGCTGAATTAAAAAAGACACAGATTTACTAGAAGCAGAAGAAGTAGAAACTAACAGAACTGACAGAAAAGGGGAAGTGTGAAAGGGAGGGAGGATAAGACATAATTCTGAATATTTTTAGTTCTGCTCTTTGATCTCTCTATTGACTCTGTAAAATATCACCCACAAAAACATGTATAAAATTTCACGGAAAGAAAAAATCAAATATAGGTTAAACATAGATGCAGTGTGTAGAGGGGATTTGTCATATTTTTTACTTCCTAGTGTAGTTAAACACATAGATAGGCATCTTTTGAAATGGTTTTGAAAAATGGCCGCTTGATACAGTTTTATGGCCACTGAACTTCTTGTTCATTACAAAAGCTCTGTCTGTAACCTCCTGAGGGAATAGCACATGGGCAAACTACTTTTTAAACATTATTAGGGAAATACACTCAATAGTGTCATAAAAGTTTAGGAAATGCAGTTGTGTATCTGGGACAAATCTTACCTTTTTAAAATGCAGCAGATTGGTTTAATCGCCTGATTGTGACTGCCTCATTCCTGTCTGGTCTCTTCCCCTCCTGCCCTCCCTTACCTTGGACTTCTCAAGGCTTCTACCTGCCGGAGGAAAAGTCACCAGATGTAGTTCTTCATTGGCCTTTCATATGGATGAGTTGTTTAAATCAGACCTTGCCTGACAAATTGCATGTGCTGCCCCTCCCACCTACATCTGCACAGACATCTTTCTTCTGGTCTGCACCTGCTTCAGGTTTTTGTGACAACAATAGGAGTTTTTTCCCTAGTGGATCAGCTTTCGGGAAGCATTCTGTGTATTTCCAGATGTCTTGTAATGCAACTCAGCCACTAGAAAAAAGGAGTGGGCAAAATTATTAAGTCAGCTGAATTTCTGCAAACCAGCAGCAAGCACTCTATGGAGCCCCAATGGTTCTGAGGCTGTAGTTTGTGAAATTCTGGTCTGTGAAAAATCTTGTGATCTGCCTACATGCAGCTTAGGGGATAGTTTTGGCAGTATTTGTTTGCATTCAGTGGGAAGTCTACCTTTAGTCCGGAAGAAGGCATTCCTTACTGTCATGATTAGAGGAATCTTTGCTGTAGATTGTACAAAAAGTAGGCTGTAAGGGTAGGAGACACTGACTAGTCCTGCTGCTTCTTGCTATGATCGCTTCATTGTTTTATTTGGGTGAAAGTTCAGCCACTTCACTGTTTTATTTGGGTGTCCTATGAAGACAGGCTGAGGGAGCTGGGGTTGTTCAGCCTGGAGAAGAAAAGGCTCCAGGGAGACCTTATAATGGCCTTCTAGTATACCTGAAGGGGGCCTACAGGAGAGATGGGGAGGGAGTCTATCAGGGAGTGGAGTGACAGGGTGAGGTGTAATGGTTTTAAACTGAAAGAGAGGAGATTTAGATTACATATCAGGAAGAAATTCTTTACAGTGAGGGTGGTGAGGCACTGGAACAGGTTGCCCAGAGAAGTCGTGGATGCCCCATCCCTAGAAGTGTTCAAAACCAGGCTGGATGGGGCTTTGAGCAACCTGGTCTAGTGGGAGGTGTCCCTGCCCGTGGCAGGTGGTTTGGAACCAGATGATCTTTAAGGTCCCTTCCAACATAAACCATTCTGTGATTCTATGAAACTATGATTCTACTGCTCTTCTCCATTGTTTCCTCTAAAGAAGTAGGATATAACAATAGGACTATGTTGTATTGCACCACCATACAGCCTATTGTATCACAGATCCAAAGTGAAGCAATTATTTCCATATTATTTCTGTGTTCCAAAAGGTGATTCACTGTGTCCTACTCTCATATGCATAGACTTGGAACAATGTTTACATTTCTTTTATGGATGAGCATGAATATGCACATAGTAATGTTCATAATGAATGATCTTTTTTTCTATGTAAAGGAATATTTCACAGGATTGAATGTAGCTTGCTTTGTACAAGGGGTTGAAAGAGACTGACTAAAGCTATTTAACTTTCCTGTCCCTGGATGATATCAGAACAATGAATTTGTTTGTTATCTCAAAGGAGATATTTCTACTTCTGCAGTCCTTAATGTAGATAATCCCTTGAGTTTATTATATGAAGTGGTAATTACTTGAACCATATTTGAAGTACTTATCCTTATATTTCTCAGCATTTTGTTAAATGGATTGTATACATGAAGTGCTTTGATATTCCCAGCGTGAAGTGTATATGTGAGTATTTACAGCTATATCACAGACTGAGTCATGTCACAATTAAATGCTAACCGTGGCTGATCAGTCTTTAATCATGGACAAGTATAAAGCTCCAGTCCAGAAATGTCCACCACTGTTCTCTTCCACCACTTCTCTTAACAAGGAGAGCAGCCTAGCACTATTCATCGGTTAGCATATACTATATTGACATAAGTATCTCATAAGACCTCATCTGTAGTCACTGCATCATACTCCGAGAGCCAGATACTTTTAAGATAAGAAAGACACTTACTTAGTTTGTCTCGTGATATACTGCTTTGGTCTGGATTAATCATTTTTCCAATGCTTTTTTCATGGATTTTTGTGAAGAAAAAGACCCAACGCAACAAAAGCAGTTGTTCCATTTCTGTAGTTTCAGGTCTTTGCATCCATTTTTCTGGCCTCAGCTCAGGTAATTGCATTTCATATTAAAGTGACAAAGACTGTTTGACACCATTTGTATTGTCTTTGAGTGCTGTTCCGGGCATTGCAGGCACATGAAACACAGCGTATATAACACATCACTTCTTACTTCTACCTGACTTTTTTTAAAAAATAGTATTTCTGGTAGATAAAAAGGGCTACTGCTTATGCTAGCTCCATGCTCACCTACCATTATTGCTATATCCAAAAGAGAAAAAGAAATTGAGTACAGAACTCTCTTCACAATACAGAAAGGTTAAGTCATGACGTATACAGATAAGGCAAAGATATAAGGCAACATGAAAATTCAATATCTGCTCTCACTGTTTTATTTCTACTGAATGCCATTCTTCATTGACTTCAGTAGTGCTACTGCTGGGATAGATGAATGCTACACATGAAAGATTCATTCATTATTTTTCTGTTTTAGAAATTTTAACTACTGAAATGAGAAGTGTAGACTGTCAGAGACCCATCTCTGTGCCTGATCTTGTAGACAAGAGCGACTTGTAATGCCCTGTTAGGCATGCAGCCGGTTCTGCAGGGGTGAGGCTCACAGGCTGTCTGCTTTCTCCTGAAAGGGAAAGAATGCCAATGGAGTTGCAATTTAGGAACCTCTATACCTCATTATAGTGTACCCTAAATAGTGAGCATCCAACCAAAGCCAGTACTGGATTTATGCATATTTCTGTTGCTGGCAGGAATTAAAGTTGTAAGGAAAAACAAGACTGTAATTGTTGGGTTTTTCTGTGTCTGTGAGCACAAACACTCAGTTATCATCACCACAGCTCTCTTATGCTATGCTTAAAACAAGATTATTTGTTAAACAAAAGCTTGATCCTTTATCTCCCTTTCCTTCTATAACAATTCTTTAAACAATTCAAATTTTAAATTTTGTTTCTAATTTCACTTCAGCAGAGCACTGTTTTCACAGTTGTTAAGGCAATTCTAATAAAAAATCTTGACTGTGTAGTAACAGAGAAAGTAGCTGTCAGTCTTATGTAGCAAGCCTTGTACGTCGCCTTTGTTTCTAAGACCCAACAAGCGGGACACTAATTGCACAGCAAACCCTTGGCATTTATCTTTTAGACAGTACATATATATATACATACTCAAAGAGTATGTACTCTTTTTGGCCTTGTGCCTCAATTGTTGTTTAATAAAAAAAAGATCTGCAAATGCTATAAAAATTAGCTTTGCTAAAAAGCAAAATTGAAAATTAATCATTCTAACTACTTCATATGTTCCCTGTATGCAAACTTGTGCAAACAATTAAATTTGTGCAATCAAAACTTCATTATATCCATTTTCTCTTTACTGATTTATTGTTACATTAATTAATCTGCATTTTGGTGATTGTAGGAATGTTGATGAGTATAGGAACATTAGCCTATAATTCCCATAGATCTTATTAGGAGTTGAAGGCAAGGATTTCTGAGATTTACTCTTCCTCTTTCTGCTAGTCTTTATCTGTTCTTCCCTATCTCAGTGCTGGAAGTCATAAAATCCCTATTTCATGCTGTCCCACCACCAAACATGGCCTGACATTGAAGGAGTAACCCCATCATGTTGCCTGTTGAGGAGCTTCAAGAGACATATTTGTGACAAAAAATGTGATCATGTCTATACACCTCTTCGACCAAAGAAAGGCACTTCTGTCAGGCATTCATAACTTACAGAAACCAAATTATTTCCTTTGTAGCTAAAATACATAGTGCATATCTTCTTGCCCATCAGCAAGTTAGATTATATGCAATTTAGGATAAAATTGCATATAGAAAATCTATGGGGAGATATAGTCTTTATACCATCTCTGTAAATCCAAGATGTGGCATTATGTGTATTTTCTGAAGCCACTAGACTTCATGAAGAATGCCCAATCTGCTAGCACTTTCGTCTTATGAGAAACCAACTTCATAGTCAGAACCATGACGATGGAACAAGTTTCACCACATTGACAATCAGCCAGGTTGTCCAGGGAGAT
This sequence comes from Limnodromus scolopaceus, assembly GCA_028565335.1. Lineage (NCBI taxonomy): Eukaryota > Metazoa > Chordata > Aves > Charadriiformes > Scolopacidae > Limnodromus > Limnodromus scolopaceus. The sequence goes on along the minus strand of JAOXNO010000033.1, from coordinate 34,814,390 downwards.
TGTGTAGTCTCTACCCGCATTTTAGGTGCAGGCACAGGAGCTCAAACAGTTTAAATTAGGATGTTTTTCCTACCGCTTTCTTTATGTGGCCACACCAGACCAGGTGTAACTTTTTCTCTCACAAAAAACTTGGTCTTCTGTGTTTCAGTTTTCAAAAGATCAAAAGATCTTCCATATAAGCATATTCCCATATAAACAAGGACAAAGTAATTATATCAAGGCTTGAACTAAAGTAAAAAAATAGTAAAAAAGGCACAGATGTATAGATGTAGAAAAACTGCATTCTGAGATGCAGCTGCTGGAGAAAAACTCTGAGGATCTAATGCCTCACTTCTTGCTCTGTTTTGCAAAATGAAGGAACATCCTGCCAGCACCAGATGATAATGTAACTCCATGGGCATGAATTACAGTTGGCCCCACTTGATGGCAATGTCTGAGATTGCTGGTTTCAGTTCTGCACAAAGTTGCAGTCAGCTGGAGCTTATTCACTTGACACGTTTGAATGGGTTCACAGTTGTGACCCGTTAGTGGTTACAGGATCAAACCACTGTATACCAGCTAGACTCCAGCTCCAAAAGATGGAGCAAAAGGAAACACAAGAAGTTGAGATAACTTTAGATATTGGGCATTCAGGAATATTCATTTCCGCTTTATTTGATGGCTCAGTCAAATCTGATCGGTTTAATGATTATTTAGTTTAATTGCACCAATTTTAATGAGGTGATCTGGCATTTGTACAGGTGCCACATAGATTTCCAAGATCTATCCATTCTAATTGCCCTTGCATGGT
>JAOXNO010000033.1:34788960-34813500 GCA_028565335.1 Limnodromus scolopaceus | reverse complement strand
TAATGAGGTGATCTGGCATTTGTACAGGTGCCACATAGATTTCCAAGATCTATCCATTCTAATTGCCCTTGCATGGTCGACCCGACATAAACTGCTCCTAGCTTCAAATCAGACTTGGCAAGCTGTGACACACACCCCAGATTTCTCTCCCTTCCTGATTGATGGTCTGAGAGGTACCCAAGCCCTGCCAACAGGGAAAGCCAAAAGCTTGCTTCAGCCAAAAGCTTGTCATTGTCAGCTAGCTGTCTTTGCAGAGCTTATCTTCATATATTGTGCTAGCTAAAATAAGTAACAATAAGTTACATAAGCTTCCACTTTACTTAAACTGTGAAACCTGAAGATAAAGGATATGATCATCAGTTTTCAAGATCCCTGTCTAAAAGGTGATAAATTTCCCTTGTTTCCAAGATAGGCTTTTAAGGCTGACCAAAAATGGGCAAACGGAGAGAGATTGTCAGTGTGAACTGTTGGGTGCTAAGAACTATGCTGGCTTGACAGGCTGTATTACCCTCTGCTTCCTCATTACACTTGTGCTTCTCTCCCCTAGCCCAGTAGACAAAATAAATTAGGGGAAGGAATAACTATTTTGGGTGAGAACAAAATGTAAAATGAGAAAAGAGTATCACATAAAAATTCCAAAGAATAAGTTGCTACCAGTGTTATGTTCTTCTCCCTTTTTGAGCTTTGGAAAGTATTAGCTAGAAAACATTTATAAAAGATACCACAATTATTTCTAAGGAAGCAGGAAAAGGACAAAAGATATAAAATACTGTATTAGTGTCTGTGTCTTATGCATTCTGTAAGTCTTCAAGAAGTTTAAGTTAAAAATGGAGGCTTACATTTCCTTTTCTCAGAACAATGGAAACATCTTTTGCCATTCTGGTAAACCTTGATGAGACGAAAACAGAAAATAAAGCAAAAAATCCACTTTCTTGAGTATTCTGGTCCTTTTGGGGAGTCTAGTTTTTATTATATGAGAGGGATAAAATTATATATGTATTACATAATAGAAATATTTTTGTTCATACTGTTCCTTTTTTTTTTTCTTTTCAATTAATAACATTCATGTTGCAAGGCAAAAAAAAAAGAGTGAAAGGCAATAGTTTAGAATTCCTTATATGCACCAGTAATATACTGAAATAAACCATACCATTTATTCTTCTTACATCCTCCTCAAACAAATCTTTATTAATTCTCTGTTTAAAATAGAACACATTGTGTGTTCTCATAATGGGCCATATCCTGCTATCAATATTTTAACAGATTCCCTGTGGACTGTAATGTGGAGTCTGCTAAAAAATTGATGGCACCATTACGTTCAACTGCAAGTATATTTATAATTGAATTATTTTTCTTTGTATTCATTCAAATTTCGGTTCATAAGGAACAAAAGTGCTCTAGTTAAACTAATTAACTGTGAACACATTGTGTTTTGTTTATTTTGGTAACGTTTGCTCCAGTCTGAAAACCTGTCAAAAACATTCATGCTTTCCTGCTATGAATTAACATACAAAATCTTAGTACAGATTCAGAAGATGTTGCAAAAGCCATTTGCCATAATTATAGAAAGCAATTGTTATAATAAAGTATAATATATGTACAAGTACAGCTCCATCATAGCTTCCTGCCTTCATCATATTAAAACTGGGCTGCTTGGATGCAGCAGGAGGACACATATAGTATTCCTTTTTATGCTGCTATGCAATCAAATCATTATTCAGTAAATATCACTGGAAGTATCTGTTGCCGTCAAAACATACAGTTTCAATGTTGATCATCCATAGTATGACCCAGTCAATGTATATAGATCCATTTGGCAAGTGATTTGCAGAGGTACTTATTCCCAAAATGAGACCTCACCTTTGTATTGCAACTTATTAATTTATGGGAGAATAGGAGCCAGGCAAAATTTTCTCATCTTTACTTCTCAGCAGTAAATCAATATAAACATGCAAGTCTAGGAATCATTTCCCTTGCTTTGTGCAGTGCTACAGGATCAGTATAGTCGAAGTCAGTTGCTTCATTAATTCTTTGGTCTTGCAAACCAGAGAAAGCACCCAGGAGTTTAAACAGTTTTCTTATTTATTTATAGATATAATGTTATAAATGTGTGTCTACATATGTCTATGTATAGAAACTCATATAATCCATTTATCCCAGGTTATAAATGAACCCTGTTTCAGCAAATTAAAGAATCCAATATTCCATAGTAGAGGAAAGATCCTGTTCTTTACAACTGCACAAACAAGGTGTCAGTTGCTTAAAATGGGAAGAATGAAGAAAGGATAATCCTCTGTTCCACACCATGGTGCGTGAAAAGTGCTGCAGTGTGGGTGGTGTACTCTTACCGTTTATTTTTGGGCCACCAGTATGAGACACGTATCTCAGAAAGTTACAAAAATATTTGGAGCAAGGTCTTTTTCTGGAGTCTTTACATTGCTCTTTCAGTCTGCTAGTTGGTGTAAACCTGCAATATGCAAAAATATCTTGAAAAATCTAAAAAAAACCCCTATAAACAAAACTAAATTTGTACAATGCAGTGCGAGTGGATGTGCTCAATCTGGTTTGCTTATATTTGCTTTCACCAGATCTGCTTAAAAGTGCTGTATGCTGATATGTCTTACTGATAAGAGACAGGACAGTAATAATCAGAATATGCAGGAAATTTTATGATTATCAGAGGCTTGAACTTAACATCACCCCTTTTTTACTTACAACTTAAAGATGATCCTACTTTGTGCTTATGCTGTGACATATTAGGTAAATAAATCAAAAAGCTTAATTACAGTTTTTAAGGCAGATGATCTAGTATCTGTTAGTGTTGAGATACAGATTTTGTACATGTGCAAATTTTGCGCTAAAATGTAATATAGCTGGAGGATGATCTTTAATACTATTTAGGAACATAATGCATTTCACTGAAGCTATTAGATTTCCTAACTCTAATAAAGGCACTAAGTTTCTGTAATAAAGCTGATCCTAGTAGCTACATGGTGATAAGCTTTACTTCAGTATCATTTAAATGAACTGTAATTATAGCTAAAGCTAAACTCCAAACACCTACCTTAGGTGATTACAGTACGAAATCAATAAATAAGCATGGCTTCAAAGGAATAAAGTTAAACTTCTATCACCCACCAAACCCCTATGTATACTCCAGAAAAGCTATGGGAAAAGGATTATAAAATAATTTAGTGAGATATGTTGTGAGACAGACAATATAAAGTTACTTTTGTATTATATGTTAGAGCACAGAAGCTTTAAAGCTCATAACTGACAGTTCAGCAAGAATTGCCCTTGGCTAGAGTAAAGCCAAGGGAACAGGCTCTGCATCTTACTTGATCCTCTATCCCAAACAAGTATAGGTAGTCATATCCTACACTCTTCTGATACCATCATGTAGAAGGCATGCAGAAGCAGAAGAGTGGAATTGCAGCTGAGGCACATGGAAAATAAGGAGGTGATTGGTCACAGCCAACATGGCTTCACTAAGGGCAAGTCATGCCTGACAAATTTGGTGGCCTTCTACAAATACACTACAGCATTGATAGATAAGGGGAGAAAAACAAACGTCATCTACCTGGACTTATGCAAAGCGTTTGGCACCGTCGCACATGACATCCTCGTCTCTAAACTGAGGAGACATGGATTTGATGCATGGACCACTTGGTGGATGAGAACTGGCTAGAGGGCCATGCTCAAAAGATTGCAGTCAATGGCCCAATGTCCAAGTGGAAGCCAGTGACGAGTGGTGTTCCTCAGGGGTCAGTACGGGGACCAGTGTTGTCCAACATCTTTGTCAGATACATGGACAGTGGGATTGAGTGCACCTTCTGGGGAGGGACTCTTTATCAGGTAATGTAGTGATAGGATGACAGGCAATGTCTTCAAACTGAAAAAGGGGATATTAAGATTAAACACTAGGAAGAAATTCTTTCCTGTGAGGGTGGTGAGACACTGGAACATGTTTCCCAGAGAAGTTGTGGATGCCCCATCCCTGGAAGTGTTCAAGGCCAGGCTGGATGGGGCTTTGAGCAACCTGGTCTAGTGGAAGGTGTCCTTGCCTGTGGCAGGGGGGTTGGGACTCAATGATCTTGAAGGTCCCTTCTAACTCTACCAGTTCTATGATTCTATAAGAAGGCACAAATAAAGCCTCCAAGTTTCAGGTGTTTACAGCTTTACCCATGGTAAAGGTCCTAAGACTGATTTTTGTCAGTTTGAAACAAAATTACATGCTCCAGATATGGGTAAAGTAGAAAAAATTCTAATAACCAGTCTTGCACTGTTTATAACAGAGTGAACACTAGTGTTATTTAGCGCATAAAGTTCACTTATCATTAGCTGTACATACTTATCCTTTTAATGCACTACTCCAAGAAATTCTGTGGGTTTTAACTGGACAGGACTTTTTTGGTAAGAATCTGATGCAGATTTTATATATCAATCATTTCTTAAAAATGGATCCACCTAATCAAAGGCTTACATTCACCTTGTCATCTCTTACTCTAAGCTTAGCATTCAAGCAACGCAGCAGAACCACCTTTGTTCTGAACTCTGTGGGATGTGAAATGCCAGTATAGCAAGAAAACACCATTTCTCCATGTAGAAACAGACCATCAAAGATGTCAGGATTAATTATAAAGTGGGCTGTCAGAAGTACTATCTGCACTGAAAAAGCAGATAGCAAACAGATTTCAAAATGGAAGCAACACGCATTTCTTTTATGCATTAAAGACTAGCTATGAGTTCATTTCTGTGTCATGAGCCAAAACTGTGCCATCTGGTAGGAGAAGGAAGCTCTTCAGGTTCTAATCAGAGTGAATACCCTTGGCTGAGCTGAAGACTATGTCTATACTGCACCTTGCAATACAGTGTAGAATTGCCAGCTCTATGTATAAATAGAGGAGCCTAAATACTGGGAGTAATAAAACCAAATTAGTGAAGATTTCTGCTTGGATTAATATATACTGCTTTTCATCCTAGGATTTATGCATTAAAATGCCAGTTGGATTAGCTTCAGTGGAAATGTTGCTATATTGCTCCTAGTCTCCAGTCTAGTGACAGCATGACTCTATGTAAAACAGCTGGGATATCCTAAACCAGGATGTAGACGCAATTAATATAGATCATACTCTTGACTACATGTTACTCATTATGTAAGAGTCGATTTACCCCTACACTAGGAATCTTGAGAAATCTGTTGCTTCTCACAGGCCCAGATTGAGGATGTTGCAGAGAAACTGCCAAGGCAGTATCTCATGGGAACCATTAACCTTTGCTCACTAAAAATGTGAAAGCATGCTCAGGAAGTTAACATATGGCACTAAGCTGAGGGAGCAATTTTTATGCTGCAGTGTCCCCTTCCACTTTTGTGCACCCAAAGACACTGACAAACTGGAGCGAGCCCAGTTTGGGAGGCAAACCTCCAGAATGTTTGGCAGGCTGGAGCAGATATTGCATAAGAAAGAGCTGAAGACCTACATTTATTCAGTCTGAAGAAGAAGAGGCTCAGGAGGGTTTCATTGGTGTCTTTACTATTTCATGGAAGGCTATAAAGAAGATGGAGCCAGAATCTTCACAGCGTGCAAAAGAAAAGGGGGTGAGATAACAGACACAAGGGAAATTCTGACTAGTGAAAGGAAAAATATCTTCACAGTGAGGGTGGTCAAACACTGCAGCAGGTGATCCAGAGATGTTGCAGAGTCTCCATCTTTGGAGATATTGAAAACTCAAGTGAACACGGGCTTGAGTAATGATCTCACTGAAGTTAGCCCTACTATGAGCAGGGGGCTAGAGCAGATAACAGCCAGGGGTCCCTTCAAATGGAAATTATTCTGTGTTTCTGTGATTTTTCATGTGCCACGAAGTTTTCTCTGGCCTCGAGACATACATACTCATGTCTATGCATCCGAAATCTCACCCTCAGAAGGTGAACACTGATGACTGGGAACAGTCCCTGGCCAATGCTGTCGACTGAACTATTTGGGACGAGGTTAGTTGGGGCCGGCCCAAATCACTCCAGGGAGTTTGGTAACATTTAAAACTAAGGAAGTTGATCAGCCATCGGTCAACCCTGTGGTCTGATTTCCCTCTTTAGTTATTAGTTTGTGTATAACCATACTAATGAGGGTAAATAATGTAGTTTATAATCAGATGTGTTCATCTAAGTGAGTTCATCCCATCTGTATATGTTTTATGTATAAAACACTTGCACAGTTGCTATAGTATCTCGATTCCATTAACAGCCTTTCTGCTATCAAAATGTAAAGATGAATTAGTAAACTGTGCTATAAATATAATTAATTCCTATCTAGCTGGAAATAACTAAGTAGGTCATGGATGTTTAGAATTCTTCCCAATTGAAAAAAGATAAAAAAGTATTTTAATACAAATATATGATTTTTTGGTTTTCCTAAGGCTGACCTGAATTGAAAAAGTATTGTCTAAACAGAGAGTGTGGCGATTCATTTTGGTTGAAATACAAAGACCTTTGGTACAAAGCATTTATCCACCAACTGGTTTGAAAGGTTTCTTTCTGTTTTTAAGTTGTCATAGAGCCAAATTCTGCTTTCAAACCAAATCATGTGGCTACCCTGCAGTCAGCAGATATGAAGTCATTGGAAGCTGTATGTAAACTTATAATGGTACAATTTGACTTGAACTATTTAGTACTTCTGTCTAGTCTGTTTCAACAAATTATTATATAATCTCGATACAGTGTTTTATTCTAAATGCTTTTTGATATATTTTGTGCAGCTGACTGATACCGAGGCATGTAACGGTAATGAGTGGCTGACCTTGCAGTATGATCAGTAATCATTGTTTTTTGAGATGAAGGGCCCTTTGGGCTCAGTCTTGCAAAGAGCAGAGCATTATGGTTTCAGTTCTGCCAACTTGCTCAACATATACTTGATATTAAACATCTGAGTCAGCTCACAGAAATAATGAGGTTGTTGTTGTATTCAAAGATAAACACACACTGAAATGCTTCTCTGGGTACAGCACACATCTTGCCACAGGACTGGCTTTTTATCTTATGTACTTATGCATAAGCATCAGCTTGGCTGCTACTCCAGTAAACTACAGTGTTACTCTTATGACAATGGCTGACAGCAGCTTGGGACATGTGGATTATAGCACCCATCAAGATTTTATACTACTGTTTTCTAAGTAAATTAAAAAGGTCATAACCACAATTGGTAATGATGTACAGGCATAATCAATTATCTGCATTATAGATTCATACAGCAATGATCAAGCCAGAGGGCATTTCCTGTAGTTAATAACTATCTGATGGTCCAAGCCCGCTTAGAGTTATAATGAGAAAGATAAAGTAAATTTGATTTTAATAGTGCTGCAGCTACAGTGCTAGAAGGACATGATATCCAGAGCAATGCTAGAAAATAGAAACTGTGGGGTTGAATTCCCTCTCACAGTTAAGAGTGAAGGCTGCTGTTCAGTGAAGATTCAGTCAAATCCTTCTTTCCTGAGATATATATACAAGGCATGTTTTTTGGAGCTTGTCCAGAAGTGCAAGTTGTCTTTCTCCTGTTTTGCCTTTTTGTTAGAAGGTATACCACATTGCACCAGACCCCAAAAGACTAATGAAGGTAAAGTAACATGAGGTCCTTCACTCTGTCTTATAACTTGCTACTCTGATTCATCATTACTTTTCATCGGAGTAGTTTATTTTATAAACCAACCACAGTTTCACACAGAATGACATTCAAGTAACCCCAAAAGCATGCTTTTTCATTAGGTGTTCCCAACTGGCAGTGAGAAGATTTAGAACACTTTACTGCTTTGTTTTGAAATCCATGTAGCTGATGATAAATAGGTTTCGTGAGTTGCTGTCAAACAGGGTGCCTCTCTGTCCTCTTCTGCAGGGGCTGGCTGAATGTCTTACAGGAAAGGTTAGGTTGTTCTTACTTCTCCTTTAATGCATGGCTAGCAAATTGGACAAGGCACACTTCCTGAGGGTACATAATAAAAGCATTTCAAATACATTTCAAATTTGAAGACAATAATGATGAATTACCATATTCACTGCTGAAGAGGTTGCTGACTGAAAATTAGCAAGTCACAGACCTTTGCTGCTAACTCCGTCATCCATTAAGAAAATGCTTGATCTCTTTTTCTCTCTCTCTCTCCCTCTGTCACTTCAGAGTACACTGTGGGAAAGAGAAGTTCCAATTGAAATTCAAGCCAAGTAAAACAGAGGAGAAAAATGTTGTTTTCTGTGAACTGAAAAACTGGGTTACAAGTAGATGGAGGGGTCTCCAAAAGATCAAACTTTTTAAATCCTCCATGCTGTTATGCTGTTTGACAAATATCTAAAAATACCAGTGAACTTAAGACTTCACTTTTTTTTTTTTTGGGTGGTGTTTTTGTTTGGTTTTTTGTTTTGGTTTGGTTTGGTTTTTTTACTTCAGCAGTTCTTTTACACTTTAGGATATTTGCCACTGATTACAGCAAAGAACTTGTCCATAATATGATTTTTAAATTTTTTTTAAACATCTAAGGTCACCTGGTTAAGAAACCACTGTACTTCCTCATTTCCATGTTTTATATATGTATATATAGAGAGAACGTTTGACTATCACCAAATGCATTGCTGTGCCCATAGCTACTCTTAGTGGATACTGATGACAGAACTTGCGAATTATTATGGAGTATTGCCTAGTTTAGCTGGAATGCACTCACTAAGGGGTCTGAGACAAGCTACCATACTTAACAGATCTGCAGAAAATTTGCTGGAGATTACTCAAAATCTGCAAGAGAAACAGTATAGCATATTAGTGGCAACGTGGCATATCAAATGATGTGCACTCAGAACATTTTTCCTGTCATTTGCAGCCTTTAATTACATTGGCTAATTGCATAACAGGCTTCAGGGATAGAAAAATTTTAAAAGAATTATTGGTAGGTCCTGGGAATATTGTGAATGGACACTGTGCATAACAATTAAGAAATAGGACTTCTATGATTAATGTAATTTGCTTATATACTAAATGTAAAGCAAATATGGCTGGGAAAGGAATTCAGAGTCTGCTAGTATCCACTTAGTGTTGCGAGGCCGGTGCTTGGGGCTTATTCTTAATTTTCTATCAATGTATCTCTTGTGTCAGAAGACCCCTGGCGTAGTTACTCGTTGATCTTTATTTACACTGGCAACTATGGCTGACCTTAAGATCTCCCGCAAATCCATACTCAGTGATCACAGAATCACAGAATGATATGGAATTGGAAGGGACGTCTGGAGATCAACTAGTCCAACCCCCCTCCCAAAGCAGGTTCACCTAGTGCAGGTTGCACAGGAACGTGTCCAGGTGGGTTTTGAATGCCTCCAGAGACGGAAACTCCACCACCTCTCTGGGCAGCCTCTTCCAGTGCTCTGTCACCCTCAAAGAAGTTCCTCTTCACGTTTAGATGGAAGACATTCCAACATCATTAAAGTTGTAATGACTCCTGCCTAGTGCCCCTGCAAAACCATCTTAATTTCTGGTATCAGGTGAATGTTCATTTTTGCCAAGTTTTCAGAATTTATGTGTAAGAGTTTACTTGAGTGCAGGAAGTTTTTAAACATTAACATAGAAGTTCAATCATCTTGACTTGTAGAACTGTTCCTTACCCCTTCTCTTGACTGTTGTAACTAGACATAACTCAGAGAGTCATCCACAAACTAGTTACTGAAAGAGTCTTACCATAAGGGACAAATGCAAAAAACATTTGCTAAAGCATTTTGGCATACATTCCTGTTCAATCAGGTCCGTAAACAATGTAATTTAAAATAATTTAAAATACCGTTGAGCGATTAGAAGTAATTCTTCTTAAGAAAACTCTGAGAGCACAACACTGAAATTGTGCTCAGAAAGACTGCTTTTCCTCACTTTTTTCATCAGGAATATCAAAACAATGCGTTTCTTTTCAGATTGTTTGACTTGAATTGACATATTTCATCTGACTGTCCCCAAGCATTTAATTTTGTGTCATGTCCATACTTTCGGAGCAGGGTGAGGTCTGCAATGGTGCCCACAGATTTTGGAGAGCAATGTTCTCAGTTTTTTCCTCTAGACTGGCATTCCTGCCTGAACTATATCTGTCTGCAATAAATCCAAGGCAGATCGCTTTCTGCCTGAGCATCAGAGGGCACAGGACGTCACCACAGCGGACTGTGAACCCTGGAAGGAGATGATGCTTTGACTTTAGCACATCTTGGCTGCTCACGGGGCTGTAGCAGATTTAGTACTCACCTAACCAACTTAGGTACTGACAAAATGTGGCTGTGGCAGCAAATAACTCAGTGCATGTTGACATCACCTGACAAATTCAGTAAATACCTGGGAGGCTAGTACACACTGAGTTCTCTGTTGCCATGACTACACGCAATGCCATCTTCTAAAACCAGTGTCATTATTTTGTTCCTTTGTTAATGTCTGCAATGAAACAAGCCTGAAAATAAAAACACAAAGTAAATTTCACTTCATGTGCTGCTTGTGCTTTGAAATATGAGAAGTTACAAAAGTACAATTTCTCTTAAAAAAGAAAAATAACCATGCAAGGCACTAAAATGCCAGAGTTGATTTCCACTTCTGCTTAAATTGTATAAATGGTTTATCAAGATTTGCAAATATTGTATCTTGAGTACAACTGGTTTTTTCACTTGCAGCTATTCAAACGTGACAAGATTATATATAATAGGAGTAGCATTTAACCCACATGAAAATAATCATAATCTGTCAAACTGCTAAGTAAACTTTATTAGTCCTTTTGACAGACCAAGTGAGACTATCCAGAAGCTTTCTTAAGATACTGTTTAGTACAGCATTTTAAAGAAATAATTTACTGAAGCTTATGTAGTAGTATGGAGCTGGAGAGTGACATAAGACTTTGCTGATGACATAAGATGAGAAAATACAAAAATATGCAACTGATTATAAAAACATGGTAGAGGAGCTGCCTTTTAAGTTGTTTGTGAAGTGTCAAGCTTAAACAGTTCTTACAGACATGGCTGGAAAGAAACTATGGGAATATAGAATTACTTCTACTAGACAGCTGTCATCATTGGTCTGCATATTTTGTGGCTAATTAATTATTATATCCCAAAGTTTGAGGAATAGCTGAAAGACCAAGAATCCACGACTGGGACACAGAGACAAGGAGCCCAGTGCAACAGTGTTTTGTGTTCCTGGAAGGGCTGTAAAGGTGGGACACTCCTACTACAGCAACAGTGCATTGCAACATGGAGATAAATTATTACCTGGTTTTGTCTTTTTTAATACTAGCAATAGTCTGAGAAATTTATTTGTACTCACTCAGAAAAAAAAAATAGGAACTTTTCAAAGTGAAAAAGTCCAAAGCTGCTTCTGGAGCTGATCTGTAACATGTTTCACTTGCTGCTTTTGTGACTATCCATCTCTTAATTTAAGTATCAAGACTCAATTATATTAAGAAGTATTTAATTATGTAAACACCTGGGAAACTGTGTTTTTAGGGGACGATCAGTATATGTACAAGAGCTGAGGATAAAACACATCACCAGCCATGTAATCAACTTGATGAGCTAATTATGCAAATCCAGAGGTACTGTATCACAAGAGAAACTCAAGCTTGGTGGTCACACTGGAGGATATCAGATATTTATATAACTCTTTTCAATCTATATGGAAATTTTTCTGAAACTTTCGCCTGATTCTTGCTGGATTTTTTCACGCAAAGATCCTGTTTCCCAGGGCTATTGTCTGTTAGTAGAAATCAACTTAGAACAGCCAAAACTAACTAGTAACCAGTTGAGTAGTTCCACAAGTCTGCTAGTATATGAAGTAACAAAATACATTACTTTTGCCCAAATTGGAATAGGTGAATAATATTACTAGAAACCAGCTTCTTCTTTTAACTAACTTCGGCTCAGGAATGAAATCCAATTTATTTATCTGACTAGAACCCTTAAAGCCTTCATGTAACATTTCCTTAGCCTCAAACAAAATTTAACTACAGGTGTGCTGTTGACCCGCTACAAGCATTTGCTATACGGATGAGCAAGTCTAACATCCATGCAAATCTCTGTGTCTAATGTTTCATATTGTTTGGTGCTAAGACTTCATGATGACTTTTAACCATATATGTTCTATTAGTGAATTATTAACAGAACAGAAAAAAATAACTAATTTTTATGCATGGAGTGAAATTTGTGCTTATATATAAAAAGTTTAACCCTGTTATTCTTTGAGGCATATAAGGAAAATATTTATAATCTGTTTGAAGGGTGCTGCCTCATTAAAAGAATTCAGTAGGTAAAAGAAAATATTCTTTATTAAAACAGCACAGAGCACCTATAATTTATACTTACATTTTCTCTGATACACTTCTCCATTATTTCATAACTTTTGCTTTTTCATACAATAAATTTGAAAAGAAAGGGTAATATGCCATAAATAAAATACACTAATAGCAATTAAATGTTAAGATAAATTACATGTTAAGACAAATGCACTTTCTCTGCTGATTTCACATCTAAATCTGGCACTAAAGCTTGAATTTCCTATCCTATGCATAGCATATGGCATTTTAATATGATCAGTTTTTGCAAAAAATTTGACTCAGAGAGTCGGGTTTTGCTGTGACTTTGACAGAGTTGTGCAGTGGATATGTCACTGTAAAACTTGTCTCAAGAAAGTTCTAAGTGTCATTTAAGGAATTTAAAATAACTATAGTTGAATTGAAGAAGAACTTTGATGGCAGCTATTATGACAAGTTATTTAAGTGAAAAAATTACTGGTGAGAACTCAGGAAAGGTTCTCACGATAATTAGATGTAATAATAGAAGTAGCTGGCAGAGCATCATAGCATTTTAATTTCCCTACAGTTATTTTTGGACTTAACTACCCCCTCCCCCCAGCAGATAATAGATCCAAAAAGCAAACAGTATGCTTCTTCAGAGGCAAGAATATAAAATTGGCTGGTTTACATCCACAGCTTATGAGACTGTTCCATTCCTGGAGCATTGTTTAAAGTACAATGCAAGGCACTGGGTCAAAGATAGTTAAGACTAAATCCAGCCCCCTAGCAATGGCTGTCGACTGTTTCATCTAAGGCTAGACATGATCTTCTCCTATGTAAATAAGCTTCCTGTGAACAATGATCAAATATGAGACTTACTTTATGCTTCCATTTATTAATCAAATCTATCTGGAAATATGAATCCCATGAGGATTTGCTAGTTAAAATGTAATGTTCTCAGTCTGGCAAAACTGTTAGTCAGAGACAGCAAATTCACTTTTAATGTATAAATTAATCATATTGACTGGAGCTCCATTCAAAAAAACCCAAATCCTGGGTGACTCCACCAGATAGCAAGGGTTGCATACACACGCTGAGGCACACAAGCAACGTGTGAGTAACAGCTCTCAGCGCGACACAGGAGAGGCATGCGATAAGTTGGAATGGCTACGAACGTAAAACATTACCAGACAGTGTGGAAACAAACTAAGCAGATTTAACCCATACTACCACTTGTTTTCCTTTGCTTCAGGCAAGATACATGATTTTTATTTACAGAGAATGAGGTTGAGGTGAGGCCCACAAAGAAACTTAGTAAAATACGTTTAGCAGCTTTGGGGAGATGGGGCTGATCAGTGACTGGTACAGGGTGGAACAGTTTGTCCTCCTCCTGCCTGGGGTTGTTGGGCACTGCCAGAGTTGCAGTGATCGTATTCCAGAGGACAAGCCCTGGAAATGGGGCAATGGGAATATACCTAGTACTCCTTTCATTGCCTGTGCAAACATCCTTGTTGAAGCTGATAGCAGAAGGTGTATACAGTAACTTTGAAGATCAGGCTAGGTGTCTATCCATGAAATTTCTGTCAGAGGATCAAAGGATTATACTCTACAGTAGCATTTTTAGTGCCCCTATTGTTACTTTGATGCCAGATTACCAGAGTTACAAATAAAAACAAGGTGCAAGAAATATCTGGGATTCTTCTCCCTCTTTCTTTTTTTAACTGAAATCGTTAATGTGATTCTACATGGAAGAAACACATTTTCTAGTAAGAAGGGGGCAGTTCACAGATCTTGATAAAAGTTTATTGAGGAAAACAGCACTCACTGCTTTTCATAGGAATTGGCCGTCTGATGTAGGAAGCAGATTCAAAAATACATGTGTTTTCCTTTATTCAGAATTTACTAGGTATCGGTTCAGTGAGGATGTACAGTGAGAACTGCAACTGTAAAAAAGACTGAAACTGTAGTTACAGAGTAGGTTGTCCACTGGACAGAAAGGTTTCATAGCATTATAATAAAGGCATGAAATGTCAAGAAAACATTCTCTGATTAAGAATAAAAAACCCTCAATGGCCAAGGAAGTGTTAACAGGTTACTGTAGATTAAACTAGCCCTGTCCTAATTTACTTGTGAAAGTTATTGCAGAGGAGGGGTGTTACCTCACCTGACAGAGGCTGGAAGGAGGTCTGGCTCTCCTTACCTGGTGGCTTTGTGGAAGTCTGGCGTGTGATGGTCATGGCCAGATTTTCTTATCAGCCAACTACCGCCAGTTATGGTTGCATAGGTATATCGTGTTTCTGTCGCTGCATGAGACTGGTCTTGTTGACACATCAGAGTTGCAATGATCAATTATGCAGGTCCACTTCAAAGAACTGAAAAAGCAGATGTGAATAATACCGTTGGAAGAGATTGCCTGTGGAGCAGTCTGCAGTTATTTTTGTACAAAGTGATGTGACTACCTCCACTTTTGCCAGGTGTTTTATTTTCCCCTCTTTTGGTGAGACTGTATCACATTCAGTCACATAAGGCCAAAGCCCTGTTCTACAGAAGCTGCATCTGTGCTGTTGACCCTGACGCTGGTGGTCCTGGAAGGAAGTAAGTGGTGTCAGTAGGGTGTGACACTTAGGCTGGCCAGTCCTTTGAGAAGTGGGATTAATTGGTCTGGGCACAGTGGTGTGCTAACGCTCGCCTCTAGTATCTCAAACAACAGCTCCTTGCAGTGATAAAGGGTCACATATGCATGGAATTGAGGAATTTTTAGAGTCAAAGCATGGAGCTCTGTAATTCATTTGGTATTTGGCCGCTGCAGGAGGAAAAACATCCTTATATAAGTGTTGCCTTTATGATGCACAGAGGTTGCTGCGGGGGGTCTTCAAACAAAAAAAAACCTGCCCAGCTAGGAACATCCATGACTGGATTATAGCTTAAGTATCTAAAACATTTTTCTTGTTTGTGTCATTTAGTGCTCAGCTGCTGCCAAGCCTGTGAGAAGTCTGTGCTTTCTAAGGCCCGAATGCTTTGTTACTAAATTTCTTGTTGCACCTGAAGTTTTGTTTCTGGATATGTCAGAAGGATCTTAGTGGGTTTGCGGGTGCTGGCGGCTAAACTCTGCATCCACAAAACCATACAGGGATGCACTTAGACTACGCTTGTATTAGCTCATCTTGTGGCTTGATAGGGCTGGTTGACATCAAGCCCTTAATGTCCATACTATACAACTCTCAAGGGGGTTTACTTCAGACAAGATCCTGTGGACTAAATGGCCAATTGTGGTCAGAGCCCATTACGTGGTTTCTAGGGTCCATCTTCAGCTTTCATTTCATCCAGAAGGAATCTATTCATGTACTCCAAGACTCTTCTGTGATATATAAACAGTAAGTAAGAGCAATTAGGAGATTTACTTCAAAAGCGCACTCCTGGTATGAGCTAAATAAGTGGATGTACCCTTGAATATCACAAAGTGTCTATATCCAAAAGTGAATGAATTCTGCTACAAAATGTATGCAGCAAGTTGCTGCCAGATGACGAGCTGGATAAAAAGACATGGCTTATGTTTCATAAAGGGAAGATTTTATCATACTAATAAAATAAAGCATGCTCTATATTTTATTATTTTTTCCCCAATAAGCCTTTGTTTTGAAAAAAGTTATTTGAATTTTCTGGACAGCTAGAGATATAGTCAATGGTCTGCTGAAACTTCTCTCTGCTGTTATAGGAAATAAAATTGCGCTCTAGAAAAATACAAATATATGAAATGAACCTTCCATTTTCTAGTTCTGTGACTTTTTTTCCACCAGCAAAATCAACTAATAAGCTTATTTAAATTCTATCAAAAATTCTTTATTAGTAAAAGTTCCTGTCCTATTAACCCGGTCAGGAATGACTATTCTTTTCTGTGTAAGGAAGAGTTCAGCTACAAATCAAAATAGAGGGAATACTGGACAAACCATATCCTTTCTGCATGGATGAAGAGATGGTGAGTGTCTTGCACAATATGTCTCGGAGACAAATCTCCTGTCAGGGAATAGAGAAATTGGACTTCTGGGGCTCCTCGAATTCAGAACTGATTTGTTTTAATCTAGGCTGAAAATATTCAGATGCTTTGTGTGGTAATGACTACAAAGCCATAGAACAGAGGTGTGGAAGGTACAAAGTGTGAAGGGCATTTCCGGAGATGAATTAAGCACAGTTCCTTTGCCCAGCAAATGAAGATTTGAGTTGACCTGCATATAAATTCCAGTTTCCTTATGTTCTACAGATACTTATTTGGTGTACAGCCAAGTATTTTGCATATCATTTGAACAAAACAGCTTGCTGGCAGTGCACCTGGTCTCCTATGCAAAGACCTAAATGAAGAAGAGATTTGCACACAAGCTGTCAGCTTGAGTCCAAAATCTTAATACTTGAAAGTCTCAGGCACTTACTAAAAACAGTTCTGCCATGTTACAGCAAGGATTTCAGTAAACTCAAACTTCACTCAAAAGAATCAGAAAGGAGTTTGTGGTAGTCATGAACTCTTGTAGCTAGTACCCCATGCTGACTTTTAGTATGAAGAATTCTTCATATGAAGAACTTCATGTGAAGAACTTGCTATAAATTCTTTGTATTGATTTGGTGGCAGAGCTGTTTTCCAGTCTTCCACAGCATCTTCAGAAAATGAATCTGCGTAAAAAGTGGCACCACAAGGTTTCAGGCAGACATTACCATCAGTGAAGTGAGCTGTTGATGATAATGTGAGCTTTTCCTATGGGCAGAGATTTTTTTAACAACTACCTGTTGGCCATTAATTTAATCTATCATTTGTCCTTGTTTGCAAGCAGTTGATGTCTTAGAATCTGTTTGCCAAAACAAAGCAAAAAGCGTTACTTCATTTTAACCCTCAATAACGGTGTGGAGAGCTAGAGGAGATAAAGATATTTAAGGCTTTAACTTGATAAATTATGCATCCAACACTGCATGTTAAATGTTAATCAGTAGTTCTAAAAATGGTCTTTCATTAAGGTTGAGTTTTACTTGGTAAATACTCTATTCGTGCCATCATATACGGAGTGGCTCACCATAAATTTCCTTTGCTTTCTATGGGCTACAAGAGCTAATAAGGCTAAACAGCCTTAACATTAGCAGTTATTTTAAACATGGCTCTGCTACCCCAGTTTTGCCTAAGATTTATCTTGCCAAGGATGCAAAAGAGCATGATGGGATGTAACAGCTAACAAAGATCTGAAGCAAATTCAGGGCAGACCAGGCATTGTATATTTTTAGTGAGTACCTCAGGGTACATAAGAGTTAGATAATAACACTCAGGGATAGAGGAGCTGATCTGAAATGGAACTAGACACGTAAATTCTATTTAAATCCTGAACTGTTATTTTCAGAAAACATGCTCAGTCCCTCAAGTCCATTGCACGTTACTTTTGACTTTAAGGTCCTTGCAGGCACAGCCATGCTCCAATAGTCCAGATCTATCTCAGTTTTTAGCCTTGGCTCCAGTCAGTACTTTCAAGTATCATGTGACTGATGATAACCCTCCTTTTCATAGCCAAGGGGATAGACCAGAAAGTCGATCTAGTGTCAGATCTTCCTGAGCCTGGGGGAGTTCCAACTCAAACGTTCCACTTCGCATTAGAGTGCTATTCCCACAAGCTGTATGCTATGTTCTTCTGAGACAGATGCTTTTTCCCCCCGGTTGAACTGTGCCACAGTGCAGGAAACTCCTTTGGATCAGAGAGTCCCAAGATGAAGGCTGTTTTACCTTAAGCAGTTGATTAATGTGGAGTGCTCTGAGAGCAGGGGCCAGTAACTCAGACTGGACTGTATTCTAATCACAAGTCATGGCCGCAGTTGTTTGAACTTGTGTTCTGGACCCTGGGGTGTTTCAGCTCAGATCCTGATACACAAGGTTGGCTGTTTTTTTAAATTTGTGAAATTTACAAATCCTGATTTGTCTCAGAACAAAATTGGTGTTAACATCACTTGCAGCCTACACCTAGTCAAAACAGAGTAATAAGTAGTTATTTATCAAAGTTTTTCATATAATAGTATTTCAGGTTTGTTGTGCATTGTGCACATTAATGGCAGGCAATTTGGTGCTGTCATATAATTGACCAGAGGAGAATCTGATTTGAAAATTGCTGTAAAGATTTCAAAAAATTATTTTTTTCACCACACTCTAGTGTGTGTTGCAAGTTTTTACACAAAAGTTTTTTATAAATTGTTATTTTCCTACAGAAAACCAGAGATTTTTTTTCTAATCATGATGGATTGAGCAGCCCAGGATTTGCAACTTTACTGATGCTGTTTAAAAGCATCTTTGAAAACCAAAATTTTGGCTTAAGTGAAGTTGCAACATTCTAAAGGCCACAAGAATGACATTTTGTGAAAAATGTTGTCATTAACAACAATCCAGATGTGATTCCTCATGTTACAAATGCTGGTAGAGGATATGGAAGTGAGGGAGAGGGAAGCAGTTTGGTTTGTATTATGTATGATAGACTTCTCCATCATGACTGTAGCATGGATACACTTATGCAACTGTAGCTGTGTCCTGTTTTAGCTGTAAACACTCTGCTTTTGCTTGTGGACATATTAATTTTCTCTGAGTCATTCCTTCTCTGTCAGACTTGCCAACA
Source organism: Limnodromus scolopaceus (assembly GCA_028565335.1). NCBI lineage: Eukaryota > Metazoa > Chordata > Aves > Charadriiformes > Scolopacidae > Limnodromus > Limnodromus scolopaceus. The sequence continues at coordinate 34,794,592 of JAOXNO010000033.1, read as the reverse complement.
GCGATAATTACTCTGAAAACAAACAGAACAGGGATCAAGGCTTCCACGTTTGGCTTATTCTGTGGGTTCTGAGACAGGCAATCATATATGATGAGATGTGTACCAGTCCTGGTAGTTTTGATACTAGCTCTGATTCTCCTGGGGGAGGTTTGGCTACACATACCACAGTGGCACTCGTAATGCTTCTGATCCTTGCTAATAAACTCCCAAAGGAGCCCAGAGCTGTAATAGGAACAGGGGGGTGGAACCAGGCTATTGTAAGCAACATGCTTTTATAATTCCTCTTAACTTGATCAGTTTATGAGTCTTGAAACCAATTAAGGGTGGTGGCTTTTTTGCCTGGCACAGCTCTGATTGGAGGACTGTTCCATACCCTTGCTGCTTTAACGGTAAGAAACTTCCTCTGATTTGCAGCCTGAAATTATGCAGAGCAAGTTTTGGCTTTTTAAAATTTTCCTCTGCTGTAAACATAATTCTCATGTAGCTTCAGTAGCTCTTTTCTTCCCTGGTATTACATAAAATCCATCAGGCACTATGTCTATAAAGAGCACTCTGCTTTTGTCTTGCAAAGCCAAGTGAACCAATCTAGTCTATGCTTCTCTAGACATTCTCCCATGACATGTTTTAATTGTAACTCAATTAGTCTCAAAAATGTTTTTTTATCTTGGTATCTTAAGGAGTTGGTGGTCAGTTGTCCTTGCGTATCTCTTCTATTTCACAAGTTTGCTGTAACCAACCATCATATGCCAAACTCACTGATTATGCAGCCATCCAGACACTGTTGTGCTCAGGCTCATAGGGAAACTGAGGCACACATGGAGCATTATTTCAAGCTCCAGTGTATGCATAATGGTCTTTCATATCCACTGTCAAGTAACACATCCAGGGTTTTTTCATTCCATATCATAAGCATTTTAGCTTTGCAGAAGAAATGCTTATTACGATGAAAAGTAATGGGCTTGGGATCTACGTTGCTGAATTTCACACTGAATCTATTAATTTACTTCCAGACTGGCTACGTGATAGTTTGGTACTCCTGTTGCTTTAAGAAAGTCTTCAGACTTTGTCTCGCTCCATGAATCAGTTGCTTTTGTTATTTATCATCTTACCGTTCAGATTCTGTGGTTAGTTTCCTTTAAACAAAAAATTTAAATAAGCGAGTAAAATATCAATATTGAAGAATGTGTCTGAAAATAGGTTTCAAAAAATGGCATCACTTTGCCATCCTTGGGGGATACATATTCTAAAATGATCATCAATAGAAAACTTGGACTTTAGAGCTGAACTCTGTGTGAGTTTTACAAAGAAAAGAAGGCAAAAAAGTATTTTTTTTAACCGTGCACATAAGTAAAAATAGATATTTATTGTATCTGTCATTGGAAAAAAGTATGTCCGTGACCACCATGAGAGAACATGGTCTTTACAAGATACTCTTTTTATCAACAGCTGATCCACTTAATGGAAAAATCTTAAAGGGTCTGGCACAGCAAAGTTAATACTTATCTTCATATTCAATGAGTCCTTTCAGATTTGTTACAACACCTCCTGAGTCCGGTAGACTGTCACCTCACGCACAGCATGTGCGCATCTTTGTACCAAAATGAAGGGAGTTCAGTCTGTACTTCCTTTACAAAAGAAATTGAACTGTACTGCAGCCAAACTTGAGACGAATATTGGCTTTTTATCAAGTTACGTATTCAGCATAATGAAATTCAGTGAAAAATACAAGTTTTTGACAGGATGGATGAGAGTCTATGAAAAGCAGAGTTAATTTGAAAGCCATGATTCTTGATAATAGAGCTAGCTTGGAAATTTGGGCAGAGCAATGTGGAAAGGAGCTATTCCCTGACTTTTTAAAGTCAGTTAAGCACATAAATCCTTATGGACTGTGTTCCCATGTTTCACACATACTTTTGCTATAGCTCACGGGAAATACAGAAATACAAAGGAAAGCTGTGAAGTACAGGCTGGCAGAGGAAATACTTGCTATTGAAACTGGTGAAAAGGCTGAATCTTATCTGGCTAAAGTACTAAACTTTCAGTTTCTGATTTCTTATTGGAGAGTTATAAAGTTCTGTCCCAAAATTTGAAGCTGAAAGTTATAGAAAATCCCAGTACTTTGTCATCAATATTAGCAATAACCTAATATTCAGGAAGAGAGCAAAATGTAGAGGTGAATGGAGATAATGTTACATCAGTACTGATTTTTTTAAAATCTTGCTATTTCTAGCAATATAAATAGAAAAAAGCCTTTTTGCAGAAGCATTGAGTGAATAGAGGAGGTTCAGATAGAAAAGAAAAGGGAATGTTTGCAGCATATCTAAAGGCTAATATTGTTTGTGGTCAGGTATTTCTCTTGCTACAGAGGACCCTGAATTGTGGAATTCAACATGAATAGGATAAATATATGATTAAAAATCAATTTCTGTGGCAGTCAGAATTTTAGGATATTTAGGATATTATGGTAAAGCTACAGCATTCTTTTTCCTACTTACAGTTATTTTTCTAAACTAAAGTCACAATATGCAATTAGTAATAGCTCACCTATAGCATAATTTATGCAATCCGATGACAGTAATGTTTGTACAAAGGGTAAACAATTTAGTAGAACAGCTTGTACATATAAGTTAATAAGCATATTATGTGTGTTTATAAAAATACTATTTTAGCTGGGTATGCTCAATATGAAGTCTTGTTTCTTATTGCTGCCTCTTTAGATTACATGATACTTAACGGAGAGTAGGAGATAAACTCATCAAACAGGTATTTTGCTAGCCCAGATCTGAGCGTCTTCAATTCTAGGCAACAAGATACCACTAGCTGCTCTGTAAAATGGGAAACTTTTACTAGTTGTTATCTTTTCTGTATCTTGCTATGAACAGCCAGGATATTTTATGCTGCCAACAACATAGTGTTTTTCATAGTTTAAACCCCTCCCCAAATACTAGCAACCTGATATACAAAAAATAAGAACTTTTTAAAGAATGCAAAGAAGGCAAATCCATATAATCGCGCACTTCAAAGCAGTACAGACAAGGATACAGAAATAAAATACTGGGATTTGAACTACTTTCAGTTAAGCCTGGCACACAAGCCGCAGTGAAAAATCTACAAAATCTTGACTGAAGAGTTTTCCTGGCACATTACAGGAAGGTCCTCTTACTTCTGCGGTACGGGAGGGCCTGCTGAGCCTCTAACACTGCCTTTCAAAGGGCCACATCTAGAGGAGAGCTATGCAGTACCATCTCCAAGCGAACTGAGCTGTGTCCCCACAGCCCTTGGGATGGGGTGGGGTGAAATCTGGGACCCTCCTTCTCACCAGCAGGAAGTGCTGAAGGTAACCCTAAATAACTGCGTCTTTCTGGGACACCTACTGCTCCATGTGCTGGAGCCTCTGGGCCTCACTGAGCTCCAAGTCCCATGAGTGAGGCTACATCCCAAAGAAAGCTGCAAGTTAATGCTAAAATAAACTAGGGTATTTAAACTTCAGGGTTAAATGTTCAACTTTTAAATAGTTTGACACTGGTTGTGGATCCCAGTATGTTCTGTGTTTTGTGAGCTGCCAGAAACCAGTCAGAAAACCAGTCTGTTTGCAATTGGGTCTTCTGTGTTTGTACACAATCAGTAAGTACATGGTGTGATGTTGTTTCTCTCTAGGATGCAAGAGAAGTTTGTTATCATTTTTGTAAAGAGAGATGCAACAAACTAATAAATGTTTACAGACAAACTTGCTCCAGTTAAAATAAACTGCCTTAGCATTACATCTTTCATCAGATCACTGCAGCTCCTCTGTATACAAGTTCTCAGTCAGGTATTTGTAGGAAACTGAAGATTCACTGTAAAATTAATTCTCTTCACCATTCCATATAAACATGTAATTGAGAAGTAAGAGGAAAGAATTATCGTGGTCATATTGTCCTGTGAAAAGGAAAAATTGAGAGCGTATTCTATTATTATCCCTGTAAACATATTCTGAAACTATCTCAAAAGAACCTAATTGTTAGAGAAGTTGATGACAATCAACTGCCTTCAGAGCAACGTGAACCATTCAACAAATATTAATTTCCTTTAGAATCCTAAGTTGTTCTGTCTCATTCAGCCCTTGTTCGGGCTGTGGTCCAGACCACCCTTAAAAGCCTGTTATATTTCACTTGATTTTTTTATTACTTGTATTTTTTTTTGACACAGACATCAAATTAATCTGATTTCAAATTTAATTCCATTATGTCTATATCCTTCTTTCAAATACTCACTGGGTTGACAGGCATCAATAATTTAGCAAGTATCTGAAAGAAATATTTAGGAATATGTCAATATTACTGATTATTAAAAGTCTCTAAAAGTCCCTGAAAGCAGTGCAGATTTGATTTACGTGAAGAGTGTGCTGAAGAGAGTTATGAGTATCACCTAAGCTAATGATGTTTGTTCCAAGCGAATTATACAGTCATTGTATTTCAAACATTCAACAACAAAATCATTTTGTTTCCATTTGGGCTATGAAGGCAGGATTAGTGCTGCTTTACCATAGTTTCATATCCTGTTTCCAGTGATATCTACGCTATTCATATGTCTAATTCTTGCAGTTGTTCATTTACTGTGTAAGTACTTTAACATTCATGCTAGCAGTAACTGAAAATAGATTATCAATAGAGTTTTAATCACTATTATAGTACGTCATTTTTCTGGCTAGATTCCACAAGCATATCAGCCTTAGCTTTCAATGAGAAGAATATAAAAAAAATTAGGGTACAATCTACTGTGTACAACAGTGTGTACAATAAAAATATGAATCAACAGCAAACAAAAATTTCTTAGAGCCAACATGTCCATTACTATGGTCTTTTACAGTATTGTGCAAAGAAGATTTGGGAATCAGTGCTGAAAATTGCATTGGAGGCTGACCATACACAGGCAGTTCAAAGACAATTCTCCCTCTTTACCATTCCAAGACAATTCCATTTTGGATTGTCGGTAGACCCATCTTTGGAACAACCTTAGAATCATGCTGATGCTCACAGTGGATCAAAATAGGACCAAGTTCAAATGCAACTAAATATGTATCAGCTCATGAAAACATAAAGAGACTGTGATGCCTTAGTGCTTACATTCAGACCTACTGTGCTTTCATAATTTAGAGCATTTTGGAAATCCATGAACAGATAGACTCTATGCTTGTTTTCATGTCCGTTATTTGTGCAAAGAAGTCTTAAGTTTCAAGATTAATAGGTGCCTGTGACAGTCTTAGGCTTGTTACTCTCCCTGCCACTGCCACTTTGCCCTCCTCACTGAAAGGGATTTTTATGACTCTTCAAAAGACAGCAGGTGTAACAGTATGTGTCTTTCCTCTCCACTTGTTTGCCACCTTCCTTATTTCTCTGCTAGAGATGTATATGTTTTATCTATTCCCCGCCCATCTGCAAGTCCATAATCTTCTAGATTTCTGTTCAGCTCTTTTCTATATTATACAAATTATGCATAATTTTGCCTGCCTTTCAAGAAAAAAAACCCAAAATGTCATAACTCTCTTTGGTCTCTCTGCCCAGGATGGAACTTTTTCTTCACAACGACCAATCTAAACAAGTTTGGGCCACTATAAGCAATTAGAAGTCAAAGGCTTAATGTAAATCTCATT
>JAOXNO010000033.1:34741124-34788860 GCA_028565335.1 Limnodromus scolopaceus | reverse complement strand
TCTTCACAACGACCAATCTAAACAAGTTTGGGCCACTATAAGCAATTAGAAGTCAAAGGCTTAATGTAAATCTCATTTTGATTTTGTGTCATTTCAGAAGTTACCAGCCATCATTCGTCTTTTTTTTTTTCTCCTATCAGAACCCTTGAATGTTCAGTAGTATTCTAGGTTGTACTCTATTCCACTGCCACCTCTCAATTTCAACTAAAACAGGTTTTGACAGCTTTTGACAAAATCTCTAATATCTCCCAAAAGAAGTACCAAGAAAGTGTCATTTTCTTTGTCTTCGTTATCTTGGCATATGGACACTTAAAATATTCTATTTGTGAGATACCAATTTCAGACCCCATATAACTTTCTTCCTTGGATCTCTGTTTTTGCTATTCTGACCCCACTTTTCTCCTCAGAGGCTACCCATGATCTTCAATCTGGACCAGGACATTTACTTTTGTTTGATAAATCTGACTGTTTATCAAAGACAAATTTGAAGTCTTCTACAATTATACCGAAATAATAAGACCTGAGAGGACTTTTTTTTTCCTGGTATACACTGTGTTTCAAGGCTGTATCAAAAGTGACATCCTGGCATGGAGGAGCCATCCTTTCCTTCCCCATTCTGTATGCCCTGCTTTTTGTGAGAAAGAGGTGTGCAGACTGGAAGGATGTGACAGTGCATGCCAGCCTGCTGCCCGTGCAGACAAATAATAGTAAAGGCCCCTGGGACACATCACAGACCTGACCTCCCCAGTCTAGCCCATTGATTAACCTCCTTCCTAGAATCCTTGCTTTGAAGCATGTTGTGCTGTGCACCAGCCACCCATCAGGGAAGCTGCAAAATTGCAAGGGCGGTTCTTTGATGTTAGGTCAGTCAAACTCTTCTGTGGACTCGCCTTCATTTGCATTTGCCTTCCCTGCTTCAAGACATGTTGCCCACATATTTCATTTCGGTATGAAAGGCAGAAGAAGATGTCTGCAGTCATTCCTCAAGCTAATGAACTAGTTTTGGGTCACCTGCCCTGTCTGCTCTTCCCTGCAGGTGGGACCCCTCTACACTTTTCTGTTTCTAACCCTCCAATGGGGCAAATAATGAAATTAGCGGACTTGCGGTTTTATAGCAATAAGTATAAGCAAGAACCTCTCTTCATACCTTTCCTTGGCATCAACTATAAACACAGGTCTTATCACTCTGAGAAGGAACAGTTTTCTGCACAATATGCTGTTAATTTCAGAGTTAGAAGAGGCTTAGCTAAGAAGTAAAATTACTGAAGTTGGTAATGTTTTACCTCAAACCAGGACATTAAGCAACCACATAAATTTAGAACTATCCAGTTTTAGGAATTGCACTACCTTTTGCCTTTCCTTTTGGTACAGAAACCCACTATAACAGAGAGAACTTCAGTTTCCCCCACTTTTTGTGCATTTTCAGTGTCAGTGCTGGGACCTAAATCTGTTCAGTTTCTTCTCAGAGTGTATTCCTTGTTCACTTTTTCTGCTTGTACTGAGATTTAGGTTTTTGACTCCAACTAGAAAGTAGGTGCCTCGTGCTGAAAAGTCAGTTTATTCTGCCCGGTATCAGAGAGCTATGAAATGTCTTGCTTGGTTTCTTGCTTCAAAGAGTTAGTCCCCAATTTCACATTGTATGCAATAGCAACCAAAAGCATAGAAAAGCATAGCAGGTTGCCTTAGATATAGCTTTGAAAAAATTATGAAGCCAGTTTGCTTTCAAAATGTTTTGGGTTTTTTTTTTTGTTTCAAACTCACCAAGCAATAAAATTTGAGAAGTTTTAAGAGCTTTCTAACATAAAAAACTCCTTTAATCCAATCTAGATATTATTGCATGCTCTTGTTGAAAATGTCTGTATAGTCTGAGATCATCTTAATTATTATCTTGTTCATTTTATCAGAGATTCCCAAAGCACAGAAGCACCCCCAGCAGCATTACAGAAATTTTCCACTCATCTGCTTTTTAGAGGTGCTTAGCTTCTGTAGTCGGTGTCTTAACTGCCAACAGCTCCAATCAACATAAGTAGGATCCAGACTTTGGAAGCGTTCCTTGGAAACTCAGATTGTGTACTTAGTCCTGCATGGGAACAAGATGTTCCCTTGCCCTTCAGTAGGACTGTGGTTCCTCAGCATTCAGGGGATGACAGTCAGGAGCCCTGACCCACCAAGGCCAGAAACTGCTCAGTCAGCCTGGCCCACAGTGCTTGAAGGAGGTCATGGAGCATTTGGTTGCTTCTGTGGAAGGCGCCACCTCCCTCTGCACTCCTGTATTTGAGAGTGACCATTTCACATTCAAAAGTAGCACTAGTAGAATATTCAGTCTAAAACGTGGTATCTTGCTTTTAGATGCTTAAGATGTAGCAGGGGCTATATATCAGGGGAGATAGGGAAAGAAGTTTTTCAGAAGTTAGAGCTATTGCTTGCCCATTATGACCTTTCATAAATTCCCCTGGCTGGTCAAAAATGTCCAGGGAGAATTTTCTGGCCTGCGATAATCGCCTAGACTGATCTGAACCTGCAGGAATGTGTAGTTTCCAGTGAGGTACTCATACTCAGTGAGGTACTCATACTCAGTGAGGTACTGCACATGGATAAAATGAGACTTCCAAAGGACAAAGGAGTATGTGCTTTTATTAAATGCGCAAGCTCCATTATCATCTTTGGCATGTGACAGCATCTATCAATCAGTTCTAAAGCCATATGAATATTGGTAGGAAGAAACTAACTTTTTATATTTTTTGATGGTGGTTTTTTTGCTGCGGGTCCAATATATATTTCTTCATTCTAAAGATAATTTTACCCACAATAAATTGTTTATCTAAGATTTTTCTTAGAATTTCTTCTCCAGTAGCCATTTGTTTTCAGAAATAAACTAAGTAGATTTTAAAAAAAGCACAAAGGAAACAAACCAGAGACACTTGGGTTCTTCAGTCTGCTGATTACTTGGTCAAGTTGATGCTCTACTGCTATAAGTTGCCTTGGCTATAAGGCACAATTGTTAAATTTCTGCTGCTCTACTGAAGCTACTGGACCAAACCTGGTACTATACCAATCTGTATCAGCAGAGAATTCAGCACAATATCCTCAAAGGATTCCTTTAACAGTTTGACTTCCATTTAATCAACACAGAAGAAAAGCAGGACAGTTTAATAAACACATAGAATGCCAATGTTATGAACAAAATAATTCCATTTTCTATTAAAACTCATGTAATTGAGTTATGTGTGTTTACTAGATTTCTGCCAAAAGCCGTCAGGCAGCAGAATGCTTTGCAGTAACACAAGCATAGCAGTTTTAAGTTGTCAAGGAGTTTGATGCACTTACTCCACAGGGATATTTACATAAATGAATTATGTGAAGCAATTTTTGCTATTAAAAAAAATATCAGAATCTGCAGACAAAACCTATTTCCTCCACTTGTGGATTCATTATTAAAGTTGAAAAGCGATTCAGTCTCCATTTCCTAGCTATTATGAACATTTAGGGCAGGGAGAGAGTTTTTTTGAGGAGACAAAGGTAGCTGTGAACAATAAAATCCATGCTCATATTTATAAAGTAGCTTCCTCCCCTGCACGTGCCCTTAATTTGCATCTTGATGTAGTCAGGGATAAAGCAACATTGCTAACATAGCCTTGTCTTCAAAATCAGATTTTTACAGGAGGGTAAGACAGAAAAGAACCTTGCCAGCAGTGGGAACAACATGCATGCTGGGCTGTGTTCACAATCACAGAAGCTGTAGAAATTATAGTGGAAGAGTGGCAGTGAGAAGACTTTGATACAGCGGAGCTCTGTTAAAGTAGTGGCAGTCTTCAGCTCTTAGAGAAGAAAATATCAGCTTGATATAAAAGCAGATTTCAAGTTCTCATACATTTAAATTGGGGTTCACCATGCTGAAGTCTTTTGTTCAATCAAGAAGACACACTGCTTTAAACATTAGGCTGTAGAATCACTGGGCCCCTTGCTCAAGTATCCAATCCCTTGCTCAAAGCCGGATCAACACTGAATTCAGCCCCAGCTGCTCATGGGTTTGTTCAGACAGGTTTCAAGGTCTCTGAGGATGGGGATGCCACAGCCTTCCTGGACAGAAAACTGCTCCAATGCTTGAGCATCCTTCTGGTAAAAATGCTTTCCCTGTGTTTGGTCAGAATCTTCCTTCCTAATTTCTGTCCTTCTTTCTTGTCCTCTTACAGCATCACTGTAAAGAGCTTGGCTCCATCTTTTTAGTAGTTTTATCATAAGTACTGGAAAGTTGCTAGTAGCAAAATGGCCTGCTCTTTTCCAGGCTGAACAAACCCTGTTCCTTCAGCCTCACCTTGTACCTTGTGCTCCAGCCCCTGACCATCTTGGTGGCACCCACTTAACTTGCTGCAGTTTCTCAATGTCCTTTTCGTACAGAGAGGGTACCAAACTCAATGTGGCATTCCCGCTGTGATCTAACAAGTGCCGAGTAAAGGGAACGGTCATCTTCCTTGGCAAGCTGGCTATTTTCTGCTTAATACAATCCAACTTGCTGTTAGCTTTACCTGCTGCCAGGGAGCACTGCTGACCTGTATTTAGGTTGTTGTCTACCAGGATTCACAGGTCCTTTTCAGCAAAGCTGCTAACCAGCCGGGCAGTGTCCAGCCTGTAACGATGCAGCGGGTTGGTTCATTCCACGTAAAGGACTTTGAATTTTACCTTTTGGAATTGCGTGATTTCTGTGTCTACCCATTTCTGTAGTCAGTCTAAGTCCCTCTGAATGTCTGTCTTGTCCTTTAGTGTATCATCTGTTCCGGCAGTCTTGTGTCATCCAAGGTACTGGTGAAGATACAAAGCAGAGAGTTCACAGATCCCTGAGGAAATCCATTTGGAACTGAATTTCCAATAGAGACCATTAACCTCTACTCTCATGACCCAGGCAATTTTTCACCAATCTAATCATGCACCCACCCAGAAAATGAGTTTTTATCTTGGATACCATGGAAGATGGCGTCAAAATGGCCTTGCTAAAGCCAAGATAGACAGCATATACAGCTGTTTGCTCATCCACACCTCTAGCCATTTTATTGTAGAAGGCAAACAGGTATGTAAAGCATAATTTACTCTTGGTAAATCTATATCAGCTACTCACAGTCAGCTGCTGAGCAGCTTAATTCAATTCTTTGACTCCTGACCACCCATGTTAAGCACAGATATTACCATGAACTAACATTCATTATATACCACCTGAGAAGACTTAGTGGTATCAGTGGGCTGTAAAGGAAACAAAATCATCCCAGAAGTATTGAATAATTCAGGTCAGATAAAACCACCAGAAATCATGTAGTGCAACCTTGCTCTCCCCTGAAGTATGGTCAACCTTAAAGTTAGATCAGGATTCTCAGGGCTTTGTTCAGATAAATTTTAAACACTTCTAGTGATAGAGATTCCACACCTTTTATGGGCAACCTGTTTCAGAGTTTACCCACTGTCTTTTTTTTTTTTTTCTTTTTCTTATAATTAATTGGAATTTTGCTTGCTGCAACTTGTGGTCATTGCCTTTTGTCAATACAATTTATTACAAAATGGCCAAGAGCTAGGTAACAACAAATGCTGAACACAGGACTGTATCTGAAAGTCAGAGATTTAGACTTTCAGCTCCTACAGCTGAAGGTTAGAAGGTCACCATGAGACCCACAGCCCAGATTCCTCTCATAGTAGGTCTCTCACCATCTTTCAAAGTAGGTGTTATCCTTCATGATTTTCAAACAATTTATGGGGCTGAACGCTTGGAATGACTGTGAAAGTCTTGATACCTTTTGTGTTCTCTGCCTGTGGACTTGAAATACACACCTGTGAGAAGACTAGTCCAACTGTTAGGTTGTATTAATTCAGAGTTTAATTCTCATTGATTCAGAAGAAAGGAGGCAGCATGCCTCTACAGCATAAAGGATAGGACTCTCAGTTAGGAAGTAAAGTTGAATTATGATTTCTGCTCCTGGGACTACTTCTGCAGTTATATGAAAAGATCATGCATTCTAGTCTTGGAGTTCTGTTTGACTGTTACAAAAGATTTTATAACAGGTCCTGTCAGACAAAAAGTAACATCTTTACTCCCTCGGTCTGGAGTTTGGGCAATAGAGTTCTGTACAATACATATCCATTTGAAATTACAATAGTATAAAAGTAGTGTTCATGGTTGGTTGGAAACATTGCTCCTTAAGATAATTTTCTTCCATTAGATACATAACATCATTTTCATGAAGTGGTTTTATTTCTTTTCTTTCCTCCCTCCTGTTTGGCTTATGTTTGTCCTGATCACCCTTCCTCTCAAAGACAGTAGGAATCCTTCTTGTCATTTTGTCTTAAATCATTAGCCTTTCTGTTTCTATTCCCAATTCTAGCTGTGGATTATTAACCAATATAGCTTTCTTTTGTATTGGAAAATGTTTTCCATCTGTCTGAATGGAGAAAAAGGACATGACAGTCCACACATCTGAACATCTTTTTAATCTCAAATCGCTTATTAAAATACCATAACACTGTCATTTGTCCCAGTCCATATGGGAGTTGAGAATTACATAGTATTTAAGATACTTCTAAGAGACCGACTTTGTTTTGTCTGTCTCTGCAACTGAACTGCTTTATGTAGTGGTTAATTTTGCTATTAATCTGATCAGAAGTGAACTTCACCAGTTCAATCCTACTGGAACAAATTTCCCAGACTCATTTTTTACCGATGTAATTCTAAGCCCACTGTTACTACAGACTGGGTCTTTCAGGGCTCCGTTTCATGGTTTGCGAACACCTACTAAAAAATCAGTGAAACCAGATTTTATTTTCTACTTGTATATACATCAGCCCATTTTCTCTGACTATAACACAGCCATTAAGATTATTGGATAAGTCCTTCGTTCTACATAGCATTTAGTAAACTATTTGCATTGCTTGATACAAATTTCTAGACCTTCCACTAGCTAATATTTAAACAAAAAAGTGGAACCATTACTTATCCTCAACAACCTGTAACAGTCAATAGGTCATCCTGACATTGTACACCTCCATTACAAAAGGTAAATTGTTCCAGAATATTGTGTGGAGGGTCTGCTTCTACTCTTGACTATTTTACACCAATGGAATTGGCTAGAGATTTTACTATCACTTCTGTAATCTCTCTTCAGTACATATGATAGAAGCCATAATTACTGTTGCAGTGTCAGGGGTTATTCCTTAATCTCTGTCCAAATAGAAATTTCTCCCAGTCTTTTCCTTCAGGGTGGGTTTTTTTGGCAAACAGTTTCTAAATTGAATTTCTACCTGTCTCACCAGCCAAATTATTTAAATGGCATAAATATTTCTTCTTATTTTCTGTGGTATTTGGCCATTTATCTGTTGCCTAACTTTAAAGTGTTTGCCTCTGTCAAAACTCTTATTTACTTAAATCATTGTCTGTGCCATACAGCTGTCTCCTCTGGTTTGTGCTGTTTCTAAATTGCATTTTGCAGATTCAACAAAGAGTATGCTTTGTCTGGTAGAAATTTCCCATCAAAGCAATAGGAACAATGTCAGTGCCTATTATGTATTGATATTATGAGGGCTGAGAAATGAGAGAGATATATTTTTCCCCCTTTTTAGAAATTTTAAAATCTAGTTTTTAAAAAGTAGTGGTCTCACTCAGCTCCTTTACACAAAATATAGTGTCTTCTATTTTGCAAGTAAACCTGTTAAAGATAAGAACCTCTACGTTTTCAAATAAAAATTACATGACTCATGATCTTTGCCACTCACTTTGCAGTCCTACTAATTGGAGTGTGGCTAGATTTTAGCTATTAAGTTTCAATCGCATTTGTAATCTAATAAATAAATATCTAATTTTCTACAGCTATTATTTCTTTTTAGTATTTGTCCTGATACATGCCAAGAGAGGCACCAGCTGTGCCACCTTTACTTGCTGGTTCAGAGCAATAGTAACTAGTAGCTTTATGATCAGGAAATCATTTTCTGACAAAATTCTGTCTACATTAGCTCTCATTCTATTTTCAGAAAACCTCTCACCCAGTTTGAACGGGGCAAACTAATAGTCTGACAGGGAAGGACTGTCATGAATCTATCCCAAGTACTGTCATGTGTCTAAATGTGTTTAAATGCAGACTAAAAAACAGGTAAATATTAGTCTAATTACTGTAACTCTGTAGCCCCAGTTAGCTATCTGGAAGGAGTAGACAGACTGACTGGCAGCTGACCTGATTTCTTTGTTGTCATTTAGCAGCATGTAGTTTGGAAGTGGAATAGCTGTAAACTTTTATACTGTAATGTTGAAGGGGTTCTTCAAGCACACACCTACTAGTCACACTCGCCTGCCTTATGCAGGCTCAGTGCCTTGGGGAAGCTCGGGACAAATATACTCTTCCTTACTTTATGAACCAGGTGGAAAAACGTGGATTTATCTTCCAGCTGTATAAACTTCTAGAAGTGGAAACAGGAAAAGAGCATTACACTTTTGGTACCTTGGTACCTATTCTTCTCTTTCTTTGTAGAATTCCCTAGCCCAAGTATCAGGGACCATTAGAGAAGAGCAAGGTGGAATCAGATAGAGCAGGCTTCATCAGCTCCTTTTGTATTGTAGCCCTTCTGCCTCCAAGATCGTAGAAGAGCTAGGAATTTATAAACTGTCATCCATAGCAGAAGGATCCTTTCCAACAATCTAATCAGTATTTCTGTGATGAGGCCAAGAGCGAGACTGTGAATAGCATTGCACAAAATTCTCATGATACTTAGAAGAAAGCTCTCACTGTCATATCATGCATAAATGGTACTGTCTCCTGGCTGTGCTGGTAATTAACTGATGTCAGAAACAGGTCTAAGACTAAAGTAGAACTGTAGAAAACAACAGTTTACGACTGGACATGAATGATATACAGAACTGGATAACATACAAATGATCTTCCCAGAAATCATTTCTTCCTAGACCAGTTAAGGGTCTGCTCCAGCACTTTTCAATTGTTTCTGCCTGCTCACACAGCAATAGCTGAAATAACTGTATTTCTTCACTCATTCCTGAAAGAAATGCTATTTCTCCTAAATACAGGATTCCAGTTTAGCTACAGTGACTTGCAAAATTTAACTGTGATTCTGTGCTGATTTGCTTCACATGTATTCCTTAAAAAAAAAAAAAAGGGACAATATAATCTAGGAATTTATCCAGTTACATCAGCCAATGACAACATGGTACGTCAGCAAACCTGTAAGTGCTTCCTCCGATCCCTGCCTCTGTGTGACAGTTTTCCAGCTCTGCTTTAAGTAGTTACTCTCAAAATGCCGCCCAAATTGATGTGACAAACTTCAGCTTGTGGTCAGCTACAGCAGTGGCTTGTGACAGGATCCGTTTATGCCAAGTACAGGACTGGTATGTTTAGAAATGGGGCTTCAACCTGGAACTGTTCCCTAGACAAGCACACCAAATGTGAGGCTCATGAAGTTATATTCACCTTCCCACCCAAATTACCACAACAGGGAAAGCTACACCTCTGATTAGAGGCTGAAGAAGGAGGTCAGACTGGGCAGTGTTAACATATCCCTGTAATAACTGCTACAGAAGAACTTAAATAGACTACTCAATGGAAAGGACAGGAGAATAAGAAACATGTTAAAGAGAAAAACTGTGCTTGGTTCCCCTCAGAAGAAAACATAAATTTCTCCATCACAGAGGCCTATATCTTGCTAAATTCCATATTTAGTCAGATAATTAGAGTGGCAATACTTCACAGTTCTTCATGTATTTTTCTTTATGACCTCTGTGTGAGAAAAGAAAGTGTTGTATCCCATTATTGCAGAGAAGGAACTGGGGCATAAAGAAAATGTGACTTGTTCAAGATCACACTTAGTGTCTGTCCTTCAGGGCACTTGAAGTCATTGCCTGTGACATAAGCCATTGCTGAGGCTAAGAGGCAACAGTAGAGGCATTATAACTTAAAATCTTCTGTTGTTTTAAAATTAAATTTCAGGGGCTTTTAGATTTCGTATTTATTTGTGTGAGGCTGCATGCAATAGGAAACTTCAAAGACTTACATTTTTCTCACTGAAAATATATGACCGAATAACTATTTTTTTGTTAGAATTAACTACTAAAATCTGAATCTTTTTCTCAAAATTATTTCTGTCAAGCCTGTTTATCCCTACCTCCTTTGCAGATGATAGAAAAAGAAAGCTTTTTTCCTTTGGTTATCTGATGGTAACCCAAGATGCATGCAAAAAAAAAAACCCAGAAAAAAGCTAATTCTACTTGTAGCCTGTGTACCAATTTTAAAAATTTAGGAAAGAAAAGCAGCAGCAGAAAGTGTTTTCAAGATTCCTCTATTCCTCTAAATAACACTGTATATTCTCAAACTTCATCTCCAAATATGGTATGACGTATTTATTGCTGTGAGATTTATTCCTTTACAACACTTCAGAACATTTAAAAGTTTGCAGGACATACTGATGGATGTGTATCTCTGAGATGCTGTCTGTCTCGAAAAGCAGCAGCTGCAAAGATCACTCTGGTTTTTTTCACTGAATGGGAGTGAAGGGACAAACGAACTATGTTGGTTAGATGAGATTTATTGATGTGCCAAAGGAGCACTTCAAATTCTATGCTCTCCTTTCCATACATGCTTTAAAATACAAATATATCTCCTGTGTGTTTTTGGAGCACTGAGGGAAAGTTGGTCCATTTCCTTTTTGGCATGATGGAAAGGCAAATCAGTTTTTGCTTATTTGGAAATCCAGAAAAATCCCAGTGTTGTCAAACTCAGTGAAAAGTAGAAGCCTAATTCTTGTCTCTGGTAAGAGCAAAGAACTTCTGCTCCCAGGTACTCACTAATGTGGATAAGACCAAGCACATGAGTTAACTGTGTCTTGATGGAACTAATTGAAAAATCAACTGCTGCATATGAGTCTATATCATTTTTATTTAAAACCAACACTGGCCACTGAATCAGTGTCTTATGTAAAATGTAGGTAAGTGGTTTCAGCTTTAGATGACTAGTGTAAAGTGGAATGTAAAAATGTTCTACATATTGCTTGTGTTCCCTGAGACCTGTCTCATTTTAGTTTTTTGGCTTTGTATGGTTCTCAGAACAATGTCCTATTTTAGACATATTAGTCTTTCTGGCATAGAGATGCAAATAAATATAGCTGTACTTTGATTTAGCATCCCTACCTTACTGACAAATGGACTTTGTTGGAAGAAATGTGAGTATTAGTTTATATCAAATAAAGAGAGATTTTCGAAGCTATGAAATGTGGGGAGGTTTTGTGAATCTGACAGAGCCAGGAACTGCCAATTATTCATTTCCACAGTACTCCTACTTCAGACAAGATGTGAAGGTTAATCCATTATGAAACTTTTTTCTCCTTACTTTTCTAAACAGTATCTAAAGACTAAAACGATCATCAGTAACTCATTTTGTGTGGGTAGTAGAGGAGGAGAATTTTTTGAAGTCAAGTATAAACTCCTACATATAATGTTATTAGGAAGGTTAAATACAGAGTGACTTTTCAGGCACAAGTAACCATAAGAAGGAAAATGGAATGTCGTTTCAGAATACCTATTTTGCATTCATTTAAGAGAGAGAGGTTATTCAAAGTCATAAAATGAGAAGTAACTTGCTTTTCAGCTTTTTAGAAAAGATCATTTGGTCTTAAAACAAGCTCATCTTTTAATTGTGTTTAAGACTTTTACATTTGCCGTATTAAGTGAGAACAATTGCCTCATAGTTGCCTTGCTCATCAGTTTGTCTTGAGGCCCCTATAACTGTACCAAAGGCTGAATTTCCAGTGAGAGCTACTGTTCATTTCTCTGAAGTAAAGACTTGCCAACAATCGTGATTGATCCCACTGCGTATACTGAAGTGCCAGGATACTCTAACTCTCCTTTGTTGCTGCTTGGTCTTCTTATGGGACAGTCATCCCAATGAATTGTTGGGTTAAAAAAAAAAAAAAAAGCTTTTATTTTTCTCAAAGGAAAAGGCTTGTAGAAGATACATGCATCCATAGAAAATATAAATAATATCTGTCAAAATCTGATTGTCCTTCACAGTATTAATTTCAGGTAGATAAAACCTTAATGACGGCCTACATTTTGCATGTTTTCTGAACAGATAGCAAAGACCATTAAGTGGATGTTATACTTGAGTATTAAATAAAATATAAAGATGTATTCCACAAACTTCTGTTGGAAGTGGAGAAGATGGGGAAGTTACATACTGTTTTAAATTTAAAAGTGCCTCATTTATCTCCTAAGAGAATTGTGAAATTTTATGTGGTTTGGCTTGCATATAGACATTTTTCTGTCTGATTATTTATTAGAAATATGTATCTTCATTAACTGCAGTCCTTGTCTTACTCAAATTAGGTACTTGAAATTCTGTTAATATTTGAGTTGCATCCTCATGAGCCAAAATAAATATATCTTATGTCTAGATACAAATACAAAGTGTTTATGTGAAATAATTTAAAATTTAGATTAGGCATTAGGAAGAAAAGGTGGTGAGACACTGGAACAGGTTGTCCAGGGAAGTCGTGGATGCCCCATCCCTGGAAATGTTCAAGACCAGGCTGGATGTGGCTTTGAGTAACCTGGTCTAGTGGGAAGTGTCCCTGCCCATGGCAGGGGGGCTGGAACTTGATGATCTTTAAGGTCCCTTCAAACTCTAACCATTCTTTGATTCTATGATTCTAAAATATCACGTAATTATATTATCACATTAGCTTAACATTTGCACAAAATTTGCAGGTTTCAGAGGAACTTTTTTTTTAATTTTCCCAAAGCAGAATCCCATTTAGCTTCAATACAAACATAAATGACAATTCACACCCCCATTTTGTGGAATTTTCATATAAAAGTGTTAAAAAATGCAGACTATTTGCATTTTCGGTTTCACATGGCAATCTCTATGTTTGGGAATAAATAGAAGACAAGCAGGCACAGATAGATAGATTGTTTAAAGTAATTTAAAGCATTTTAAAGTAGGAATACAAATTCTTCCTTGTGTTACATTTCACTGTAAATTCACAAAGAAGGAAAACTTTCTGCAACAACTGCATGCTTCAGACTTTTGAACTAAAAACCCTTGCTTCTGCTCTTACTAATGGTTAATGCCTGTTTGTAGCTTTGGTTTGCAACTTACACAAGCCTTAAGAAGCACAGTTGCCATATCCTATCAAGCTGATAGTTATCAAGTCGGTTTGAAATGAAACAAAGCAAACACATCCATGCCTGCATTGTTGGTTTACCCGCTTCTTACAAGGCAAGTATCCGTGGTTTGGGTGGAAGCCGTTGAACTTCGTTATTGCTTCTAATGCCAGAAGTAGTTGCATTCCAAGAACTGAGCGGGAAACTGTAGTATTGCTGAGAAGCTGGGCAGACTACTGGTTTGAGAATATTTTATTCTTTTCCAGAGTTAATTTTCACTGGAGCCTGGTCAGTGTGTTCCTTGTTAATACTGCATTATCCTAAATGAGATAGCCATTCTTTGTCCAGTAATGGCTTTTCATTATGAACTTCTGACCTGATTAGTTTTAATGTTGTATATTTTTTACATATTTTCTGTCGCCTATATTACTGTCTTACTAAGTTATCTACATGAATAATTGCCCTACTTTACTCCTATTATCTTTGTCATGTTTGGGTGGAAGATCTCAAGTAGAGTGGCAGAAGCAGCCTGCTCTGCAGAAATTATAGCACTGTACTCAACTGTAGTAGCATAATAAAGTGGTTCAGAGCAACCTGCCAGAATCTCTAACTTCTATTCTTATGTCTAGTAGGTCTGTTCTGGCAGTAAATTTCAGAGACACAAACTACTTTTCCTTTTTCTCTTTGCAGACATGTCTAGTCAGCTGGAGACTTATTAGAGACTCTGGGCTGCTCTCAATTAGTCTCAATGGTTAGTGTTTAGATTGTCTTGACTTTTTTCCTGAGTTTCAAAAGCTTGCCATGTTAGAGTTTTGAATTTCATTTTGAATTTTTAAAAAATGATAAATTCAAGATCATCTGTGGCAGTGGCACAAAAGAAATCCCAAACTGAAAAAATGCTTCACAAAATTATTATTTTTCAAAAAAAAAAAACCTTGATGATTGTCCTTTATTGAACAATAAAATTTTGCAGGAAACAGGGAAATATACAGTATATCAAAGGCAATGGAGCACCTGGAAATATTTTTTCATCAATATTTTAAGGGAACTAATGCTCATAAAAATACTTACAAAGTATTGGGGTCAGCTGTTCTTTCCTGGAGGGACAGAACCTGAACTGATGAAAAGTCCAAACAGGTGGAGCTGCAATCCTGGAGTTCATGCCAGATATAAACATATTCTCTCAAGTGTATTCAACTGCCTTTACAGCTGATTTCTGGGGTGAGTACAATTATTTATGTTGATGAGGATGAGAACCTAGAAAACCTCATTTAAAAGCACAGATGGTTGTTTACAGTTGCTGCTTGCATCCTCTGTACTATACCGAATCAACTTTAATTGACAAGGGAAGACTGATGCACCTTAATGAGTGTTTGATGTTGCCAGAAAGAGTTTTCCAACTCTTGATTAAATTATGTTTAAGTGAAACTGCTGCTTGTGATAACAGATGCTGATTTTCACTGGAACTGACACACTGATCTATAATCATACATTACCTTGTCTAGTTGGAAAGTGCTTCTTTTAAAAAATGCACATAAATGTGTACAATTTAATTCTGGACTTTTTATTGGCATTCAGTGGGTAATAGCATAACCTTTTGTAATGGGCAAAGCAGAAGAATATGAAATGTCTTCTAGACAGGGAAAAATGACTGTATTTTCTTTCCCATTGACCCCTCCTTTTGATGAATTCCCATGAACAAGAGGAACTGGGAGGTCCCTCTGATGTAAGATTCTGTCACAGCTGTGACACTAGGAAGCAGCACTGAAGTGCTATGATGCTGTATGACCTGTGTGAGTATGAGGCTATCTTTTGAAGTTTACCAGGATCTGTGAGTTTGGGGGTGCATAAGCTGTGCTCAGTTTCACTGGATCAAAGCCTTGTCCCACTCCTTGAAGAAATCAGAAGAAAAACAACAAAGAAATCTTCAATGGATTTTCCCTGCCCTCTGTTCCTATTCATGGTCTCTAGAAGAGAAGAGTTGATCCAACTGTTTATTTTGGAGCCAAATATAGAGTTGCATATTAACAAAACTATCAGAGGGGATTCAACAGCTCTTCATCTTTAGGAAATTAATTTTCTGATGATAAGCTGAACCAAAGCATATGTAAGAATTATAATCTTTTGAGATGTGTCTAAGGGGCTTTATTCCATGGCTTAGTGGGAGAATTTTGACAGAATGTGTGGAATTGTTTAGTGACTCTTAGTATGTCTTTTCTTCTTATTTAGATACAACTATTTTCTTGGGGTTTGGTGGTTTCCCGCCCCGAATCCTGTGATCCATAAAGATGACAAACTCACTGAAAATTTGAAAGAGCATGAAATTTATACACAATAGAAGCTCAGAATGAAAAACATTTTCTGTAATAAGCACTGATAGCATAATAAAACAAAATTATTGGAGATTTCTAGAATACCCATTCCCAGTACGTTTCTCTACTGTTATACATTGCAGTTAATCTATTATTTTAGGTTAAAAAACATATGCTTCTGTGTCAATGTGAACTATAAGTGTATACGAAAAGTACACTTTATCTCGTAACTTTCAGTTTTTTAAAAAATATTTACTGATTTTTACCTGTAGTGTTATTTAACATATAGCTTGATTTTCAAGGCTGACTAGTGGCTTTTTTACTTTTTTACTTTTTATCTAAGCTCCAGAAATTACTGACATGGCTGAACAGGGAGCTTTGACTGGAACTCAGGAAAAAAAGGACAATTTATGTCCTTTAGAAGAAGGGGCTGGCCACTCAGGAGACTATAAGAATGTCATGAGGTTATGTGAGGAGAAAATTAGAAGTGACAAAGCCCAGCTAGAACTTAATCTGACTACTGCTGTAAAAGACAATAAATATTTCTACAAGAACATTAACAACAAAAGGAGGGCTAAGGAGAATCTCCACTCTTTATTGGATGCGGGAGGAAACATAGTGACAAAGGATCAGGAAAAGGCTGAGGTACTTAATGCCTTCTTTGCCTCAGTCTTTAATAATTAGACCAGTTTTCTTCAGGTACCCAGCTGCCTGAGGTGGAAGACAGGGACAGGGAGCAGAATGAAGTCCCGATAATCCAAGGGGAAACGGCTAGTGACCTGCTACACTACTTAGACACACACAAGTCTATGAGGCTGTATGGGATCCACCTAAGGGTTCTGAGGCAGCTGGCAGAAGTGCTCACCATGCCACTTTCCATCATTTATCAGCAGTCCTGGCTACCTGGGGAGGTCCCAGTTGACTGGACATTAGCAAATGTGACACTCATCTACAAGAAGGGCCAGAGAGAGGATCCAGGGAATTACAGAACTGTTGGTCTGACCTCAGTGCCAGGAAAGGTTGTGGAGCAGGCCATCTTGAGTGCCATCAAATGGCACATACAGGACAACTAGGCAAACAGGCGAAGTCAGCATGGATTTATGAAAGGCAGGTCCTGCTTGACAAACCATATCTCCTTCTATGCAAGGTGACCTGCTTAGAGGATGAGGGAAAGGCTGTGGATATTGCCTACCTAAACTTTAGTAAAGCCTTTGACACCATTTCTCACAGCATTCTCCTGGAGAAACTGGCTGCTCATGGCTTGGAAGGGCGTACTGTTCGCTGGGTTAAAAACTGGGTAACAGTGCATGCCTCGGTTTGCAGATGACACCAGGTTGGGTGGAAGCATCGACCTGCTTGAGGGTAGAAAGTCTTTGCAGAGGGATCTGGACAGGCTGGATCAATGGGCTGAGGCCAGTGGTATGAGGTTCAACAAGGCCAAGTGCCAGGCCCCGCACTTGGGTCACAACAACCCCATGCAGCGCTACAGGCTTGGGGAAGAGTGGCTAGAAAGCTGCCTGGCAGAAAAGGACTCGGGTGTGTTGGTCAGCAGCCAGCAGTGTGCCCAGGTGGCCAAGAAGGCTAGTAGCACCATGGCCTGTATAAGAAATAGTGTGGCCAGCAGGACTAGGGAAGTAATTGTCTCTCTGTACTCAGCTTTGGGGAGGCTCCACCTCGAATACTGTGTTCAGTTTTGGGCTCCTCACTACAAGAAAGACATTGAGAGTCTGGAGTGAGTCCAGAGAATGGCAAGAAGCTGGAGAAGGGTCTAGAGCACAAGTTTTGCGAGGAGCAGTTGAGGGAGCTGGAATTGTTTAGCTTGGAGAAAAGGAGGCTGAGGGGAGACCTTATTGCTCTCTACAACTATCTGAAAGGAGGTTGTAGCGAGTCTTCTCCCAAGTAACAAGCGATAAGACAAGAAAGAATGGCCTCAAGTTGTGCCACAGGAGGTTTAGATTGGATATTAGGAAACAAAAGCATTGTCAAGCATTGGAAAAGGCTGCCCAGAGAAGTGGTTGAGTCACCATTCCTGGAGCTATTTAAAAGACAGGTAGACATGGTCCTTAGGGATATGGTTTAGTGGCAGACTTGGCAGTGCTAGCTTAACAGTTGGATTTGATGGTCTTAAAGGTATTTTCCAACCTGAGTGATTCTATGATTCTGAAGTAGCAAGTAGTAAACAGAAGAAAAATAACTTTACTACTTTTAAGAAAGAGCTCTGTTGCTTCTCAAATAATAATTTGAACTATATCCACATAACAAGCCCTATTGACAAATAGAACACAAAAATAATTTGTAATGACTTTGCTTCTAATTCGAAACTAAAATAAAAATGTATCCAATCATGGAAAAATAATTAAAATGGAAATGTTTACTAATGGCATTTGAAGCCCAACAGTAATATTGTACAATATGAGATATAATTAAATCTCCTACTGTAAGAACATTTTCTGCTTCAATAGACTTTTTGCATTGTTGAATCCCCTATATGAGTGCTACCGTGCTATTATCTCTTAATTTATTTATCTTATATTTAAAACCTGATTCCAGCACAAATATACAGAAATAGTGTAATCTATAAAATGCACTCTCATGCTTAAAGAGCAGAGATGGATTCCTTAGCTAATTCTTTTGGGGAGACACAAGTTTTTTTAATCAAAATCAGTTCAGCAAATAAAAGGAATTGAAGCAAGCACATTTCTGCAATCCCCTCACCACTTATATCCTGATATGGCATGCAAGGGAGTAAGACTGTATATAAAGTGGAAGATTTGACTTCTTTGTGCTTTCAAACCAGCAGCGAGGTAGGATACAGGTTCTGCAGCAAAAGTTAATGTTGTTAAGTTGAATCACGCAAACCAGGATGTTCAGAGTCACAGTCTCTGAAATCTTCCTGCCATGCTAAGGCCAAATGGAGGCAGAAAAGAAGAGCTGCAACCCATGGTTGAGAAAATGAAGTAGGGTCAGATTTCCTGGGAACCGAAAAAAACCCAAACAACTTTAGAAACAACAGGAGCCTGTACAAGAAGGGAATAAAGACTTCATATAAACCAAAGTGGAAACCAGCTGCTAATGCTTAAGATCAAAAATGTTACAGGAGGCTTTTTTAGGGGAAAATAAAAGAAGAAGAATGGAAGAAAAACATCAAACATGAAAGAAACCACCACTTGAGATGATGGACCCTCTAGGGATTAAATCAAAAGCATTCTTCTAACTTTTAGTAAAAGGGGTAGTCCAAAGCACGAAATTTTTGCAGGTGATATAGAGGCTATGTGAAGACACTGTATCAGAAGCTCTCATCAGATAGATGCATGTCACATATCCTTACAGAATAAAATTAGGATACTTAAACTGAAGGTAAAGGAATGTTATTAAGAACAAGAATCACAGTCACAGAATCACAGAATGGTTGGGGGGGGTCACAGGGGTTGGAAGGGACCTTTGGAGATAATCTAGTTCAATCCCCCTGTCAAAGCAGGATCACCTAGAGCAGGTTGAACAGGAAGGCGTCTAGGTGGTTTTTGAGTATCTCCAGAGGAGACTCCACAACATCTCTGGGCAGCCTGTTCCAGTGCTCTGTTACCCTCAAAGTAAAGAAGTTGTTCCTCATGTTGAGATGGTATTTCCTGTGTTCCAGTTTGTGCCTGTTGTCCCTTGTCCTGTCTCCAGGCACCACTGAAAAGAGTCTGGCCCCATCTTCTCAACACCCACACTTTAGATATTGATAAGCATTGATGAGGTCTCCTCTCAGTCTCCTTTTCTCCAGGCTAAATAGACCCAGATGTCCGAGCCTTTCCTCATAAGAGAGTCCCTTGATCACCTTTGTAGCTCTCTGCTGGACTCTGCCCAATAGTTCCCTGTCTTTCTTGAACTGGAAAGCCCAGAACTGGACACAGTACTCCAGACGTGGCCTCCCAGAGCAGAGTAGGAGGAGACAATGACCTCCCTCAACCTGCTGGCCTAAGGTTACCTATAAAGATGCTATGGGAGACAGTGTCAAGGCTGCCTTCATAAAGTTGAATTCTTGTCCAACTGAGATTATCAGACATGGCCACAAGCACTGGCAGATTAAATGTGAAAGTAGATTTTGAGGAATAACTTGCAAAGACATAAAAAGTAAGAATAAATTCTTTTTCAAACACATCAGGAGCAGAAAGCTTGCCAGAGAAGCATGACAGCCAATAGATAAGCAAGGCATAAAAGCATTTGCCATGGACAAACATAGGGAAGTTTCCATGCTGAAACCCTTTTTTTTGGAGGAGGTGTTAGAGAATCTGTCACAAACTGAAGTGTCAGTGGAACAGATTATAGAACAAATTGACAGAATACTCCAAAATACTCCAACCACCAGGGCTGGCTGACACCTACCCAAGTTCTAAAGGAATGCAAACATGAAATGGCTGAACTACTGTCCGGAGTATGTAACTTCTCGCTTAAAGCCACCTCAGTATAAAGTGGCAATGGGAAGGGCAAAATGGCTTTTTAAAAAAGGGATCCAGGGAACAGCACAAAAGCACTACAGAGAAAGGTCTAAGTTTTAGAACAGCTTCAGCATCATGAGTAATTAACTAGATCAGTGCTACCCTGCCTGGAAAAGAGGCAACTGATGTGCCATTATGCAGAAAGGAACATGTTACAGAAAGAATCAAAAGTTATTCACCATCTTTTCTAATGCATGAATCCAGGGAAATCAAATGAAACTTGTTAGTAACAGATTCAAAAGAAAAAACAGTGATTCTTCAAACAATGTTTACTTAAGTTACGAAGCCCCTTGTCACAGAGTTGGGCAGTTTTGTGTCCAGATTTGGTAAAGAAGTTCACTTCAGTAGTCCTTCACTTTCGCTGAAGGTCTTCAGGTGAGCGAAAAGAGAAAGACCAGAGTTTAGGAGATAATGATTCACAGAAAAACACTGAAGTCATGTTGTTTTAAATATAAAGGAGGACACTGAGGGAGGTCATAAGTTTTCAAGTACCTGAACAGGCATTGCATAGAGGTAAGGAACTGTTCCTCATGTCCTCCTAGGACGAAAAGGAATAAGCTTCAGTCTGCAAACTAGTTAATAGCAGGAATAAATTTCTAATCATAGGGAAGCACTAGAAGAGATTCCCTGGAGACCTTTCCCTTGGAAGGCTTTCACAGAACTGACAGCGATCTTAGATGATGCTGTACTGATGTGAGGATGGTCTGTATTGCTCATTAAGGGGTATGTTTGTCTTGTATCTGCTGTTGCTCTTTTCCTCTCCTTAAATTAAGAGAATACACATTATTTCCCTTTTTACTTTGGCTTTTTATGAGTATTCTTTCATGCTTCCTATCCATTTATCTAAGTCAGTGTAGTACATTGTAACCCATTACTTCCCAGATCTGAAAAAAGTATGTGTGGTCTGTGAAGTGAACATTCTGTAAGATAACTGTTATTCATGACTAACAACTGCAATTTCTGCAATCATGAAGAAAAGAATCACTAAAAATGAGATCCTCCAAACCAACTTAAATAGTAGGGAAGTATATGGTAGTCAGATGACTGGTTTGACTGGCTAACTGTTTTATTATTACGCAATGATCTGGGCACGCTTTGATAAAATAGTCCAAGTATTTCTGTGCAAACAATCCCCAACCCAAAGCAAAGTGCAGTATATCAATCAATTTGAAGTATATCAATTATATTTTATCTGTTGCCTTATGCCAGGACTTCTATTTCTGCACCAAGCAACCTCAGGTAGCACCATGTGGTGCTCTAAAGCAATGAGCACATGCTTTAATACACTACGTCTTGGTCTGATGTAGCTTTAGAAAGCAGGTAACAACATAAGAAGAACATTTTGAACAAAGTGTTAAAAATTTTGGCCTGACTTTTATTTATTTTTTAATGCCAAAAAATGTTTCTTAATTTAGGCACTTAAAAAAAATAGACTTACTTTCCAATATCCTGGATTTGACAGACAGTGGAAGACACCCATAGGATCTGTGGGTGCTGGCAGTGAAGCCAGACCAGGCACTTCTAATCTAGGTGTCTAAATATGGATTTAACTGCCTCTCTTAAGGCACCCAAATTTGAAAATGATTGGCTGCAATCCCTGCTGAAGCGGCTCACACCATTCTCTACATGGTCTGTGTGCTCTGTTTCTAGTAGCAATTGTTTTAATTGGAAAGAGTTTAGTTTTCATTTTTTCTGAGAGAAAACTGGCTAGTCCCAATTATGGAAACAAATCTTCAGCATAAAACTTCTTAAAAAAACAGAAATTCTCCTGGGGAAGTCACAGGCAGGGCAAAACTAGCTTTTCCAGAAGAGCTGACAGTTGTTTACATTTTAATGTGGAGGAATCCAGCAAGTCTGCAAGTTTATTTTTAGTAGTTGTAAACTGAGTTATTTAACTCCTTTTTTTCTGTGACTGGAGCTGAGACATAAAAATGATTAATAAATGACAAACTGGTGCCCGACCTCATGCTAGAGTTTGGATGGTGATGAATATTGCGTTAATCTGAAAGCAGTAGGATTCTTTCACTTTATATTTCTTGCGATGCCTCATCTAAATATTTGCAATCTGACAACTTCTGTGCTTAGAATAGTTCTGGTTGCCACAAAAAATACTGGGTTGCTATCTCTGAGCGGCATGAATCTGCTTCCCTCCTCACGGAGCAAAACTGGCAAAGAGAATGTTGTCACCGGTGTCCTGGCTTCATCACTGCTAGCACAAGTCCTGCCAGACCCAGCAATGAAAGCTGTGGCCGTTGCTCTGTCAGGGGCTGTGAGTGATTTAGCACAAGCCAAAAGCCATCTAAGCCTTGCTGGAATAGGAAACGTGAGGGACCTCCTCCATGTAGTGTCACCAGTGATGGCAGGACTTTGGCTTGAGCTCTCCAGTGTGGTGCCAGGGAAGGCACCCCAGGCGGTGCGAGCTGCTCCCTGCTAGCGGAAAACCACTGGTTCGACACTGCTAATCCTGTGTGCTCATCGAATAAAGGAGTTTGCTGTGGCAAATTCACTCCTTTGTCCATGTGAAGCACCTTCCTGTAGGGCAGCAAACTTGTAAAGCTGGTGTAAAATTGGAATTGCCTCAATTATAAATCAATCCATTCGCAGGAACTCAGCTTGAGATCGTGTTTTCTAAAAGAACAAGGCTGCTTTTTCCTCAAAAGCCGGCATTAGGGACTGCATCCAGAGAACAGTCAGGATAGTGAGTGTCAAAAATCATTCCACCAAGGGGTCATACCAGAAAAGTGGGTTAAACTAGGCATACAGGAACCAACATTTCTAAATGATGCACAGTGAGGAAAATAAATATTCATCAGGCTTAATTGCACTATCACATTCCTGTGATCAAAGAACTAGCTCTAATCAAAAGAAGAGAAGCAGTCACAGAACTTAAAATGGATGACTAGTAGCTGCATGGTTTAGCTTCTGTTCATAACTGAGATGCAGACTTTTGCCCTTTTCTCTGGCATGTTATTTAATTTCAGAGTTTGTTTCCACATATGTCTCCAAAGCCATGCAATTTAATTAGCTAGCCTCCAAGGGGGCTGGAACAATACTTATAAAATACTTGCAGATGCTTTTGATCTGGGAGGCACAGCAGAAGGGAAAAGCAGTATTTACATGGGTTTTGAAGAGAATTACAAGCAATCTTTTTGTTTGGTTTTAAACTGAAAGCCAAATTATATTACAAAGCATTGAGCTATTCTGGCAGAAAGCACAGAAAAATACCTAGCATGTGTGGTGATTGAAACCTTTACTGACACTGCCTTCTTACAAGTCTTGTACATTTCTCACTGTTATAATTAAATCTATTCAAAATTTGTCAGAAAGAGATGCATTTGAAATCATGCTTTCAGTAGAATAAAACCTCTGAAGTGTCACTGGTTCTGTACAGATAATCATATAAGGATTCTGGGTGGAATTTTGTATGGCATATCTTATGCAGACAATTAAAGGCGAGGAGGACAATTTGAATAGATCTGGTACTGCAGTCATTTTCTTACCTCACTAACGCAAATTCTTTGTCGGTGAGACCCATATCAGAAAGTTATTCCTGAATTACTGCTCTGTGAGAGAAGTTAATATTAACAGATTAATATTATCTGTGTATGTCTTTCTAAAACACATCCATTCTGAGTAAAAAAAGAGTAGGAAACTGTCTTTAAAGATCAAATATTAAGCCACTGTGTCATGTGCAATTTGGACAAGGAACTACACAGTATTTTCAGAGGGGTTCTTTGTCTTTTAACTTAATAGTGAGATGTGAAAGGGAGGTGCAGAAAGTCAAGTTAAGATTTTCATTAAAAGTTGGGGTTTTTTTCTTTATCCGTTAAACCAAACAGCACCACCCGACTTTCTTGGAATTGCCAACAGTTAAGGGCTGAACATTTCAACATAGCCTGAGATACTAGCAACACCACTCCATATAAGCATTGTCAGCCCTCTGTCTTTGGACTGTCATCTTAGTCTCAGAGTCTTTATTGGCAGTGACCTAAACATGTACCTTTCCACAACTTAAAGAAGGGGGACGGTGTATGTGACCTTTGAACGCAGAAAAAGCTGTGCTCACTACTATTAAATTACCTGCCCAAAATAACAGTCAACCCAACAGAACTCTGATTGGTCAGGTCATGATAGATCATGCACATCCATGTAAATCAAAGAATCTCACATACAGTCTGAAAGAAGGAGGGCACATCTGGCTCAAAGGGTTAGAAAACTCTGATCTTGTTTACTGAAATGGCATCACATCACAAAGTCTAATTATTAAGATTTTAGACCTGCCTGAGAGGAGCAGAGAGGGGCTGCATTTCTGGGTAGCACGGGACAGATGTTTTATGGGAAGGCCAGGCTGCTTTATGCATCACCAAGTTTAAATTACAGGAAGTCTAAATCTGCACCTGGGTGAGTACCTCCTTCCCAAAAAGAGAGACTTCAAAATACGGGTGTTGTAGGATGGATTTAATAATTTCCTCGCTCCCAGTCAAAGGACATAGGCAAAGGTGTCTTCTCCCTGTGAAGAACAGTTCAGAAGATTTCACTGTGTAATGCCTGTGAAGTCATACCACTGATCTGACCACAGGGGACATCACAGTCAGTGAGAAAGCTTTCTTTGTAGCTTTTAGCAAATTTTCCAATTGAAATATTTCATATCTATTTTCTTTACTGGAGTTTAACTGAGGTCTTTGTATTCAGGCAAGTGTTTATACATCAAATGCAGAAAAACAGTATTCCCAAATGATTGAGGTGAGTTTTCTTTTGTAAAGGACAAGGACGCTGTTTGTGGGAGCTATACATATTAAAACTACCTCTTTAAGTTGAAAAGAGTCCCATGGTTTCCCTAACATACTAATCATGGATGACAAATAGTAAGACATTAAATTCTAAAAATAAACTGACAGATGGAATCTACATAATTTAAATTGGGTTTGATCCTGTAATGAAAAAATGACAGTGCCAATTCTCAAATGCAAAGCTGCCATTCCTGGTAGAAAAATCACTTGTCTGAGGCTAACCTAGGCAGCACTGAAAGATACTTATTATTTGGAATAAAAAATTAGCAGAACAATAAAAAGAGAACATTACCGTGTAAGTGAACAATTTAGGGTTTATCAAGTGAATCTTCAAATTGCAAGACAACGAGAATGAAATTACTAGAATATGGCTAAACTCTCTCATTGGACAGGCTATCTTAATCCTGCAGAAAATGTTACAAATGGACAAGATAAGAGCTATCAAACTACTTCTGTACTCTTTTTATACAAAAGCAACATCCTCCGCATTCATAACTGTTTAATCTCTAATTATTGTCTTTTGTAGCTCATGTACTTTTAAGATGAGATCACTTGAGCCATAAAAAGGTGCGGAGATTAACCCTCTGCTTCTTAGTGCACAGCTTGTTCCTCATTAAAACACTGCTACTTAGTGCACAGCTTGTCCCTCATTACAATACAGAGTATAAACATTCATAAGATAGTAGTCAAGGCTCATTTAAATATACATTCACCTTTTGGAAGAGAGGAAAGAAAGCAATTTCAGAAAATATATTACAAGAAATTATTCATTTTAGTATTCATCTGTTTCAAAGCCTAAATGCCCCTAGCAGGGAAGCAATAGTCAAAATGTGGATGCAGGATTATTATTGGATGTTTTTGACATGCTGGTTAGAGAAGTGCGTAAGAGAAAATGGAATACAAAAGAGGGAAAGATTTAGATGCTAGATTCACAAGTTGGTCACTCAGTAGACTCAGCTGGTGTACTTGGAAAAATTAAACGGACTCCTAGACCGAAGAACTATAAAACATGAGGAAGGTATTTTCTGCCAAAACCCATTTTTACTACTTTTCAACTATGTTATCTGGTCTAATGATTTTAGTTCTATCCATAAAGCTTGCCAAGGCCTCCCCCTTTACGGCTTGTACGTAGCAAAGCCACTCCACTCCCAGACCATACCGCAGTACTCAGCGTGTGCAGGAAGGCTCTCACTTTGCTGGGCAGCATAGACAACTGCACAAACTATTCATAGACTTATTTTGTTTTGCATAAAGTCACTGGTTAGAGACCATTATTCTTCTAATTCAGAAATTATTTTTTTAGCTGTACCTACAGAGATACACTGCTTTTGGTGTTGAAGTTGTTAATAGAATAAAAGGCAATGAGTTTGTGCTCCCATCAGGGCTGAAACCCATGATGTTTTTATTAGGCAGATAACTTTCATTTCTGCAATTCAGGAGTTTGAATTATATTACATACTGTGCCTCTTCGGGGATTTTTCATTAAAATATCTTATGCAATTATTTTGCTATTTTCCTAATTCTCTCTTCCATTTGTCCATGTATGTGACTGAAAGGCCTATGTGCTGTAACAATTCTCCTAACAAATATTAGAAAATGGTGTTTCTTAATATCATACTCTTTGCAGTGTAACTTGCAGTAGGGTTCGCGTGTATTCTAAGTACCATGAAATGCAAAGACTGTAAAGAAAGGTCAGAAGAAATCAGCTAAGCCAACGAAAATCAAATATGGGCTTCAGCCTTTCCCTTAACTCCCATAATCCTGAGTATTGTTGCTGTTTGAGGATATGAAGGCTCCAGTGGGTTAGAGCTTTGCTGTGTAAGGTACTACACGGACACGTAAGTAGACAGTTCCTGCCCTGGAGAGTTTGTCTGTTTAACCAGATTAAATACATCTTGCATTCCCTTTACTGTGACCTTTCTTCCTTTCTTCATTTTATGTGCTTGTGTAATGTACCGTGCTGGGGACAAGTCTCTGTGATATTTTTATTTTGAATCAATGTTTAAGCGAATTATTGCCTTTTGG
This sequence comes from Limnodromus scolopaceus, assembly GCA_028565335.1. Classification (NCBI taxonomy): domain Eukaryota; kingdom Metazoa; phylum Chordata; class Aves; order Charadriiformes; family Scolopacidae; genus Limnodromus; species Limnodromus scolopaceus. The sequence continues at coordinate 34,762,117 of JAOXNO010000033.1, read as the reverse complement.
CTCTTAGGAAAGGATGACATTCTTAACCAGTACATAATGCATGAATTTTTCATGACTCTGCAGCAAGAAATAGTGTCACAAGCTGACACAGATTCTGAGCAGCTTTATTTTTATTTCAATGTGTGCACAGAAATCAAGGTTCTTCTGAAACAGAAGAAACACCATTCACTTTCTGCAGAGCCTCTTAGTGATACAGGAAAAGCAAAATTACTTCAGCAGAACTGGTGTGTCGCTTGTCTGAGAGAAGCTGAAAAAACACTTAATTTTAAACACTTTCATTGAAAGCACTTGAACTGAAGCTCCCATATGGATATTTTCGAAAGGAAGGGACAACAAGGGAGATGACCGTGTAAAACATAATTACTGCACACCAAGCTCTCCTGCCTGCTTCTATGTAGTGAGATTTGTGTTGTGCCCTTCAGCATACATATCTGTGCTGACAGCAGCTATGTGTAACACCAGGGCCATACATTGTAAGTAAGATCTTGGTGTCAGGATTTGTGTTCATTGCTTCATTTTCCTCTCTTCTCAGGAACATACAGCATCTCCATTCTGATTAGCAAGAGGGTTTGCAAGAGGGAGAGACATGATATAGGAACAGCCACATCATTAATTTGTAGCTAGAGATAGGGAGTGGAGTAGGAGCACTGATTTAGCGGAATTATGTGGAGTATAGATCAGAGCATAATTGGCACCCAAAGGAGGGATTAAATTCTGAAATATATATCCTTAAATATATCTCCTGAACTTTAAGTCCCAATGAACTAAAAATAAAAAATAACTGATTCCTTATACCTGGACCCCAGTTTAACTCCTATGTAGCTCCATATTCTAAAAATCCACTCTACTAGGATTATAAGCACCTTTAGTGCTATAAGACATCAAAGATTTGAAGAGGTTAAACTAAAGGCTGCAAATGGAATTTGCAAGCAGCATAAGTCACTGTTGATTATTGGTAACCTTTCAAAAGTCTAAACAGGCACAACCTTTCTCACATGTTCTCCTGGCTTCTCATTTTGTCTCAGTACTAGCCCAGAAAGCCTCTATATGTAGAAATTAAATGAATTGTTTGAAACACCATTATAAAAATTATTTTCAGTCTGCTGAAAGATTTTAAACCATAATTCTGTCACCTCGTTTCAGTCTACATCCTGCCTATGCTCTAAGGGTTGTCTCCCTTAGGAGAACATAAACTTCTGGGGACATGTCAAGATGAAAAGACCATTGAGTAAGCATCAAATGTACTTGCTCATGACTATTCCTCCACAAAGAAATACAATGCTCTGAAGCAATATAATCTTGGAGCTTGAAACACAGTAGTTATACCCTCTGCATCAGAAAAGCTAGCCAGACCAGCTGGGTCACCACACTGGAGCAGTTCTGCTGCTCTCGGTATCAGGGCTATTACTAGGTTCTCTTGGCCATTCTCTATTACCAGAGGAGGTACATGAGGCCTTCCATCTGAGAACAGATACTTTAGCTTCAAAATGCTAGCAAAGACATTGCAAACTCTAGCACCGTATAAAAAACTTGGAATTCATGGGTGAGTTTATAATTGGGGATCATTGCTATGAGATTTAAAAAAAAAAATTTAAATCACTCATTTAGTCACAAATTACTCCTCAGTTTACCAAATGTAGATAATTGGCTACTGAAATATTGTGATAAAGTTCAGTGCTTCACACAAATTAAATTGGCAGTCTATAAGTACCAATACATGAACTGATTGCAGTTAGCTGCAACAAAAATCCAAAAGACACAGGGGCAGCTGTTAAAGATATTGCAATGTGGCCATTCCATTTATCTGCCAAAGGATCTTTGTTAATGATTCTCTTTTTCTTGACTTACTTCTTGAATTAACCTTGAATATCTGCTAGAAGCAGAAAATATGCAGATCTACTGTCTGTCAACCATACTGTTTGCATGCACAAGATCAGTCTCTCAAATTATTAAAGTTCTTTCTAGTCTTAAAATTGATTTTTCAGGAGTCTATCTGTGTCTGAGCTTAAAATTAAGTATTTTCTTTCTGCAGTAATGTACTTGTAACATACCTGAACAATGAAACAAATGAAAATCCTGCCAGGTGTGCATTGGTAATAGCTCTTCTCTGGGTACCCTCACTAGGCAGTACAGCCCTTACCCAAAGTTCTCCACTGTGCACGTAAAACCAGGAAGGACTTGTTAGGGAAAGACATCATGATAACAGCTTAAGAAAAGGTAATATGTATGTAAATAGTTAATAAAGTATCCACACCTTGAATATTATTTGGCAATAGTCTTCCACTCAATTCTGTCCTATAACAGCGCATACATACATCTCTCTTCCCCACAAGCATGCCACACTGACAGCTTGGTGGCTAGAGTGAGTATCAGTGAGCTGTTCTGCAGCCCGTGGAAAGCTGATGTTGAGGGTGATTCTATCCTTGTCCAGCAGAACGTTAACAAAAGTGTTTCCTGAGAACCTGCAACTTCTACTTTGCACATTGAAAATAAATAACACCAAAACTGAGCTCATGTTTCTCAACTGTCCATCTTCTTGACCCTCATAAAGTAGTTGATGCGTGGCATTCCTGAACACAGGAAAACCATAACAATACTTTTTAAAGCCAGACTGAAACCTTTGATAAGAATTTTTCTTGAGACTGTAGCAGATGATTACAGTTATTAGACTGTCGCTACCTTCATGGGTTTCCCCAGAGGTGCAAATCAGCTTCACTGATTTGAAAGGAGACAGACTGCTGTAAGCCATCTGCATAGTTTGCCAGATAATTTTAGAAAATAGGAGAAAATCAGGGAATACTCAAAACAAAGGGCCTTCTCTTGTGCAAGGCACTGATTAACCCCTCCCCTTAGGTTCTTCACATTCCCTTTCAATTTCAGCCTCTATATCTTTCAAAACTGGACACTCTTCACAAAAGGCAGATTTTTAGCACCACAAAAATCAGTCAGGTACCTGTTGAAGTCCTTCAGGTTATAGATAGCTTCATAGAAAAAGTTAATAAGGATTGCAAAAATCCTTGTAGTTTTTAGTCCGCTCTTCAAAATGTCCCCCTTTTTGGGAATTTTGAGCCCCTTTATAGCTCTCTTTGGGGGGTTTTCTCTGGGAAGGGAAAAAGTGGGAAAGACAGTTGTTTTCTTTCCCAGGAGTGCTTAGAGCGTCGCTTCCCTTCCTTGGGGTGGCAGGGGGTCAGCTTCTGATTGAGAAAGGCCAAATTTGATTCCCCCTTTGGATATGCAAACTTCATATTTTGAATGGTTCAGAACTGACCTATCCAAAGTACCAGCTCTCAGCTAGGGTTTGGGTTTAATGACTGCCACAGTCTTTGGCCCAGGAGGTCTGGGAGCGTGGGACAAGTTCAAGACCTGAAATTGAACCCCTTCTGGGAAAGCGCATTGTGCTAACTGAGAGAGACTCCTGGGACAACCCACTTTAAATAGCATTTGTTTCTAAGTGCGATAGTTCATGTGAAAATGCGTGCAGCACTAGTTCTTACAAATGTTTCACCTCAGATTGTACTCTGTATAAAGAACAGTCTCAAGCAGTTGCTGGATTTGCAGGATGTGGACAGGAAGAATGAGGAGGGAGCAAAAGTTCAGCTGTTCTAGTATGTAGGTATAGGAGCTGGGTTGTCATTGTCTCACAGCGCTCCCTTTTTCATTCAGGGCTGCACAGGGGAATGCATGGGAGAAAGCAAGGCTGTAGCTTCCCAGAACACCGCAGCTGAAGCTTGCCAGACACATGGTGACCATCAGAAGGTTGCAGTGATTAGTCTAGCTATATAAATAAACATGGCTGAATTCTGCCCCGACCAAAAATTGTTTGCTCTGTGTGACTCTGCTGCATGGAGCATGCTTAGGTCAGTGCTGCATGGAAAAGAAAGAGGAAGAGATTGGATTGAAAATTCTCCCATATTGCAAAAGCCAGGGAGAGAGAGTGTGTTTTTGACTGGCTTCTATTTGACTACAGGGGGCAGGAAATGTACAAAGAACACCTCCCCCGGGGACCTAGCTGAGTTGGGGTTTTTGCACTTTTAGTGCTATGCTGGGCTTTTATGCAGTGTTCACCATGGGGATAATGAAGTAAATGTTAAGGTCAGCCCTTGTGGAGCTCTATGAGGGAGACATGCCTCCTGAATTTTCTCAGCAGTGAGTAGGACAACAGAGCCAGTGAGTAGGAGAGTCACTGGGAACTGAATAAATACATTGTTTGCGCTTTTTTCCATTCCCTCATTTTTTCACTTGAACTTTGTTTGCAAGTGAACCTGGCTCGGCTGAAGCATATTCACAGCTGTTCTAGCCTCTTTCAGGAGAGCTGTTTGTCTCATAGCATCCTTGAGGTACATGAGCCTTTGTATCTTGGTATCTAGTACCTCTCTTCCTGCAGCATGTAGATGTGGAACATAGAGGAGAGAAGCAACCTTGTACTTTGTTGGGAAAGACCCTGAAGAGTAAATTCTGAACCTTGACTGGTGCTGTGTTCTCTGTAACTCGCTTTTTAATTAAAGGATAGTCTCAGTGCAGGCTCTGTTCTGCTCTTGTGCTTTGTGGTCAGTGGGCACATTCAATACCGCTCCAAGGATTACTGTGAGGCTACCCAAGGGAATCCATATCAACTGGTTTGCCTGCTGAAAGCAGTAAAGTAATACTAGCATGGGGCTGAGTTTACTGGTGGTGGTGCAGAGTCATACTGACACAATTCTGCTTGTTTCAGGACAGAAGCCAGTATCTCAGAATCCATTAAAGCACTGAAAGCTACTTTGAATTAGGACAAAGAGACTGCCCAAGCAGAACAGCAGACAATTCTGTTTCTGGAATCTGTGCTAACTGGCGTGGACCAAGCTGAAAAGACTCTGTCTAGTACCACATTTTATCACAGAGATGCATTTTTTGTGCTATAAAAATGAACCAGCTTGTTCAAAGCTAAGCTTATGCACTTACAAGACATTCCATTGCAAAACTGAAATGTGTCCTAAATCACCCTTTCAGACTACATAGTAGTGTATTTCAGGCCATTATTCTGAAGTAGTCTACAGCAGCAGACCCTAGACTCCCCCATTTGGGAGGATGAAAATTTCAAACGTGCATCTCCTTTCATTTCGTTATCATATGAGGTAGCCTCAGCGACAGGGAATGTGCAGATAAACTTGTATTCCAACACAGGGAACCATAGCAACAACAGCTACAGTAAGACTGGAACTATTTCTCTAATAGAAGATATGAAATAACAATATTCTGAGTCTATTGCAAGTTGCTGAATGCCAGCTTCAAGGGAGCTCCACTCTGGCTTATTGCTTTTTATAGCAAAATATTGTAAATGTCATTGCCCTATTTAAAATCTGCCTCCTGATAGAAGAGAGTATATTTCTTGTATGGCTGCCTCTGTACAGACATATTGTTGGATTTTATTTTGACTGCAATGAGAAAGACTTCACGGCAAAGACCTGGGTTTATGACTGTTTAGGACCTCTCCTTGCTACGGCTATGGTGTAATTTTCTGTGTAGATCTTCATGACAATAAAGTAGTGTCTAGAAAGATGCCTGCAAAGGGTAGGAGAAAGACAAGTAGCAAATTCTGCTAACCCAGAAAGAGCAGTCTGCTAGACCAGCTCTGCTGCTTCCTGTGATCAGGGCTCCCGTGGCTCATTTAATGAGATAATGTAAAACCTGCAAGACATACGGCATTTTCTTTTCTATACCCATCCTACAGTGGTACAAAGTAACAGTATGGTTTGTTTAGGTTGTCAGAGGGATTTTCTGGCCCTTCCCTACCCCACACACATCCGCAAAGGCCACACAATGTGCCTCTAATGCAGCTGCAGAATACTGGCCATGGCTGTGAAAACAGAAGGGTAGTGAGGTGATGTCCTGATACTAGAGTGCTGAGACTGGTGCTCTCTAGCCTGACACTCCCATGACTCAGAGCAATTGAAAAGTATGCTGTTACCTTTTGCCAGCTAATCTCACTGGTCTCAACATCATTCTGTGTGAATTATTCACGTGGCACAGATTTTTACCTTAACAATGTTACGTTATGTGTAATCTTTGCTCAGCATGTGTGAGGGCTTATCCTAAAACCAATAAATTGTCAACAGTAATTTCTCTGATAAAGTTAAATATTAATTTCTTAAAAAATCCCTTTTTAATCTTGCACTATGGTGAATATTGTTTTCGCCATCATGTGCACACATCACTACTACTGTGATCAATAAGTAACGAGTCTGTTCATCGTTCATTAACCAGCCCTTGCAAGTTTCCAGATAAATAGAAACAAAGAGGTTTTTAGGCTGTTTCATTCTAGGCACCTTTTTCTTGTATTCTTACGGTAAATGGATGGATGGATGGATTGATAGAGGCTGAAAATTTCATACGAAGCAACTCGTTAACCTGCTGCTTTGAACTATACCCTCACAAGAGGAACTACACCTTCAACTTTCCCCCACTTCTGCCATCAAGGTTAACACAACCTTTGTTTTCTGCTGCTGCATCCTTTCCAATTCACTGCAGTCACCAGAAGCTAATGCTACCTTTGTAATCGTGGCTGTGCCAAAGTATTATTTATGATTTCTATGCTTCGGTAGGATAAGCAGTATTTTGTGCTGTTCAAAAGCAAACACGAATATATTACTAGCCAACACTTGCAGAACAGCAGGAAAAGTGTTTATATCTTCAGAAATAAAACTTTGCAAGCTTGTTGATTGGTTTAGGTTTCTATATAGTATCTCTTTTATACAAGTTACTTGTATAAGGATTTAGAACTGTATGAAATAATGAGCTTAAAATCAAAATGTTTGCCTGGGGAAGTCTGCCTTATCAAATATGGCTTATAAGGGATGCTAATGACTCACTTAACTCTGATGATCAGCTCCTTAAATGAAGGAAATGGTGGAAGCATAGTAAGAATAATATTGCTGTTAATAAAGTTAGCAACTTTACATATAAATTTTAAATCTCCTTGCATTACTAAAATGCCAGTGAACTCTTCTCCTCAGGCTAGATGTGGCAATAAAATCTAACAGACTGTAAGCATGCAAAATGTTTTATATAATCTGCAAATTTTAAAAATGATTGATAGGTTTTGAAAAGAGACACACTGTTCCTGAAGTCTAAAGTTTTTCCATTAATTACCACTGGGAAGGGATGACTAATTACAGTACTCTCTATGCTACACGATATACATAGCAGACAAATACACTGAGGAGTTTTGATTTAGGTGTTCTCCATTTGGTAGAAGGAGTTAACCTATTTTTGGAAAGAGACCTATGTGCCTGAAGGCTGTAGGCTGATGAAAGTCTTCGTACTGTGCTTTGTAGAATCAAAACATTTTCTGATGCTGCTGTAAGTCAAAGTCAAAGCTTTTGAATTCAATACAATATGCACAATTACTCAAAGCACAATTACATTATTATTATTATAATTGCCATCCCTTTAGTTAAGCACTGCAAATCATTGACATGCAGAACAGTAGTTGTAGGTTCTCATAACACAATAGATAATGTAACTTTCAGCAATGGCTGTGCATGGCAAGACTGTTGAGATTTCTATTGCCTTCATATTTTCATCATCTTAAGCCAATGTCTCTTTTTCAAGAATATTGAGCATTTGAAAAATATTTGTAGAAGCCTATTCCTTGCTCATGAATTATTTTTGTGCTCACCTAAAACAGAGGGGAAGAAGCCTATTCAAATCACTAAGTGATAAATAGATGTGAAGGAAAGGGAGTAATTCCCCTGTCTCCCTAATTCTTCATCCATGTGGAAAGTGCTCTACTGACTTAGCTTTCCCTGAGAAGTATGTTAGGAATTACAGTGTCAGACTTTGTAAAGGAGAGACAACTAAGACCAGAACCAAGGATTTTTCTTATGAGCCAAAGATCTTTACCTGAATAAAATCAACTTCCCTTAAGCTACCTGGAAAAATTTGGCTGGTAACCCTTGTATGCCACAGAGCTTCCTGGCCTTCTGACAGATTTTTGTCACAGAAAACAGATTTACAATTCTTTGGCTCAAAATTAGCTGACCTGACCGGTGCCACACAGCAAAAGGAGTGAGCTTGAACCCCTCCTCAAATTGTGGCCAAAATAAAATTAGGATGCCTATTAAAGCTTGCATAAGTTTATTGCTATTTGCTTTTGAATAAGAGGAAGAGGTATTGCATTGTATCTGTTCTTGAGCACACTGTTTAGCACTTATCTGTGAACTATTTCATCTCCTGGAGCCTTGCTGTGATGAAAGCAGCATGTCTGGGCCTGAGTACCTTCACCCGAAATTGCATGTTTCACTTTCAGAGTTTGAAGGCCAAAAGTGCCTTTTTTATAACTTTCTTCTGGTGGCCGTCAGCATTTCCACCTGAAATGGAAATCCAACTTCAGATAATTAAAAACAAAACAAAACAAAAAGCTAAACAATCAAACAAACAAAAAAAAAACCCCAAAAAACCAAAACCAAACCCAAATTAAACCTGAATAATAGTATCTGAGATTTCTTGGAGAAAATATGGTGAGATAAACCGATTTTAGATGGAATAGGATGAGAAAGAAGGGGAAAAGAGCCTGAAATGCCACTGCGAATTCTTTGTTTCAACTGCAAATGAGAACAGCTTACAATAGTTATCGCTGCTTTAGAAAGGAGTTTTATACTGATGACAGCAAATGATGCTTAACATACTAAGCTATAAAGACTCACAAACATTCATCTTCTTCTGTTGAGGCCATTTATATTCTTGTATTCTTGCAGATGAACTGTTTGTCTTCTATGTTTTATTGCTCATTTGCTCTCCTACACTACCTACCTGCAAATACCATTTATGTTTCTCAGCGCTGAGAATACTGTGTAATTGTTTGACAGTAGTTTAACCTATTAAGTGTTTCGCAGAACAGCTCCATGTTCTGTGCACTGATGATTATTTAAACTCATTATGTAAATCTGTAAAAAATCCCCTCACTTAGTTTCTGTTGATTTCCTAGGAATGCTTTTGGTTTTCACTACTTGTTGAATCTGCCTATTTACTTTATCAAGGATAAGAAAAGAACATTGGCAATTACTTTAGGATTCAAGTGTATTCTCGTAATAGAGGCTTACCGAATTTTGCCTACTACAATCCAGAGTACAGAATTAGAAGCTGCTCCAGTGTAATCTATACATCTTATTCTTTTCAGTAGTTTGTTGACATTTTCAACAACTGCTGCAGTCAAGTGATGTGTGATGGATGAAGAGTTCTGCACTTAATCTGGTCCTGTACTGTTGCATAGTGTTGCAGTGTGCTGTGAAGTGGCTTCTAAGGGGCATCATAGGGGCACCAGTGTTTGCACAATGACTCTTAGATATGCCTCAGGTTCTTCATAGGCCTGGATGGTGCCTGCTCTGTAGAAGTGCTCAAGGTGAAGGAGTAAAGATAAAGCTTCTAAGTGTGGAGTGACATTTTTACCACAACAAAATAAAAAAATAATGTTGGGACTCATGCTCCAAAGTCTTTTGAGCTCATCTGAAATCCCACTATTTGTGCCCTTGCAGAGAGGATGAGATACAGGCATGATGAGAATGGTTATCTCTGGTCTATGTAACAATAACAGTGCTAGGAACTATCTGGGGACAGGCTGCTTCAGTGGGATGCCCCTGCTCCAAATGGTCCAGGAAAAACATTGATTAAAGGCAGAATCCAAAGAATTTTAAGACCATCAGTGAAAGGCTTAGAGAAGCTGTGGTAATTACTGCAGTTGTTGTTGGAGCAAGGGAGTATATTCCAGATACATTTACGTATTAGCAAAGGAAAAGCAAGTCTCTTATTCCTTTTAAGAAGCCTTTCAGTCATACTTTTCTCATTGTATTTTGTCCAGCTTTCCTATACATCAATGAAACATTATTTTTCTCTTCTTCTTTGTGGGTTCTCAACTTCATTAAAAGTCTGGAATTTTAATCAAAATCAACAGAGAATGACTTCACAGGTGATCATTTTTTCTTTCTTTCCCAACTCCCTGGAAAGATATTCAGCAAAGCAAGAAACTCTTTATTGTAAGCTTTTTTGCCTCTGAACTATTTGCTTGAGAGAACAAGGATTTTTTAAATAGGAGGGCATTTTCAATAGCTGTGTCTCTCTCCATGAGAAAAGGAGTAAGAAGGAATACTTTATTACCTCATACTACTAACAATGCATTTTTTTTGTCCTTTAAGTTATTCACTGTCCACATGTTTTTGGAGGACAGTGTGTTTGGACAGCCTGAAAATTTCTCAAGGATAATTACTAAACATAAATTCTCATCACTTCACATTACACATGCACTCTTAATCCACTTATAAATGGCTATCGCACATATCAGATTTGTTCCTGCAGTCAGTTGTTTCTTTGGCACAGCTGCCCTATTAAGGCAAACAATCAGCATTTTAACAATAACTTAAAGTTTAGATTGACCTAGGTCCTTTAGATAATTCTATACTTTATTCATAAGAAGCTCATTTTTTTCCAGGTACTATTGTTGTTTTTTCAGTTTCAGTGTAGTTTAGAGACTGTTTGCATTGGATACCTTTAAATCACTGTAAGCTGAAAACCTTCAAAGGTGTTTGGCTTCTGGCATACCTGTATGGACTAGTATGTGGGTGACATACTCAAATTACCTTAGATATCTGGGTCAGCTGTTCTTGAGGATTTACTTACATTAGGGAAAAGTACTGCAGCACATTTTCAAAGGTTTTTAGCAATTGTGGTTGCTGTAGTGTAAACAGCTCTCTGGGACTTGCCTATTGGTTTGTCAGTGTTGCTAATGTGGAAAAAAAATATTTTTGTTAAACATGCTAAATGCGTGGCCCTGAGTCTATCTGCTTCTCATGCATCTCCCTCTCATTTTAGTGGACATTAGATTCTGCCATTAACAGAAACCATGTAAAATTGCTTTAGTGCTTTAGAAACACTTTGCGGTTGTGCTATCTATTTGTGTCCTTGGGATGTAATCTTTCCCAATAACTCAAAAGAGAAAAAACTACCAGTTCATGAGTGTCTTTAGTTGCAGTTCATACAGATATATGCCTCTGTGTATGAAGCTTCAGATTCTTCAAAGTACTTGATAATTTACAGAAATTAATCTTGTCAGTGCTTTATTAAGATGTCATATTGATGAGACAAAACCTACTGTGGGTGACAGTATCCAAAACACTATCTGCCTCTTTCCCAAATCTTGGCTATTTGAATGATACAGGACCAGTGGAGTAAGTTATCCAATGTTATTAAAAGAAGAACAAATTATTTCTGCCTCCCCTCCTCAACTTTTCCACAAGCTTCTCCTAGAAAATAGCAGTGGGGTTTCCGAGCTTTTGCTTTTACTCAACTCTGTCATGTTATTTTTGAGATAATTCATACTGACTCAGTTACCCTGCTGTCAAGACTGAGAAACTGCACTAAATATGCTCGGGTGGATGCAACCATAGCAGGAGAATTTGGCAGCATGGCTGTGAAAAGGAACCAGCAAACAGGACTGCATAGAACTTGGGTAACAGGAAATAAGGAGAGACGTACAATTCCACTCCAGCCTGACGCTTTGAGCACTAGTTCATTCCCTCCAATTAGAGTTTTAATACTATATATAGAAAAACAAAGCCCGTTGGCACCTTGATGCCATCATACAATATGATTTTTGTTCAGCTGGAGCATAGTCCGTACCCCTACCTGGGAAGCTGCAGTATTATTAACCACCATTTCTTCAAACAGATAATATTTCTAAACATGCTATTTCCACCCCTAATCACAGCAAACACTAGAGTGTGTGAATCTGTTCCACTCTTCTGGAATTTGCCATTGGGAGTGGTGACTGCCCACGTCCAAAGAGATCCTAGGGATAAATGCCAGGTTCTTTTTCCTTATCAGTTTCTCAGCTCCAAAAAATTGGTGGCATTCAACTTCCCTCCTTCTACATTCTTCCCACTCAATATCTGCCCACTGTTGTCACGTTACTGGTCACCACATCCAAATGTCTGTTTATCCCCAAGTTCTGGGAGATTTTTTGTATAAACTCTAATCTGTTCCCATCTAAGCAGTGCAATGGTTCTCAGTGATGCAGGTAAAGAACACGCTATTATTTATACCAAATCATTGATTTCTGGAGAATGAACAGATCCTTTTATAAACCTCTATAAATAAAAAGTTTTGTTTCTCTTCAGCTCCAAGAAACTAAAAACATTACACGTTACCATTAGTTTATAGAAAAAAACCACAACAAAACCCAAAAAACTAGAGAAAACATTCCCTTAATATGAAGACACTTTATTTTACCCTAAAGTAAAAAAACTAAAATAACTCTCTTTAACATAATAAGATTTTAGAAATCTACTTGCATAAGCTTGCAAAATCATTCTAAATTAAGTACATTATTCATCCTGTTGTCTTCACCATTCTTTCTGTGGCTATAAAGCCTGCAAGAAAAAGGACCAAATATGAAGCACTGTGTGTCTGGAAAAAGAAGCTTTAAAATAGCACTTGGCATTTTCCAGTTTATTGCACTGAATGTTAATGCACATTGGGAATTCATAAACACAGAGAAATGATTTAGACTTCTCTTCCTGTATAACAAACACAGCAGGACAGAGAAGTGCAAAAACTAGTATTATGGTGTTTATAGCTGGGATCCAATTATTTGAATACTGTTTTAATCTCAGCTAGTGTCTTGCTCATACACTAGGCTGTACCTATATTCAACCTACGAAGAAAAGGTTGGGTGAAGCACATATAGGACAGATTTAATTTAACTTGTTCAGGTCCTAGTACGTGTGGCCATGTGTATAGATGTTACTTAATGGAGATGAGTCCATGGACTGGAGCACTGGCGTGTGAGACCCCAGTATGCTCCTGTTGAGTTCGTGTTCCCTGGCCCAGCTCTGACTGATGCCAAATAGCGCTCTCCTGGGGAATAGGCTGGGGACAGCAAAGGCCAACGATGGCTTCCAGTTGACGCTGTAGTCCAGGCCTCTCTATTTTGGGAAATGAAGAGAATGTGGCTGTGTGGACGTGAGCTATGCTGTGACACTTGCCCTTGGGGCCAGCACGTAGGCACAGCTTGTTCTAGTTACTAGCACAGGCATAGCCCACGTAACCCAGTTTTAGCTACATGAGCAAGTCCACAGGGTCTCTGGTGGGCTCTCTTCAAATCCCACACTTGCTGTGCTCCCTGCTTTGGCAGCTGAATTGCAGGTAGCTCGATTCAGGTAAGACCATGTGCTGTTACTTACCAGTTAATTACAGCACAGCCTGCAGCAGCAGAACGAGAAACAATGGCCACGCTGATGAGGCTGCTGGCTATGGGAGGAGCTCTATTCCGAGATGGTCAAGAGGGAAAGCTGCTAAAACGTGCTTTGCCTTTCATTTGAACAGGCGTCTTTGTTTTCAATAGATAGGAAGTGTGACTGATCTACTCTCTATATATTTGACAGTGCTAATCCCCAAGTTGTCAAAGCTACCATGGATCATCTTGGTGACACGTCAGTGAAATACAAAAACTCTTTCAAGAAAACAAATTCAATATGTATACACGTACACACAAATGTGTATACATATACATATGTATGTGTATGTATATAAAAAAAGCTACTGATTACTTCTTAGTCCTTTTGGTTCCCTTTCTATTCCAGGGTTAGATAACATTCCCCTTTGCTGGTATTATTCACATTTTTAAAGAAACATCAGCCAAAACCATTGTTGGAGCAGTTTGTTTGTCATGAGTGTAGTTGCCTGTCAGCTTCCTTCTCTTTTATTTTGACTTAGAATTTTTTGAAAAAAAATAAAACAGATTTTTTTGACACACTAAAAAACTGTGTGTTTGCTTTACAAAAAAATCTCTGAGTATGTCTGCAGTGAACTGATTTCATGTGATTCTAGCTAACTTAAACAACTTGAAAGACATCTCTGGCAGATGGGAAGAGAAGTTAACATATAAAAGGAAGCCAACCCTCATTCAAATCAAAAATATCATCACTGCTATCCCTCTGGCAGGTTACATGCAGTCCAGACAAGTGAGTGAAATTCCTAAGTGAAAGAGTTACTTGGCATCTTCTGTTTCGCAGACTGACCAGCACAAAAATAACACTCTAGTGTAGCTTAAATTATGTAGCTTTAATCAAGGCTTCACAGGCAATGCAAAGTAATTGCACAAGCTTTGTTATGTAACTCTAATATTCTTTGCTGTCCATGACAGAATATCATGAAAATACTGACTATGTCTATGGGAGATCCTGCAGTGCCATCTGAAAACATCTAGCCCTGGAAAGTCGGGACATTATCAGCCAGGGGTCTGAGTTAAGCAACTCTGCTGCTTCCCAACCTAGAGCAGTTCTACATGACATGGCCCAGAACAATGTAGACGCATCCCTAGGATAAAATTTCAGCCTCGTATAAATTAGCAAAGACCAGACTTACACCAGTTGACACCAACTGGAAGATTTGAATCATGTTTTGTAGTTGGAAGACATCTCAGGATTTGAGAATGAAACATAAGCACGCAGTGAATTCTCCCCATTCCTGAACTGCAAACTTTGCCAGGTCCATCTTGTTTGGATTCTTAAATGTATTGCCACATTTTCAGTGGACAGAAAGGAGGGTTTATTTTCTTTTAGCATTTAGAGACAGTACTCTAGGTTATTTAGTTATTGAATCAGCATGACTTTTTGCTATACAGAAGGCTGAATGCGTTAAAAATATAAGAGATGACCTTTCTGTTTAATACTAATAAAATTAATACCCAGATATTTTAAAATGTTTTTAAAGCATAGGATTTAAAGTCAAGTAACTCAGAAACCTCAGTGTTACACTCAAACAGTGTATAGAACTACATTTGAACTGGTTTTTTGACATGCTTTCACTTATTTTAATCTGGCACCTAGCAGCAGTTGTGAAAATGTCCATGGTGTTCACCGAGGCAAAGCCTAGGAAATAATAAAGAAGCTTTTGGAAACATATTTGAAGATTGAGACCTGTGAGAATTCAAAGCTCTTTGTTGATCTGTATAAACATGAAAATGAGAACTGCCAACAGTTTTTTGAAAAATGAAAATCCAGAAATACCACTGCCAACTAAAAAACAGGTATATCAGTGACCGTAGATTATGGACCCTGGAATACCCTAGTGATAGGATTAGGTATTACTGTGAGTAGAAAATCAATCTGTACGCTTTCTATGGAAGAAAAATTGGTTTTGAAAAATTCACAACTTGAAGTACAAAATCATTTTATCAAAAAATTCTTTCTGTCACATCCAGTACTTTTTCCTTATTTCAGCATTAATATATCCCAGAATCAGAACTATTAGAAATGACCTCTCTTCCTTCTCTGTGTGTCACTGCCTTGATTACATCATTTTTTTCTTATTCTATGTAATGGTATATGACATTAAAGTGGTTCAGAGTCACTAGTCTATTTCTTGCTAGCAGTATCATTATACGTACGCTTCTCAGACTCCTAGTGCACATGATTGTACTCCCTACTAAGGTAGGGCCATGAAAAAACAGACTGCTGTCAACTGCCCTCAAAATCCTTCACTTTTTATTGTGGCTATGTCTTCTATCTCCTATCTATTTTCTCTACAAAAGACTCATTGTAAATCAGGGTTTGATGTAATTCTACTGCAAGCCTACTCTTTTTCTTCCACAAAAAGAAGGGGATAGTCTCAGAATGTAAAGTGTGATTTGCCCCCATCACCACTTACCTTCTCATGGTTCTTTCTCTCTCCTTTCCCACTGTATCAGTAAATGGATGACTTTTACTTCTCACTGACCACCTACAGCATTTAATTTGTCCTTTATCTGAGAGGAAGTTTTCAGAAGAGGAAGTATTCAGAATTAACATTACTCCTGGCAAAAAAATCCTGGTAATAATAATAACAACAATAAAAATAAATAATAATAATAATAAACAATAATAATTTTTTACTAGATAGAGAATCATATGTAGATGAAGTAGACCTACATGTAATCCAACAGTCTCTTCAATTTTACTGTTACATATATTGTTTGCTAGTTTTCCCTTTAGGTGGCAAAGAAGAAAACATATTCTAGGTATTACTATGAAAATGAAAGCCTTTATATTCTATAACGTTGTTCTGGAAGTTCACTTTAACATAGATTTCAAGCCGTTTTAGACCAGAGAAGCTTCTTGAAACCCTGTGAGCAGACCAACTCCCATTACACAAACTCATACACTTAACAGAGTACAAAGCTCTGTATCTCAAAAGAGGTAAATGATAGCATTCCAGCACCAGAGACTATTGTAGCAAGTAGAGGGTCTCTGGCCACAAACAATGTCATCACCAGATGTGCTTGTTTATCAACTTTATGAACACTGCTTCTATAATGCCCTTATGATGGCTGCATTCATTGTGCTCATTTATGCATTCAAAGATTAAATAGCTTCTGAAGCTACTAAGCTTATAAAAAATTTACTGTAGTTAATCTTATGCATATGTGTGAGATATCTGCCAAAAAGAAGCACATCAGATGCACCGCATAAATAGATTTGTGTAGAACCAGCTATTAAGCCTAACCAGTGGGGGCAATTCAACAGCATCTTTTAAAACAATGGCTGAGATGCCACAAGCATAGAAGGTAGGAGCTGATCATTCAGATGAATCTATTGCTGGATTTTCGGTACCAAAATAGTACCCAAGGGGAAAAATGCCGCCCAACAGAGTCCTTTTGGAGAAAAGGAGGGATAAAGAGATGCTTCATCTATCTCTGGTGCATTTCCCAGGAAGGCCCAGCCTTGAGGATGGATAAGGCTCTGGGACCTGCCTGAGGCTCACATCTTACAAACCTCTCTTTGACCATAATCCCAATTCAGAGGGAATCAGCAGAAATTATTTCTCAACCTCACGCTCTTTGTTCCTGTCTTTTGTCTGGAAACCTTAGCTAGGGACAAAGTCTGAACTCCATTAAACATTTACAATATTTTTAAACTCAGTGTACATCTGATAGCACTAGATTCATATCATATTAGCCAAACCTTAACAGAGGCTGTTATTATTATATAAAATTATTTTCCATTTGCAATGGATTTTTAAATCAACTGAATACTGCTCTGACAACTGTGAAATTATTATCTATGTAAAACAAGATGAGAATAATGGTAGTCCCATGTCATGCCATACACTTGCAGGGATTAGGAAAGATTTTGTAACAGTCCTGTCCTTCTCTTACTTGGTTCTGAAACTGATTTCTCATGTACAGTGACAGTGGTAGAGCTGTAACACTGCCCACGTGGAGCAAATGAAACCGGGACAAGTTCACCATACTGCTCAATCTACTTTAAACACGGATTTTTGACACTACCACAAGCAAGTAGTTTAACGTGAATTCACCTGCATTGATTCTTGTAGGTTTTGAGTTTGTTTGTTTTTTATTTATAGCAAGAAAACATTAACGTATAAAAAAATCAAGAAGATGAAACAGTTGTAGGAAATTCCTCAGGACATTAAAGCTTTAAGTGAAGTCTCACTCATTGTATGTATGATATAAAGTTGTACAGAAAAATTCTATGTCTAAACCAGACTTATTCAATTCTGTAAAACCCCAGTAACATAATTTTCTGAGTTTTATGTCCCTATGTATTCCTCTTTTATTTGCCATTTAAAAAGAGCATTTCAGCAAACGAAAAGTGAGAAATAAATAAACCAGTCTAATGGGATATAGCAAGCCATAAACTTTGTAATTACAGACTCAGTTTCATTTCCAATAATCATCTTTATTAAAAATGCTCTTAAAAATAATAAAAAAGATAAGAAGAGTTGGAATTTTTTACCACCTTTTGCCAGTATTTATTATTCTGTGTCACTAGTAGCCTACAGATTATATATAGTGCTTTTTGTCTTCAGGGAAAGAAGAACTTCAAATTGTTAATTTGCAGACATTTCTTTTCAAGTTTTGCATACTTTTCTGACATATGATTATTCTGTGCTATATTAAAATGTAAGTCCCTCCTCTTTTGCTTTTCTATAATTTAAATAATTACCTGAATAAAGCATGTGAATTATGGCTTTCATGTTTCCCAGTTCAATCATGCTAATTTATCTTCTGGCAGTGAATTTCAAACAAAATTACTGTCTCGTTCTGAGACATGATGTTAATAAAAGATATTAATTACTTCTTAGAAGGCATATTTCTTTATCCAGACCACAAATTTAAAGAGGTTTGCCAGAAAAGAACAAGCTCTGTGTTAGTTCTCCCTCCTCTGAGAAGTACAGAATTTCTCTCACTCAGATTCATACAAAAAAGCTCTTTTTTCTCCTTCTCATTGAAAACCTTTCTATTTATTTCTTCTGTATCCTCGGTGACCACTGGTGCCATCACTTTCTTTAATGCCATTTAAGATACATTTACTTTGAAAACTCATCTTCCTAGCTTTGAAATGTACATGGAGATCTCTGGTGTCTAATCAAAGCAAACAGAGATTACAGACTGTATTCTACACTGTTTTCCTTTCTACAAGAAAGGAAATCCTTTCTTGTTCAGTTTCATATACTATACCCTGCTGATAAACCAGGCAATTTGAACTGCGATAAAAAAATAATGAGGAAAAGTGCTGAATGCATGTGAAAGGTTTTACACAGCATGAATCATTCGCCATTTCAGAAGAAAGTCTCTTCAGATTTAGTTATTTTTGTCAGTATGTCCTGGAAAGCATGGCTGGATCAGTTTTGAAAAGCCAATTATAAATGCAAAATACTTTACGAAGTTTGCAAACTTGTTTCTGCTTTTCTACTGGAGAGGTATGGAGGAGAGTTGTGACTTTTTCCGGATTATTTAACTTCAAATCACAACATTTTCTGCATGTTAACTTGGAATCTTAATCTAAAACTGTCCTTCCATGTAATTTCTGAGGAGTGTTCACTGCAGGTATGGAAAAGAATTTTTGAAACTGGATCTATTACCCTCTCACGAGGCATTTGGAGGGGAGGGTGTGTGTCCATTTATGCATATCACATGTAGGTCCGTTGTTTACTCTAGCCAGTACTTTTAAATCCCTAATGTCCATCTAAGGGATAAAGATCATTCCTCTGTTCTAGTCCACCACTTGGAGAAAATAACAAAAAAGAAGAATGAAATGTGTACGTTTTCAATGCAATACCAATGTTCATCTCTAAAAGAATGTTTTATAATGGAGATAATCTGTTTTAAATTGATACTGATATAATTGGTAGTGGAAGAGACAGAGCTGATTTTTTTTTTTTTTTTACCTCTTCATTCAGTGGAATAGGAATATTCTGGCTGCAAATACTGCAGCAAGGCAAGAGGATTTATCATGGACTCGTTCTCTCACAATAAACCACAAAATGGCAGAAGGAAGCTAATTTACCTTTTCAAATACTGTGGTCCAGAAATGCAAAGCAAGCAGCAAAGAGACAAATACATTGTGTTTTCAAATTATGCTGAAGCAAGTTATACTAAAAAAGAAACAGGCAAATAAAACCCAGAAGGACCAGATGCTAAAAATACAATGATCTCTCATTTTCATTGTCCCTCCACTGTTACTCAACATTAAAGCATGATCTATTGTCCTCTTGTTTGCTTGGGCACCATTTAATCTCTGCATTTTGCTTATTCACACTCCTTCCAAGCAAAGCAGGCACTGGACTATACAGAAGCTTCCATTTATGTTCCCCATGTTTGTGTCAGTTTTAACCTTTCTTCACAGTCTGTTGCTGTACTTCTGTCTAAAAGCAGCAAAAGGCGATGTGTTTCCTCCATTACCTTTTCTCTTTTAGAAGAGTTTCACCTAATATTCTGTACTTAGGTCAAGTACAAACGCAAAGTGCAAGTGATAATTGTGATAGTATATTACCAGCTTCGTGTATTAATTCTAGACGTAACTTGGACTTCCCATGGAGTGAGAAGTGCCTTCTCCTGGCTGTTTGGTTGACACTGTGATAAATGGTGCACGTGTAATTCCTGCCATGGAGCTTGCCCAGCTGCCAGCAGCCTCACTGCTTCTGCTACGGGAAATACTGCGGCAGCTTCAGTGCGGTGGCATGTCCACCTTCACACAGCCCCCAGCTCCTCCCGGGGAGGTTACATGCTCTTAAAGGTTGTAACACAGCAACCTTTTTGTCTGAGGGACAGTTTCTGTTGAGGTACTTGCCGCTTCAGAAAATCACTCTTCTCTTACTTTGTTTTACAACACCCCAAACAGGTTGCTAGTTCATTGACAGCAAGCCTTATATTTTTGCATTTTAAAATGGATTCAATCTCCACTTGTGTTTATTTCTTAGTTTCTTAAAACATTGATTATTGTCTTGACTTTTGCTCTTAAGAAGAGTCTTCATTTCTCTGTAATTCTCAGCTTTGTTCATGTTTCTTCCAGACTAGGATGTTCCTAGTCCTTAAACTGGGCCTGATCCTGCACTGAATAGTAAAACCAGAGTAAAGAAGAATGTGAAAAAGTCATATTATCATACTTTATCCTGAGAGCAATACAGCTGAAGCAGATGAAAGCAAGCAGAGTTCTTCAGTGCAAACTCAAGTGAAGCTTATTTGTTCTTCATGTTAATTTTCATTTTAATTTAAATTCTTTAAGTTAATTGTAATTTTAATTCCTTTCTCCATTCTGAATTCTTGTTAAAGAGTCACTTGTAAAAAAGAAAGAATGCCCTGCATTTTTAATTAATACGTAGAGATAAAGGCTCATGCATGTATCCACATACAAGAAAACAGATTCAGACACCAAAAGGACAGCAGAAACAGACTTCACTGTTAACATTTCGGCAGAAACTTAAGATGAGCTTTTATTAAGTTCAACTCAAATGTTTATTTTAGAGGGCACATAATACAAAGGCTGAACTATATGACGCATGAGAAGCAACTTTCAAAAGGCTGAAGTTTTGCTCAGATTTTTAATTTTTTTTTACAGAACACCTCAGAGGCATGTATAGGAGCACTCAATATAAAAATATGAGAGAACTATCTAGTGAAAGAACATCAGCCATTAATTGATCCAAGCATCACATAATTGGGCAATGTACAGAGAAGGCATTCA
>JAOXNO010000033.1:34713632-34741024 GCA_028565335.1 Limnodromus scolopaceus | reverse complement strand
ACTATCTAGTGAAAGAACATCAGCCATTAATTGATCCAAGCATCACATAATTGGGCAATGTACAGAGAAGGCATTCAGCAGCCTTAGGTAATCTCTGCAGAGAAGTGGAGCCAACACCTTACACATAGTAGGAAAAACAGTATTTTAAAGTAAGCAATGTGTCAGAGGTGTCAGTGGTGAAAATACAAGCCTGCGAGATGAGCACAAGATCACATAGCCTATAAAATGAAATGGCCTTTTAAAACAAATCAAATTCTGTCCTAGGCAGAATGATAAACAAAAGCGAGAGCTCCAAGCTCAAAGTAACCAATACATTTCAGTGTTAGAAGATCTATTTTTAATCTTCCTTCTGACCACATTTTGTAAATATGCTAAGAGATAGTGCAGAGGAATGGAAAAAAATTCCGCCTCCCTTAGACCAAGAGTAGTGACCTAACTAAAAAAGATTCTGAATGGTCCCCAAACCCAAGAGCAGCTTGGGAAAACTACTAACTGTATCCTAATCTCTAATTCACTAGCGTCTCCAGTGGGGCTGAGACCAAAATTTAAAGGCTTACTTAGTCTTTTTGGATCCCTGGGCTTGCAGCTTTTTCCCTGTGGAAGCCACTCCTCTTTTTATTCATCTGGCAACAGATGGTACTCTGTTCTGATATTTCTTTTTGCTTTAATCCTGGTTTGAGGCAAAACAGCCCAGCCCAAACCACAAAATTTTCATTCCCATTCCCGTGTCTGGAGTCTCCATGTACTGTTAAACTCTAAGTTTTTAATTTTTAATTCACATTCAGAATATTGTTCTACCTTTCCCAAAGAAGCAGCTTTCTACCCCACAGTGCAAACTCCTAATAGCAAGCAATATGAATAACTTTTGAATGCACCATCCTGCTTTCTTACTGCCAGGTCTTTCAGTTTTACCGTGGAACTTAAACAACCAAAAATTCAGTCTTTTATCCCAGGTAATTAGGAACACCAGGTGTAGGTACCAAGGACCAAATCAGTAAAATCCTCACCCTTATCCCAGGTATATTATGTAAATATGGATTAGTTCCATTGTTATGGATTTGCTCCATGGATTGTATGGATTTGCTCCATTAGCATAAGCGAGACAGTATATTCACAAGAACTCTTTTTTCATATATTCATTTCCATTTCCAACGTCGGTCATCAAGATGAAATGTTATAACTCTGAAATCAGCCTGTCACTTATATAATTTGAAAACCTACTTACTATAGAGCTTGCAAGCCTACTACTCCTACACACATGCACTCCTAGTCAAATTAACCTTCAAGTCAATGAATATTTAATTTTTACATTATTTTCAGCATCTCATCTCTCCACAGTAAGTGTGTACTGGATAATAACATAGCTGATATGGTGCTAAATTCTTTGAGGCATGAGAGATGAAATAAAAAGGGCTACAGACCAACTAACTACTCTCCTGAATACTGAAAGCCCAAGCCCAAAGACAAAAAGAGTTTGTCAAGTGCTGAAATGCAGGCAGAAGGTAAAGACAGAGAAACTCAGGAAAGACATAAAACATTATTTCTCACCTTGACAGCAACACTAAAAGTGGGCTAGTAAGGAAATTAAAGCACTGGAGGCCACTATGATACATTATAAACATCAATAGCATAAAATGTCACATGTATCTTCTTTCCAACATTTTCAGTAACTAAACACTGACCTTTATAAAGAGGCACAGAGCTGTGAGAAATAATCTGATTCATTGTGGTTAATGCTATAAACCTAAAAGCATCAAAGAGAAAAGTCAAGCCAATACATATTACTTACATTTTAAATAAGCTAAAGGGTTTCCTTTACTAAAAATGCTGTCTTTTCAGAAGAGTATCAAAGACTTCTGCAGTCTACATCAGGCAGTGCAAATTTTTAATAATATCATTATTTTGAGGAAAAAAGAAAATTAAAAAAAAAAAAACCCAGAAAAAAATCTGTGTAAAAATTACTGTTCCAGCAATATCAAAGCATTTTATGAAAGTCTATTGGTCTGATGAAAATTTCACTTGTATATTTCCTCATGTCCAGGTTAAAATTTTGACCAAAGCATGTGCCAGTCCTTAGACTAATCAGGAATATTCCTAAGAACTTCAAATTATTTATTTGTGTCAGGCAGAAGAGTGGTCTGAAGCTGCCTCATTTCTCAGCTGACTGGCCTACCCATCTCTTGGTTACACTGAATTGGGGCTCGCCCCTCTTCCTCCATGACCTCTAAATGGAGTCTCCCCAAAATTTCAAAACCTCAGAATTTTTCCATGATCAACTTTTTATTTTCTAAGCAACCTCACTGTTACTCTAAGTCACAGGCTTCATTAAACATAAACTAGTGGTTCCACTGGTTGGTGCAAGAATATTTAAGAGAGACTGAAAACACCGATAATGTGAGCAGGGAACAAAAGGATGTTCCTGCATTGTTTGGATTAGTGGTGGATAATGTTAATTTCCCTACTGACTGTACTCACTGTGTTTCTCTAAAAATTATGAGGCACAGTAGGCAATGACAAGTAAAAAGAAGTACCTCTTTGTTTCCATCTGATTGCAATGGTTGATTTATAAACTCATGCAGCTCTCTAAGAAAAACATGTCTTGCAAATAGTTGGTGCATTTAAAGGATTTCTAAAAGGATTTAGAAAACTAGTTTTAATCAGGCACATTCCAGCTAGGTTTTGTGTTTGTTTTTACGTCTGCTTAGGGAGGAGGGTTATTTATACTATTATATTGAATATATTATTCATGTATTAGCTGTTCATGTCATGAATAGCATCTCAGGGAAGAGCTGATCCTGGGTCTAAAGAAGATATACAAAGGTAGATATCCATTCATGCAGAAATCTAATTGTTGGGATTTATAGTCATAGCGTCTTTCCTTACTACATGTTTTCCGTGAGGCTGTAATTCTATATGTTATTGCACAGGACAGCAAGAG
This sequence comes from Limnodromus scolopaceus, assembly GCA_028565335.1. Lineage (NCBI taxonomy): Eukaryota > Metazoa > Chordata > Aves > Charadriiformes > Scolopacidae > Limnodromus > Limnodromus scolopaceus. Next base: position 34,738,086 of record JAOXNO010000033.1, on the reverse strand, counting down.
AAAACTTTTAAAGTACAGAAATCAACGTAGAGCAACTGTGAAAAATAACAGCAATCATAGAAAAAGCAGCAGTTGGATAAAGCCAGACTATTCTTTTGTGCATTCACACATAACCCAAGACTGAAATCCAGCTCAATTATTTCAAGTTTATAGAAAAAAGGTAGAGAGAATGTGTTTTTAAAAAGACTACAGTTTGCTTTCTGTTGTAATACTTTGAATAGTTTTATTTTTCTTCAGAGATGTACACCACCTACCCATGAGGCAATAGTATATGCTGAAAAGATATTATCTGATGTTACAGCTCACATAAAAGGAAAATGTTCTCTCTTTCCATTCCTCTCTTATCTAGCCAGGACAACCACATATTTTATGGGTATCAAGCAGGAATACTGAAAGTGTGATAGAGGCAGTGGATTCTGAATTTCAATAGAAATTTTTTCCAATTTGGAAAACCAGCTCCCAGCACCACTCTGAAAGAGCTGCAGTAAGAAAGTAAGACCCAATATTATCTTAAGACTCAATAAGTTCCTTTCAGTGGGAAAATGGAAAGCCATCATTTTACATGAAATTCCCTAAATAGTCTTGCTGATGATTTTTTCCTGTATTTTTTTAAAAGTGGAATTTCAGTTCTACATGCCAAAGGAGATGGGTTGCTGATTAAAGTTGTTTGATCACACACCAGCAGACTGAAGACCTCCCTCTGCCAGCTCTAACTGTTCCCTCACTTTCTCAAATGCACGTCTTTACTATTCTGACTTCATCTGTAGCCTTGTGTAATAAAAATGAAGTAATTTGTCTGGTATGTGTTAATATCACTATGATACCAGTCCTCTGTTTTCACAAATTGATTTTCAGTGTGTCACTTCCATGTATGTTTCCCTATTGTACATTCCAAAGATACCCCAAAATAATTACGATGAGATGATCACCCTAATATAGAGCTGAAACTACATTCCTAGCATGAAGCTGCTTTTCAACGTATATTCCATGGAACAATGTCCTTTGAAAACACTAGTACAGTGATGTATTTCGCTGCTACTTTACTGAAGCTGCACACAACATTCATCCAAAAGAAAAATTCATGTCAGAATAATGAACAATACATGTCGCGACTCATTAGGATCAGCACATGAAACTCTTGCTGCTGGCAACGCAAGTGACACACAGGAGTCAGCTAGTGGCAAAGACGTGTCACTCCCTCTAATCACAGAAGGGGGGAGACATGAGATCTCTGCCGATCACAAAGCACTGTCTCAATTTAAATTTAATACTCATGTTGATTAAAAGGTTTTCCACTTCAGTCTTACTTAATCAGATAAAAAGACTTGGTACCATGTGTATGAGGCAGTATCTGTGACTCATGGTAAACTGCTGCTTAACAGAATGAATGCAGAATACAGTTCTCACACAAAAAGGAGGAAATTATGTTTGTAAGCACGCCATTGCTTGAAAACCAGCAAGGTTCATAATAAACTACATAATGAAATACTATCATACCTTTTTATCATACATAATAAAGGTAGTGTGAACATGTGATAACTTCTTTATTAAATGACCAGCATGTTACTGAAGGCAGACAGAAACCATCCCTTTCTTGAAGAGGCAAATTAACATAGAAACAAAAAGGTAAAGGTAACTCCCTCCAAAATTTCAGAATATTATGTGCAAGAAGGCGTGATTATAAATTGTATAGCTTGATTATAAATTATGCATATGCAGTTTTCTGGCTTGTATGAACAGTCAGCTTGCCATCTAACTGGTCGTTCAGTCTCACAGCAATCATGCCTGTATGGTTGCAAGAGAGAGGTTAAGTTTTTTAAACACAAAGTTCTGTTGCACAAATATTAGCCTGGGTTTCTTGCTGCAGAGGACTGAGGTCATGTCTACACCAGAAAGTTCTTCTGGCAGGACTTTGGGCTGGTTACAGCTTGTACACATAGCACTGGAAGGACAGATACATACTTGCTGAACTGCCTTTGCTAGTGCCAAGTGTCCTCCCCTTAAAAGTCCATTTCAGCAAGAGATATGCTATACACACTTTATATTGACCCTAGCAACTCTGCTGAGAACAGTTCCTCCGGGACTGCGTGTTGTGGGATATCAACAAGGAGCTCAGGTTCGAATTCTCCTAATTCCCTTTCTTCCAGCCCACTATGTTTTTCCCATTCTTTGACATTCCCATTTCTGTTTTAGATTTCTCATTATGCCTTTTCATCTTTCTGCTCAATCTCTCAATCAGAAATAGGGCCCCAGAGAGGTAAGCAGCGCACAGGAGCCTGCTCACAGACAGAATCTCCCCACAGACTCCACTCCCAAGGCAGCAGTGGAGCGGTGGTAGGCAGCGGGGGGAGTGGCTGGTGGTGGCAGGACATGAAAAGGGCAAGATATCCGAGGCGAGTCATGATCAGCACTGCCCAACAAAGCAGCAGGAAGCAAGCTTTAAAGGATGTGCCATGCTATACTGCAGTGCAAATCCAGGAAAATCACCAGTGACCCCAAATTTCACGAAGGTTGAAATGTCCGCTGGCACAGAGACACTGGTGACAGCAGATGGAGATTGTTCACTTGCCAACCCTCAGCCCAGATGCTGATTCACTGGGGGCAGGAAGGGCCAGGGAGTTTACAGGCGATATAATCCCTCCCTTGGCACTGCTACATAGGCTCAATCTGCTCTGGCGTAGCACAATATCCTCACAGCCGTATGGATACACAGCTTTCCTCTTTTTTTCATATCCAAAATTTGTCTCTCTCTGGCCAAGATAGTTATCAAAGGTTAGCGAGGTTGGGGCTGGAAAGCCCAGCATGGGAACAGATTGCCAGTCAGGTGTGCCAGGACTGTGGCAACAGGAACAACAGGCAGATTTGAAATAATGGGACACATAAATTTTGGAAGAGGCAAAAGTGTGGTGCATAACCCAATCTGACTCACCACAACGTGCTCCTGAGTACGTAGGAACAGAGGAACAGCTACACTGGCTCAAACAAAAGGTTTATCTATCCTTGTACTTCTTCCCTGACAGTGGCCCACAAGAGATGCTGTAAGGAAAGAGGAGACCAGACAAGTGGTGGCACTTCTCCAGAACACCCTCCCAGCCTCAGGACTTCCTAGGTCAGAGCTTTTCACATTGTCTTTCATAGTCTTTGATGAATTCCTTTTCCAGTAATTTCTGCTGCTGCTTTTTGAAACTCTGTAAAATTTTAGTATCTACAACAAGCTGTGGTAAGAAGTTCTACAATTTTTTGGGAAGTTGCCTATGGAACTACATTAATGAGTTTGCTTCAAACAGGTTACTAATTTAATCTTAAGCTTATTATATCTGATACTGAAGGAGACAGCAAGGAATTGGTTGCTATTTACTGTTTCGTGGCCATGTGGGACCTCATAGTCTTTTACAATAGCACCCAGACTTATGCAACATGGATGCTTTATGAACAGCATTCACTGAGTTGGGGAGGTATGTGATGCTGCAGCCTTATAAACATAAAATCTTTTCCAACAGAGTCAATAGGAATAAAATTCTGGGACCTACATTTGTGGATTTAAAGAGCCAGTGCTGATCTTGGATGACTGTTTGCTTCCTTGGTTTATACTGACTAGCAATAGAGAACTGTTTGCCTTTTTACTGAACAGGGACAACAAAGCTGTTGAATGTGTACCCAACAGACTGAAAAATCCTGGCAGTGATTCATGGCTAGCCTGAACTGTAATGAGTAAGTATTCTTATAGTTGCTACTGTATGTTATGTTTTCCATAATATCTGTGGAGCGAAAACTAGCTGGATGGAGGAGTGCAGTGTAAGGACTGCTGGTTTTGAATAACCTGGCACAATTAGAGCTCAACAAGGCTGTAAAGATCCCTTTAACTGTCAGTCAGAATTGCACAGCATGCTGCTTTCGTCTAGTTGTTTGCATAGTTGGTTTGGATTTGGATTTTTCATAACTTGTAAATGCCTGTTATGAATAGGGTAGAGGGGATGTTAGAGCCTGTAAATATGTATAAAGAGGAATGTCACACTCATTAGCTAGATCATGATTTGAAAACAAAGTTATATCAAATTGTGCTAAACAATGTGCAAATTGCAATACACTTCAGAGCTTATGAACTTGAACATTAATACACTTTTTTTTCAGTCTTAGTCACACTAAGATGTGTGCGAAGTGTTTTCTGACACATCTTGGGTTTTTTCCCACAGGCCAGTGTATGTTTCCTTCTAGCTATTTGTCTTATCCATGGAAGGAAGTCCTGTTATGCACTTCCTAGACCTCCAACAACTTTCACTGGTCGTCTAATATTTTTCTTGTACTTTCTGCCTTTCTTCCACCATTTTGTGCATTAACCCTTCATGCTTCTCCTTGAACTCAAGCACACTCAGCCCTTGTATCGTGCACTCCCACTGATCCCTACTTGACAATCACTGGGGGTAAGCAGCACTGCTTTTCCTGATTTTTCTTTCCTAACCAAGGTTAATTAGTAGGGGGCTCTGACTTTGAAAAGGCAAATATGCACATTGAATAAAATATCAAGTGAGAAATAATAAAACCACCTTGGTGAAAATTTGAAAAGGGTTGAGATGGTTTCAGGGATGTTCCATAATTTGAGGCATCACAAACATAAAGGCTCTTGCCATGTTTGTGGCAAGAGAAAGAACTCCCAGGGTCACTGGAAACACACTGGCACCAGCCTACTAAAATAAAAGTAGGTGGAGATGAGCTGATTTAAACAGCAAAAATTTCAGCCAAAAACTTTGCAGTGCAAGCTAAGTTTGAGAAATTGTTATAAAAATTACCACAAAAAATTACAGTACAAGCAAAAATGGAATTATTTACCATGCTGCAGATCATGACTGATCCTCTAATGCTGTGCTTTGTAATAGAAAGACATTTTGTGTTATGAAGACATGAATACTTCAAGCATTTCTTGATCTTCTTTTTGTGAAAACTAGACATAATAAAAAACAATCACAGCAACACTGGGCTCCCATGGTTTAGAAACTGTGCAGTAAATACTGTAAACAATTAGGAAATCAATATTTTTATTTGTTTTACATGATAATGCCTGCAACAAAATGCACTAGTTTCGGAATGTTGTTCAGAAAAACACTTGAGGGAGGAATCCTGCCAATGATAGCTGTATCAACAAACAGCAACAATAACACATATGCTTTTACATAGTTAGAAAAATTAGCTTTATTTCTTAAAACATAGTTTTGTTCTTATGGATTAATTCACAGGGTAAACATTCATGTTACCTTAAATTACTTAACTGTTGTAAATCTGAATGTATCAGTCTTCACCAAATATGTAAATGTCTACCACCTCACTGAAGTAGCTGCTAAATTGAGCCTTTGATAATCAGTACTATTCTTTCCAGCTTCTGCTTTCCTATAGCTCCTCCATTCACTTTCCTGGTGTACTTCCATCGCCTTCCTGCCTCTTTCTAACGCAATGATGCACTACTAGGACTTCTCCTTCTATTTTGCTTCCTGCTTGCTGATGCAGTGATTCACCACCCGGTCTATCTCTGACTTGCAAGTGTGTCAGATAGCCCACAGTCAAGGAGATGAGGCAGTGAAAAAGACTGCCAGGGGAAATTAAATAAACTTGGAATTTATCCATTTTTAGAAAACAGCGCAAAGTCTCTTCATACCCGAAAAACTCATTAAACCCATTAGAAACTTTGCAATTAAGAAGTGAGTTTACACAGAAGGTATTTGTATGACCCCACAGTATGACATTACAAGATCCAAAGACAGGATAGGTAGATAGAGGGAGATGCATGGACATGAGATTTTAAAGAAAAACCAAGACATCTGGCAGACAGAAGAAAAAGTATCAAAGATTTTTGTAAATATTCCTGGTACAAATACAAATACAAATGCGGTGAAACTGATACTTTTGCAATGAAACCAGCCATTACACACCTGTGCTCTCAATTTTTTTATTGGAAATAAATAGATTTTCTTTTCTTCTATTCTCTATTTTTTCCCAACTGGTATAGGTATCAGTGCAAATTATTCCTATTCTCTTGAGTTTTGTGGAACTATATTATTTCAATAAACAGCTAAGTGTGAGCCTGTCTGCCCCTTTTGCAGTAATTGGATGGCTAGAAAAGAATAAGGGGGCTGTTTACTGCTAAGATTAAACATGAGCCATATTTTCTAGCAAAAGTCATATGGGGCAATGCACATTTCCCTGTGTGGCTATATGCCCATTATTTCTTTGGCCAGCAAGTGGCATGTCAGTCTTTGTAAAGGTGCTTCTGCCAGCGCATGATGTTGTCATGAGATTTTACCACAGGAAAAAGAAAGGCTAATTAGTATCCTTTAGAAATTTCTGGCATGCGCACACATACAAACCAAGTTTGAGAAAACATTGTACAATCTACTTTTGGATCAAAATGTCTCCAGGCTTTACTAATAAGGCTTTGACTTCAAGAGTACCTGCACTCTATTTTAATTCCTACCACAAACTTATGCTTTATTTTGTCATTCTTGTTAAGCATTAGGCTGTGACAAGAAGGTACAGCATCCAGCAGAGCTTGGTTTTGTTTCCTCTCAAAATTTATATTTGGAACTTTACTAAGAAGAGTGACTGGGTTTTTCTTGTTAGCTTTGTAATTTTGATTGACAGCTGGGGTGACCTCAGCACCTGCATGCTTATCTCCTGTTTTGCATCAGTACACTGAAGTGATGGAAGTGCGCATTAAAATTCAGTCATTTGGAGTTCCTCCCTCTTCTCCATACACAAAATACTACCTGTATATATGCTCTCTGCCTCCCACAGTGAGATAAAGAGGCTTAATCTTCTCCTGGGCTCTGCATGATCTTCTTTTATCTCCTTAGCTGTGTTCCACATAATGAAAGTGACATCACAGGGTGGCTTTTTGCCTCTTTCCACATTACTTTCAAATTAATTAATGTCCTAAGTTTAGAATGTTTAGAAGGATTTTAATTTTTACTTGGCAATTTTAGTTTGCATAAATAATTTTTATCTTTTTCTTGGGATGTATATTTTTAGATCAGTGACCTTTTGGATGTATGACTCATGCTGCTTTAATTTTTCCAGCTGGTACATTTTCACTTAAGCTGATACAAATGCGGCGAAACTGATACTTTTGCAATGAAACCAGCCATTACACACCTGTGCTCTCATTTTTTTTTATTGGAAATAAATAGATTTTCTTTTCTTCTAGTCTCTATTTTTTCCCAACATGTCTGTAATTACCTTTTAGGAAAAAAAACTTAAAAAAAAGCCCAAGCACCTGTACACTAATGACACCTGTCACAGACCATGAGCTATTCCAAACCAGATAACACTATTTATCGTGAAACTATTAAAAGGCAAGCACACCTTCTATTTATTTTCTCCATCCATCAGACTGAAATAAGCTCTGCAAGAAGGATTTTGTGATTCTCTGGGTTGTAATCTACATACATTTGGTTCTTAGACCCACTCTCAAGAATAGTTATAAGCATGTTCATCAGCAATGAGCATTCTAAAAAATGGTATTTGTCCACCAAGAAGCAGACCTTGGTGGAGCTCTTAATGGGTTTCTTCCACAGAGGTTGTATGTAGAGTGCGGGAGCAAAGACCATCTACATGCTTGCACAACCAGGCATGTGTCCTTTCTGCATTCATATTTTGCCATGAGAAAAAAAGTCACTTTACCATCTCCAGCCCTAGTCCTCTCCCCGAAATTCTCCTCTTCCCCTACAAAGCCCACACAGACACACAGACTCACTCACAGTTAAAGAATTTGATTCACCCTTAACCTTCAGAGGAGGGACAGGCTTCACGTTCATATTACTTCTATACTCAGAAAGACACCTCTCTACTCCTACATTATCTGCATTAAAGGGAGAATTATAAATAGTAGGCTGAAAAAAAAGTAAAGAAAGCAGTAAAACTGCAACAGGACGTGAAAATGAAGGCTTTGGGAAAAAAAGATGGGGCCTCCTGGTTCAAGTACAAAGGCAACATCAAACTTCACAATCATATTATGTGCAAAATGTTAGGAGACAAAAGCAGTTGAGAAAATTTTTAAACTTTGCCCCTCATTGCCTTCTTACTGAGATCTGCAGCAAGTAGCAAAATCCATAAGGAAGCAGCAAGCCAAGGTGCCAGACAAAAAAAGGCACTTATATTGTTGATATAAACATATCTTCGAAACTGGCACTTAAATGTGCTTTAAACATTTCTTTTGGCAATTATATTAACGTATATTCTATATACTGGATTTTTTTTTTAATGTTCTCTCAAATGAGTGCAATGTTCTTAATGGTTTCGTGTTTCTCATAAACTGTTACTGCCTGACATACTTAGGTTTGTCCATTACTTATTCTATGTGAACCATAAACTCAAAGAGAAAATTAAAGAACAGACACCCATTGCAGCCATGACATAAATTGTGTATCGTTTTGGAAGACAATGGTATTAAATAGTTTTACTACAAAGAGTTCCAGATGTTGAGCTCATGGAGTAGAGTCTAAATGCGCAAAGAAATGTTGATATTTTTTTCTATGAAATGCTATTAGGAAAGCTTAAAGAGCTGCTTATATAAATCAAAAAGTAATCAGGAAATACTGTGTAAGTGCAAACAAAGAGATCAGCTGGTCATTATTTGGTAGAACATTATTATTTGTTGTCAGTTGGTGAAATATTTCTGGAAATGTTACACACTTGCTCAGATTTTATATGTATTGTCAGGATAATGTTGATTCTGGAAGTATTTAGTTACTTGCTAATACTTCTACCATTAGCTACAGTTCCAGAGAAAATATAGATGCATTTTTAGGGGAGTAGCATCTGTCCCCTCGTATTTCGGTGTCCACTCACATGCTACAAATAGTGAGCATCCAAGCATGAATAGTTTTCTACCATCTGAATTTTTCTGAAAAAAATATTCAACGAATACTTATGAATAATAATTACATATGTAGAAAACAGAATTAGTTTGCACATACTTATACACAAAAAAGAACTACACTTTCAAAAAGCTATTGAGCCAGACTTCCCTGTCATTCTTGCTTATGTCAGTGCTCATTTCTTCCACAGATTTTCTGCTCACATCTGTGGATCACCTTCAAAATGAACCGATAGCAGAAATGGCTTTAATTTTTTGATGTAGTACTTATTTCTGACTTTGGCTTTGAGCTGACACGACTCTGCATAACAAAAAGCTTTAATGGAACCAATGTCATCATATTAATGCAAAATCAAAGCAGGCAGCATAATACAATAATTTAGATCAGAAGAGACTTCCAGAGATCATATAGTCCATATTTGATTCTGCTCAAAACAGAATCCAGCTTGAAAGTTAGGTCAGGCTGATGTTAGATCAGGTCAAAATAGAAAATGACCTGGTGACCGCAGTCCTGATTGTCCTCTCATACTTTAAAGTTATATTAATTACTAAAGACTATTCCATTTAAAGCACATAAGAGTGTTTATTTGTAAGATACTATGTTTTGCAGCTTGCTTTTAGCGCCTTTGTCAAGACTGATTAATCATTAGTCCTTCTCATAGAGCAGAAATTATATTTAATCTTGGTTCTCAACTTTAACATAAAAAAACCACAAAGTGTGACTGCTGAATGTGCTCAAGAGGGCCTCAGTATGGACAAGGACAAGCAGCTTAACAGAAGCATTGCCTAAAGCAAGGAAAGGGCTGAATGCTTACAGTAAATACTAGGGCAATGTCTTGGACTCTTATCACTGAGCTTTCCGGCTCAATGTTCTTTAAAAATCCCAGATTTTTGTAAGTATTTCAGGAGGAAAATGAAAGTAAAATGTAGGAGTGGAATGAAAATAAAAACAAGCAGAGATCTTCACTGTGTGTAGCATCGTAATAGTAGTAGCAGCCAGACACTGGTCCTGATTAGAGCTTTATTTGGTGTATAACTTATAAAATGGAACTCTAGAAATTATTGAACTACAGTGAAACACATCAGCTAATAATGAAGTGATCACAACATTAGTATGACCCAGAATGATTGTTGGTGAAACAGCTAACATGAAAAACTTTCTAATATAACATTTTTAAGGTGGTAATACAAACACCAGATACTTTATATTTGCGTTGATATTCTCAGTTTATATGCCTTTTATTAACTGAAATAATTGATGCTTTGTGAGCTACAAGTGAGAATATTTTAATTTCATAAATCAGAATCTCTCCCACAAAATCTAAGATGGAGACTGAATGCTGCTGAGCTAGATCACTCCAAATTAATTAATCAGTGGCCCTACAATTAATGACTCTAATTAACAGATTAGGCCGCAAAGAGATTACTGTCTTACCAGCCACTTAGGCGATTGTTTGCTGCACAGCGGGGAAAAGGGCTCTGGAGGGCTGCTGAAGGTCCCCAGCACCGATGGACAGGAGGAAGTGAAAGAGTTTGAAGCTGAGTGCAAGGGAGGCTTTTCCTCCCAGCAGTCCCTCAGAGGTGGGGTGATAACTCATGGGACAGGTATGGTCCAGCAGGTAGCTTTTCCTGGAGCAGCTGGAAGGTAGAAACAGTCTTCCCAGGCTGCTCTGTGGCTACTACAGCAACACATTACCGATTGCTGTTGCTTAATTGAATACGGACAGATAACAGACTACGTGGGTAAGGGATAGCATTTGGCTCTGGGAAAAAAAATCGGGGTCAGATGACAAGATTCTTGTTCACATGAAGTTTCAAAGATTGTTTCACCAGAACGAATGAGAGAGCAAAGCTAAGTCGTGCATCTTTAAATCTTTGGTGTTGAGAGTACACAAAATGTTTGCATGTTTACAGCATGCAAAATATATATGCTAACAGCAGAAGATTTTCCAGTGGTTGACAATAAAATATCAGCATTTTTCATTACTGTGGTTTAGTGATTTGCTTCTGATCAAGGATTAGAAATGCTCAGCTAGGATCTTGCAGCCATTAGAGCTTCATCTCCCTGCATTCTATGTGGGATAGTTTAGATGCTGTTATTCTTGTATGAAAGCTAAACACATAAGGACAGATCACAACTGAGGAAAAGAAATATGCTATTTCCTATATCTGGAGTAAATAGAGGAATTTATATTGGGAAAGAGGAACATTTTTGTTTCTCATGTTTATATGCAATCTTATATTGCAGTTCTGTTTTCGGTCACATTAAAATAAAATCCCTTTCTAGGAAGGGATTCAAACAGAATTCAAACAGATCTGAAAAAGAAAGGCGTTGATTTTTGTGTCCTATGTTTTCAGTCCTATCTGGGGTCTCTGATTTCTGTTTGCAACCAGTTTGCGGGAAAGCTGTTGAAATTCAACTATGCATTTTTAACATTGACATAGTAAAGTTAACTTCCTGAGATAGCAGAAAATTAATGGGAAATGTGTCTAAATCACCATGGTTTAAATAATAATTTTAAGGACTAAACTTCCACTTGTTTTCTGCGGATGGTCAGCAAGAAGTGGTCCTGCTCTCCTAAACCTTGCATTGTGGCTTCCTCCACTCCTAGTACAAGCAGACTCTGTGTCAATAGCAATATTCAAAGGAGTGGTGAGGAGGTGTAGGACAAGAGTCACTCAATGGATCATTAGCAGAAGAATCCACTGAGGGCTGTTAAATATAAGTAGAAAGCCATTAAGTGTAATTCAGGAACTTTCTGAGCTACACACAGCCATAGGATGAGAAAACTTTCTGAGGAAAAACCACTCTGTGCTTGCCATATTCTTTTTGTGCTATCGGTGACTGAGACAGGATGCTGAAGTAGATGGACATTTGATATAATCTGATACTCACACAATTTTATTACGTCAACTGCACTAAATGACATGGATGGTGGTGATGAGTGTGCAACTAGGGAAATACTAGAATTTACAAGAGTACCCGGCTCTCAACTGAAGTCTCTTGTCCTTTACCATACACATGGGTACGCTGTAAAGACCAAAACTGAAAATCAGTCCGAGATCCAATATTCGGTTTTGTAAGTATAAATAGATTAGAATTAAACAAAACTCATATTGTTAAAGTGATAGAACAAGGGGTTCAATTTCTCACACTCTAAATCCAGAAAGATAGTGGTTCTGTCTGTAAGGATGTTTTTAAAGACTGATGTGTTTATTCCTTCCAAGCCCAGCATGTATTTCTGGAGAAGGACACCTGGAGACAAATACAGATTGTAAATATACTGCATGGTGATTACCTTGTATGACAGGTGGACAAAAAGTCAATTACCAAAAATGTTTACCTTTAAGATTTAAGAAGAGGTTTTTGTCTGTGTTTCATTAATGGAAGAGCTGGAAAACGTGTTGAGGGACTTGATTTTAAAAACAAAATACAAGTTAAAAACTTGTCATGAATTTGGAAAGGCAGCAGCATCTAGTCAGATGTCTCTGATTAATTCTACAAAGGCATGACCTCTTTAACCTCTCTCTGAAGTTCAGTTCCCAGCAGAAAAGCAAAGCCTCATAGCAAAACCTTCGTAAGAAAAACATCTTGGGAAGGATATGGCTGGCTGAAAGACCTAAAAGCCTGTGTGGAAGAACAAGGCAACAGTGGAAATAGTTGTTTGTAAAGGCAAATGCTCTGTTCTTAGGTTCACATGATCTCAGTGGTACACTCTGACATCCTGTGCTGTAGGAGCAGATGCCTAAACTTGCCAAAAGGCAGTGAGACTTTGCCGATTACTAAGAACAGTCTTATAATTTAACACAGGTAGAGTTCCAGTGCATCAGCTGTACCTTGTCTTCTGGAAGGAATGCAGTTCTGATCCACAGTCCCTATTTAGAACAGAAAACACTGAAGCAATTATGACTTGCATAAACGTGGTTTCTCTGTGGACCACAGACAATTACCAGTAATGTTATAGTCAGCAGAGAGAATGTACCTGTCAGTATCTTCCTTTATTACAGATTACTTGAAAAGTTGCTGAAAAGATCCCTCTGTTTTAAGTGCTCACCACTTCCAAAACTTCATTTTCTTAAGAAAGCCTTTGCTAAGTCTCACAGAAAAATGACAAAACGCTGTTCAGTGCTTAGAGGTTTCTTCCAGTAACTGGGATCTCTGCTTTCTGGGAATAACTTTGGAAACACTCTATGGTCACAGTTAATGAACAAAGGAATGTTTGCTTAGACCCTGGGTATGTTTTTATAGCAGTTGTATAACACTAAGCGGTCCCTTTCAAGTGCAGGACCAAGGTTTTACAATTTAGTTCCTTTTTTGATCTGATTGCCTTCTGTAACCTAGAAAACAAAAGTATTATACTTTTTTCAAATACTTGATCACAGATGCTGTCAGAATGTTTACCTAAGCATTTGTCATAAAATTAAGGATAGCAGAATCCACATAATTTAAACTTGATACTCCTCAGCCTATGACAGCGGTTATGTCTGCCAAAAACTTGAATCTTAGAACAGTCCTCCTTAATAGGCTGTACATTTCATCATCGCCTCAATATAACTTTAGAGACTGCAGACATCACAAGAACCTTTAGCACATCATTATATCTTTTCTCACTCCATTAAAAGAAAGGAGAAGGAATCTGGATATCTGAAGCCTGGTTTCTAAGTACAAATCTCCACCCTTCAAAAATATATTCTACCATTGCAACTCTTTTTAAGTAAGTGAGAGTTACAAAGTAATAAAGGGTAGAAGAGAAGAATTAAATTAAAGGGGATTTAAGTGCTACCTCTGAGTTCAACACACTTGGATGATTCCCCATGGAACATGTTATGTTTTTTGTCCCGTGTGAAAGGAAGCCAAAACTAATTATAGAACATAGCACTGAGCAAGCAAATAAATCAAGCTTTGCACTGCTGAATTCTCACATCTGCAAATTAACAACTATGTGTCTGTTACTTTAGACTCTTCTGTTACAACAAACTAATACCAAAGGTAAGTATAGTTGCTTATCTTAGGGTAAGACAATATAATCCAAAAGGAAATGTCTGCTTTACAGGAATTCACAGCCATGATCTAAATCACCACACATAGAAGTGTCCTTCAGAGGGAGTGCATTAGCTCACTATATACTACTGCAAAAGCCCACTCAGATTACCTGTGTAAAACCTGTGTATACAGCATATGATTCAGCACTAGAAATATAATCTCCAATACTGAGGCAATGCATATTATTATAAAACAGAGGGAAACACATGCAAATAGTCTTCCAAACAGAAACTTCCCCAGAAGATAACACTACAATTTCCATGTAACTGAAACTGAAAAAAGTCTATACACCCAAGAACCTGTAGCATAGAAATGGTGCAGTCACCTCCATATGAGCAAGCCAGGTTGATTAGCAGACTATTTGAAGATTCAAATTGATAAATTAGTTTAAGCAATCACATTGGCCACTAGCTTGCATGGTTCATCCACTTGGAAAAACTGGTGTCAAATTTTTTTTCTGTTTGCCAGCAGTAAGTATTTTCAGGCAGAGATGGAAAAATGCTACATCAAGAAACATCCAAATCTGTGTGGAGACTGTTTTTGAGGCTAGGTACTGTACCATGCAGTATATATTTTAATGTTCATTGCAGGATTCTGCTGCAAGGCTCATTTTCCCTAATTTAAAAGGCAGGTAATATTTACTTGCTGCTAATTCACTTGACTGCTTGTAAGAATCATTCATTAGTGGCAACATCACACTTTGAACACGTGAAATCCTCTATAATGTCACCAGCACTGTTGTTACAGGGAGGGAAAGGCATCCCCTGAAAATAAAATCTCAACAGTTACCTTTTCTCTCTCCACTTTGAAGAACTGGAGCTCACATGTAACTTTGTGTAACCATGTTTTGTTTGTAAGCTTTGTTTCTGTCTACTTGGTTTTTATCTGTCAAGAATAAATAGGGTGGCATCATAACACTGAAGGTTGAGTCACATTACAAGACATTGCAGAATTACTTCAGCTTTCTTTCCAATGACTGCATTTAGCCTCAAACGAAAAGAAATAAACACAACCACCACACCCCGCCACTCGCAATCATACTCAGGCACTTTACTCCATTAATTTAAAAGTCTAAATACCTCTCTCGATTTTTTTTTCCTACACATTGCATTTGACTGCAACACAGGATAGCTTTCTCTAGCCAATTAGCTTCTAGTACAGCAGAGGTCAGCTGCTAAAAACATATGCAGAGCTATCAGCAGGATTTGCACAACACGTAGGAAGGTCTCTGCAGTGCTGATTTCATCAGTCTTTTTATCCGTATTAGGCAAGATTAAAGCTACTAAGATAGCTAGCAGAGGAGGTGCTGAATTGTGTAAGGGCACTATTTGACTCGGGAGCGCCTTTCCGCGCTCAGCTAGCAACGTTGCTGTGCTAAATCCCTACCTGGCTGAGGCCATTCATTACACAGCACTAAGCCACAGATAAAAGACAGGCACTCAATACCTGAAGAGCATGTTCTTACTGAGATAATACATTGGTGAAGAATTAGAAAAACCCTCAGCATTGCCCAAGCTCTGCCCCTTCACAGATCATTATAGTCCTGCTGCTAAAACCAGTAGTGCAGAATTAGGCCACCACTGAACACTTTAAATATCTCACATGCACGGATTTGCATATATGTAAGCCACTGCCTTTTTTGCACTGAATTCAGTTTTCTGAAGCATGTGAAATGGACATTGTATTGCCAGAGCTTTTCCTCTTTTTTTCCAATGAGCTAGACGCTGACTGGTTTGTATGAAAAAGTGTAAAAAACCCCAGGACTTCTACAAGGGCCTTCTTGCAGCAGCTGGCCACAAAAATTAGAACAAGAAGTTAGAAGGAAATAGATCGGTTTTGGTAAGTCCCCACTGATGTCCAAGGTTCCCTTGGTGATTTTGGAGAAAAAATGAGAAACAAAAAGTAAGTAGATAGTACTAGAGAAAATCCCATTAGATCTGTAATAGGCAGTCTTGTGCGGTGGGCTATTAGCAGCTGTCAGTGCTCCATAGATGATGTGAAGTGAACCGTGCTTTTTTTTCGCAGTGCCTGAGTTGCATGGTGTTCCCCTAGATGATTTGGAAATACAGCTGGCATATTTCATTTGAACTATGAGGTAAATAACTGTGTGTTTGGAAAAAAAAGAAGAGAAAAAGAGGTAACAATATTGTCTAAGAAAAACACTGAGCAATCTATTTAGCAATTTACTGCAATGCAAATGGGTCTCACATCATTATCAAAGAGTTTTTATGAAACATTTCATCTTTGAAACGTTGCATAAAAAGATCAGTGTGCGATCACTGCCTTTCACTACCTATCACTATAGCTTTCCACTATTCTTCTGGAGGAAAAAAAATGTTTTAAAACAAGACAAAATGCAATTCCCAGCTGTATTTTGTCATGAAACGGCTCTACTATCAGGAAAAGATTCTCAGCAGCTGGGTAAATACATTCTGATTTGTTGATGCTGCCTGTTAATTTGGCATCTAAAGCTTGCCAACATTACAGAGCTATAAAGCTTCAGAAAATACCATTGGTGGGAAGTGCAGTTGCTATACTATGGATAATTCGTAGGCAAGAGATGAAAAGGATCACGCTGATTCCTCTTATGAAGTATTCCAGAATTTGTTTTCAACACAGAAAGCCCAATGATTAAGTAGATAGGTAGGCAGTCAGGTGCTTAGACAGATATTGTAGTATAAATATCTGTGTATGTATATGTGGGTTTACTGCCAGGTTGCAAGTAGTTTTTAAACCGCTTGTTTAAATAGTAAGTTTTAACCTCAGGAAAGAGTAGCTACAGCACCAGCCACTGTCCCCTTAAGCACTAAAATTAAGAAAGAGACTAAAATTGGTGATGAAAGCTCCTGTTACACATGGTCTTCCAGATACAGTTTTAAAATACCATTTTCATGTATTAATCTTTGTTTGTAATGCTTTGGTGTGTTGGGTCTGTACCTAGAAATGTCTGCATGCACCTCAGACATTTAGAACATATCTTTATGGCATAAGGTATTGCTGGCAAGAGATACAGCATTACTTCTGACTGAATTTTCTTCAGAAATGGAACAGTGCAGCTGGTAGCATGATCCTACAGTACCAAAGCTAATAGCTCTCCTTCCCAGTTCCCCAAACAGCCTGGGCGGCCCTATGTAATTGAAAATGCAATTTACATCAGCTAATCTGAATCTACGCATGCATGAAAATGTACTTAATGGAAGGGGCACCATCTCTTTCCTGAAGAGCACACAGTCAAAAATACTCTGACACAAAACACTCAGTTTATTCCCTTCCACCCCCTTGTGGTGCCTCCTCCCCACCGCGTCTGGCCCAGCTCCCTTCTGCACTGAGGTGCTGCTTCTCTTTCCCTTATTCCCTCCTGTGCTCCTGAGAGAGGCCTGGCACTCAGGCGCTCTCCCACTCCCCACGTCTTTCTGGCATGGCCACTAGCTTCCGTCTGGGATTCTCCTCTGACAAAACAGGCTGAAGAGCCCTGGCAGAGAGAACCAGTCTTAGGCCAGCTTTTGATAATCCCCTAAACCGATGACTAATGAATTTGAAAAAGAAATAGTAAATGGAAAGAAAGATCACTTGAAGCGCAGATTTGGGCTGATGACATTTGCTGTTAAACCAAAGCTAAGTAGTCTTAGCAGCTGCAAAATTTCAAACCAGTTACAGTGGCTATAAACTAAATCACAAACGGAAGGAAGGAAACATGGAGAACAAGAAAAGATGAACTGTTAAGCTTCTTTTGCAAATACAGAATTTGATTTAATGTTCCAGATTGCTAACTTGGATTATTTGATTCCAAGCGCTGGGGTTAATCAACGCTTTCCCTTAACATGTTTGAAAGAAATGTTTTTTCCATAGCCCTTGTAGAGATGACACAAAAGTACACCACAATATCAATCATAGGGAAAGGCAATATAATCCTTAATCTTCATGAAAAGTATCATAAAATAGCATGGTCTCCATAGGAACTACACAAAATCTGGAGCTTGTATTTTGCAGGTCTCTCCAGTGTTACCATTGTAGAGCTGAGCCTGCAGGCCCTGACATGACCAGTGGACATGAGTTGGCTGGCCTAGAAATGGGAAAAAGCTATGTAAGTGTTCTCCCTTAAAATGGCTCTCATTTAAAGGAGCAGTTAAGTACAGTGCACCCAAAGCTAAGGAAACCAGGGCTCCTATTTTACAAGATATTCAGTGATCTACCCATTTATATGCTAAATAGAAAATAGGAAATGCCCAACTAGATGCTACAGTCATCTATATATTTCTTCGGGAGTGGGTCTGATGTTGTAGCTTTCTCTACCATATTATCATAAATGCATATCTTGTCCATAGTGTATACATAAAAAATGCAACTCACCAGTTCTTTTACAAAAAAAAACCCAAAAACATCACAAGGAGTGACTGTTAGCAAGTGCTTAAACATTTTATTGAGCGCTGAAATACCATGCATGGTCTTCTGCTTCTTGTGCAGCACTGCCTCTGATGGGTACAGGCTCTTACTTAAGAATTTTCTTTGTTGGTTAAGGGCATAAATTAGTGAAAAACAAAGATGTTAGAAATCCTCCAAAATTACACCACCATGGAATTTTTGCATGCCTTTGGGTCTCTAGCACAGCTCTTGAGTTTTATCTCTACATACAGAAAATGGGAATAATAATTCCCTCTCTCAGCAGCTTAGCAGGGAAAACTAAGTCCTCAGATATTGTAGCAGCAAGGTTCTTACAGGTATACCAATAGACAAGCCAATACTTTCAAAAGATACAAAAAATATTATCTTATATGGTCGATTATAAATTCAAAAAGATTAAACAATACAGTCAGTGTGCTCCCAATGGGCCTCAATTTTGCTACACTTACTCAGGTAATCATACATCTTTACTTGCTGAAGCTACTTGCACCCTAAAGTTCTATCTTCATTAGGATAACGGTAGCAAAATCAGACCTGGCAGCTCTGTTTTCCTTTAAATCTCCCTGCTCTAGTGTAACTAGAATAGCACTGAAAATTAAAAGGGGACAAGGGAGGCATATAGATGCAAAGAGCAGGAGCAGACATTATTATTGTCAGGGAGAATTAGCCGGTCAATATTTCTGACCACAAAACAATTTAATTTGGCCTTTTACTGCATCCATTTTCTCTTATTAATTTTAATGATGTCAGACTTCTTGTCCCTTGGGGCTGGAAGGCTGCGGGACATTGTCCAAGTCTTTAGCCCCAGGTCCTGTATCCGCCTCTCTGGTGATCCTGCAGGTGGAAGCAGCTGGAGTCCTGACGCTTCTCAGCTGCAAAGGTGATGATGTGACAAGCCTTCTTCCTCTCTCTGTGAAATGTGCCATAACATTAAAGGCCTGAGTTACTGCTCAGCACTTCACAGCTGTTGGCTTTTCCTGGCAGCATAAATACAATATTAGACAGAGAGATGTTTTGTCAGGGAGAGATGTTTAATGAAATTGCAGGTCTGTGAGGTTTCTGTGAAAGGTGTTTATTCTACCGGAGCTCACATTTGCAAGACTTTAAAGGAAGAATTTATCTATATACAAAAAATAGCAGTAGCTTGAGTCATTTGCATACAAAATGACTCCCCTTACAGGAAGTCTAATCTGCTGTCACCAACACATACAAGCTTTGTCTGTTTGAAAAGTTCATTGTCTGTTACTATGACCAAGCACAACACCCAGACAGCTGTGTCTCATTCCTGTGTGTTCCAGTGCCTTTCCTTAAAATCACATCCAGTACTATTAACAAAAAAAGGCAGTTTAAAATAACTTTAAAAAAAGAAATGAGCCTCTCTTTTTTTCGCCTTTTTCTTTCTTCTTCTTTTTGGATATCTACCTCCATCTGCTGCTTCTTATGTCTAATGTTCAGGAATAAATTAACCAGCCAAGAATACATGTATTCTTCATAAACTGCTACATAAATTAAATTGTTGTGAATTTATTCATCTTAATCAGTCCCTTCTTTTGCCCCAGTTTTGCAGTCTATTCCTTCAACATCTATGTTTATTCCTGTATATATTGAGTCTATCAAACTCAAGTTCCCTTGAATACGCCCAAGAGCAAGAATCTATGAAGTGAAGTTTGCACACCTCCTTACCCTGACAGCATCTTCTTTAAATACTTAAAAATCAGGATCAAGATGTAAAAATGAGAGGATGACTTTGATGACAACACGGATTTCTATCTGATCTCCATGACAGCACATTTAATGGATATTACTATGTTCAATGCATTAAGAATGCACTATCATGAACTTAGCTAATCTCTTCTGGAAACATGGTAGGAAACCACTGAATAGAGTTCCAATAAAATAAGAAGTATTTTGTTTTCATAACATTAGACTTTCTATGGGAATGAATGATGAAGAAAAGGTCAAGCTAAATTTTAAACTGATGATTCAGTCTGACAGCTCTTGTTTCTTGTGGTTCCAGATGTGGTTAAAAACAGATCTTTTGTGATCTATTGGAATATAACCTCTTTCTTCTATGTAGCAGGGACCAAGCTGCTGTGTTAATCACTGAATAATGACAGTATCTTTTAAGAAAAATAAAAAAGAAGAAATATATATTTTTATCCTGAAAAAAAAAAAGGGTTTGCTATGTAAATAAATCATAGAAGCATAGAATGGTTTGGGTTGGAAGGGACCTTAAAGATCATCGAGTTCCAACCCCACTGCCCTGGACAGGGCCACCTCCCACTAGCCCAGGTTGCTCAAAGCCCCATCCAGCCTGGCCTTGAACACTTCCAGGGATGGGGCATGCACAACTTCTTTTAGTTAATCTCAGTTTTTCTTCTTAGTTTAACATATTTAAATTCAGTCACCTAATTAAAGACTATGTCATAGTACTAATGCAAAGGGAAAGGGGGGAAAGATGCATTAGCATCCTCAGATTTCCAATTTCCTTACTCATATCCACCTAGCTCTTCAATCTGAGTATTAGTTTAGCCATAATTTTTTGCTTAGAAATAAAAAATCGAGAAATATACCTAAAGCTGTGTTTCCAGAAGTGATTGAGAGGTACGAAAAGATATTTTTAGAAGGAGCAATGCAAGTCCTTCAGCTCTTGCAGGAGCAGCTGTGGAATAATCCAGGGATACTGGTAGAGGACTGCCAATCTGAATTAAGTTAATTAAGGTGAATTGTCAAATCCTTCCCAGTTAGACTGGCAATATCATGGTTTGAACAGATTGTTCTCTGAGAAAGAATGACATTTACTCAAAATAATATAGGTGAGGAGAACAAAAGGCTGAAGTACAATTGCGTATTTCTCTGCAGTGGTGGGTGGCTGGTTTTGCAGTTACTACAGAGGAATTTTAAGCTGGTTCGGGCACCTGTGGGCCTCTGAGTGGCTGAGGTGGGACAGCACACACTGTGGGCTGCAAACTCATGGAGGAACCCACTTCTGTGCTTAGACTATGCTGGATGCTTTCCCAATGCAATGACGCTGCTCTCACCATCTGAGACAGCGCAGGTCAAGCCCAGCTCAGACATGTCAATACTGGATGTCTTGCAGTGAGGGCATGTGACTTCCCCGGCACATCTAGCCCTAAAGGCATAAGGTTGATTGTATGTCTGGTCTTACTTCCAGACAAGCAAAATAAGAATATTGCATTTTGGCAGATTCATTTTTCATAGCCCTGCAAAATCTAATAGATTATTTCATGTGAACTGGGAGGAAAAGGGGAAGATTAATTTTTAATGTTTGTGCTGAAAAATGTCTGGGAGAGTGACCTACAGGTAAAAGATCTCATTGTTGTTTAAAACTGAAGAAGCTACTTGACCTGTTGACTATGTTACTCTGCTAAACCAATATGTATGCAAAATCCAAGAGCCAGATGCACTTCTGGCTAGATGTCTAATTCCCATCGAGGCATTTATGGGCCGAGACCCTTGCAACCAACACCAAAAATCACTTTCTAAAGGAAAGTACATCAACTTGGGCATTTTGTCATGCCATTAAGTCTCCTTTCAAATACAACTTTCAGCCTTGGGAAGGAACACCAAAGCAAGCAGAATACCGTTTCTCACCAGTAAGGGTGTTTATATATTTTGACTTAAGATGACTTACAGTATACGATGGTAGAAGTTTCAATCTGTGTGTCATTTGTTCAGAGGAAATCCTGAATCCAGTCTTACAAACTCTAGCCACATGAATAAATAAACACTTCTGGAAGTTGTTTATATGCATATAAGCCAAGCATGTGAAAAACTCGTCATACCTGACTGCTTTCCGAATGTAACGTCCTTCATGCAGATTGAAATCACACTGCATCATGATGCTCATTTTAAAAAGCTTTTTTTTAAGCTTCTGGGCAAGGCAGAGATTAACATGTGTTTGGGCAGCAGAATTAAATGTTACCTCTAAGTTTATTTTAGCCAAATTAATATAATTACTGGGATTATTTAGAGTGTTTTTCCCAATGCTCCATGTATACTTGAGAAAGAGCAACCTCACCTTCAAATGTACATTTCCTTGCCTAGTTCATACTTGTGATATATGCACCAGTTATTATTAAAAAGCAGATATTAATGCTCATTTTCATGCCATAAAATCTTCCACTTTTTGTTTTCAATAAGCCTCCATACATTTTTTTCGCTAAGCAAGACTACTAAAAACCTTTATATTTATACTCAGGGCTCTGCATTCATATTTAGGCATAAGTCCCATTCACCTGAGTGGGTTTTTATGGTATTTTTGGCTGAGGCAAGACTAGAAGATGCAAACCTGATGTTCATATATTTTGACAAAAACATCTTCACACATTTTGAATTCTTCAGTGCTGACAGTATTGATTTTTTTTTCTATATCCTAGTGACTCAGTGTATTGAATATTTAATAATACAGGTGATATTAGCCCGCACTGTGTGACTCATGTAGACAACATAATAATTGAAACCAAATCTTTGTCCTGCTATATAGTGTATGCAAGGCTGGAAAATTGATCTAAATGAATATGTCTTTCAAAAAATCCCTAGTACATCAGTGGCAATGTAAAAGAAGCTAGAATAAAGTGGACATTAAAAAAAAATGAAACTGTTTTAAAATGTCAAAATATTTTGCTGCCATCTCCTGGAATCTAATAAAATAGGCATCTCAAATGTTTGTTACATGGACATAATTTAGCCTTCAACAGGAATTGCTAATGTTATTACAGAGAAAAAATACATACATCTTGTCTTTACTACTTTTTAAATTCCAAACAAGTATGTCCAATTCCACGTTCCACAGACAGATGGAATAGCACACATTCAAATTTGAGGCTTTTATATGTGAATACAATAGAAAAAAAAATGTGCATCAAGCATAACTCTCAACAAATAGCATAAATAATCAGCAGATCTAGCATTATTTGGTCATTAAAAAATATATGTAAATAAAGCAAGGAGCTGCTCATAGATGACACATAAATATCAACAATCATTCACAATTAATTGTTAGTTTAAACCCGGAGTTACTCATTAGAACTCGGGGCCTCTTTCCCCCAGGTGTGTTGTGGCCTTTGCATAACTGCACTGCTTTTAAAATGTAACTCTACATAAATAAACACGAGGCAAACAAGTCCTCAGGCTTTGGGCTCTGTCCTACATATTCTCTCCCTGTTTCTGTCTGAGAGATTTTCTTCTGCAAAACATGTAAAACTGTAATGTATTTTGGGGAAGATTAGTATCTGCAAATATAATGCCAGTACAGAGAGTATGTCAGAAGTTCTTTATTATCACTAAGACAATTGAAGTACTAATCTTATTTTAGAAAAGAAGCTATCACAAGCATTTAAACTGGAGGAAGGACAGAGTTTTCCATATCTGTACATGGTCCTGAAAGTTGACAGTTTTCTTTTGATGCACGAGATCAATATTCCCAGAGGTTTGGTTGCCTCCATCACTGGTCATACAGTGGACAGATGACCTCTAGGTCCTAGACCTAGAACTGTCTAGGACAGTACGTGTGCTGCTTGGCATGGTGTTTGGTCAGCTGGGGGTTGGTGTTCGCCAGGTAAAATAACTGCAACATTAGGAGATATAAACACCAGGCAATTTACTTTTACGCCACTGTCATTCCTTCACCTCTAAAATTTCATTCAGATTAATGCATAGGTGCTATGAGATTTTTTTTTTCCAGAGAGCACTGAAATGAATATGTTCCTTATGGAAAGTGTTGTTCACGACAGTGCTTAAATCCTAAATAAGAAGTTTTAGACAATTATCTGACCATAAGAGCAGGGTTGATGAACCTGTGTTACTCCTGTCTCCTACCATGATGGCATGTCCTGAGTGACATCCATGTACATACATCTTGTGTTAACAGCTGTGTGGGTTATATGAAGGATATGGGCATAAATAATACATCCTACCAACTTCAGCTGGCTTCTGCAGCTGGGTGAAGTCTGACTTTGGCCCAGGTAAGAAAGTTGCTCAGCACTGACAGAAGGTACCAATTTTGACACACAGATCATAGAATCATAGAACGGTTTAGGCTCCACACCCCCTGCCATGGGCAGGGACACCTCCCACTAGAGCAGGTTGCTCAAAGCCCCATCCAGCCTGGTCTTGAACACCTC
>JAOXNO010000033.1:34693813-34705784 GCA_028565335.1 Limnodromus scolopaceus | reverse complement strand
TCCAGGCGGGTTTTGAATGTCTCCAGAGAAGGAGACTCCACAACCTCTCTGGGCAGCCTGTTCCAGTGCTCTGCCACCCTCAAAGTGAAAAAGTTGTTCCTCATGTTGATATGGAATTTCCTGTGTTCCAGTTTGTGCCTGTTGCCCCTTGTCCTGTGGCTGGACACCACTGAAAGGAGTCTGGCCCCATCTTCTTGACACTTGTACTTCAGATATTTATAAGCATTGATGAGATCCCCTCTCAGTCTTCTCCAGCTTAAACAGACCCAGGTCTTTCAGCCTTTCCTCATAAGAGAGATCCACAGTCCCCTCATCATCTTTGTAGCTCTAATTGTCACTGTCTGCTCTAAGGGTCCATGGCTAGAAAGTACTTTACCACCATTTTCCATTAATTTTACTTCCCACAATGAAAGACATGGAGACTCTGATTTACTGATGTATGGAGAAGCATCACCTGCAAAAGGTGGAACTTTAGATACATGGAACCAGATAATTGTTATCATTTATATCTTAGTAATATCTGATGGTTCAATAAAGATCAGTGGCATTCTTAATTCCCCTTTTACTCTCTCTCAGTTCTTTCTCATGCCCTTGTGTCTCCTCTTGTTCTCGTTTTGAGAATTGCCCAGCCTCATTCTTACAGTTGTGTCCAAGTACAATACCATCCCAGGTACTGAGAAATTTGGCCCTAGAGGCATCCCAGGAATGGAGAGGAAGAGATTAAAGTTTGAGAATTAAGTTTTTGTACTCTGACTTGTGTCAAGTATATGCATCATTGTCTAAGCATCTTTGAGAATTAAAACAAGTAATTTTAATTCCATTTCCTTTTACGCTGTCAACATAACTAGGGTAAATCTTTCACTTCTTCCTGCGCCTTTTCCACAAACTTTAATGCGAACTAAGGACCACTTTTCTATATTTTTTTTTTTTTTTTGGATTTGTGAATCCTTAACAGTTCTTAGGGGATGTGCGGACCCTGTAGGAAATATCAAATCTATGGGCTTCTCAGCAATATCCATTGAATTTACCTCTCTTAGTCCCCTTTTTCTGACTGGCTACAAAAAAATCCATGGACCCCAGGTTGAAAAGCACTGGAACAGGTGTAAACACCTTTTTTAATTTTCTAAGGGAATCATGCTGGGAGGTAATTAGCTGTGTGCAGGACTGTAACAGGTAGGTAACAGACTCTCAGATGCAGCAAGAAAAATGCTGTCTGTATGGTCGGTGTAACGTCTATATGCTGCAGCCTAACGAAATAAAAGGTAGGACTTGGCTTGAAGAATTTAGTGCAGAAAGGTGAACAAAAGTTGAAAACTCAGGCAATGTACTGAGTAGTACATAAAAAAATATGCTTAGATCTGTGTTTAATTTCAGTTCTTTTTTAGGTTTTGCGGATACCTTGGGTTAGAAAATCTGTTCCGTGTAGCTTGATGCTTTTAAGCGTCATTAATGAAACAATGTCTAAGGAGAGTTCGTATGGGGAAAATACGAGGATAGGAGCAAGTCAAGAAAGGAACTACAATAATAATACTCACAGGTTTTATGTGGCATTTTTAGGCTAGCTGTGAGAAGTTTTGTATTTTGTAGACATTTTGCAAACAGAGCCAAACTGACTTGCACATGAAGTTCTGTGAAGTTCATGCTACAAAGCACACATGGACAGCAGTTCGTCTGCTGTCCCCAGTGTCCGGTGCGCTAAGTACTGCAGCTTAATTACAGCTGTAGAGTTTCCGATGCCTACTGTTTGTATCACATACAGTTGTACTATTTAGTAAGTGTAAAGTAAAATATGAAAGTTCACATATCAACAGAGGGTAGAAGATGGTTCATATAAATTCAGAATTCTCCTTGTCACCTTGAACTTACCATCATCACTGTAAATCTAGGTTAAATTTCTTAGCTTGTCAGCACTGATATTCCGTTCTGCAGGTAACCTGGAGTTAATCTCTCATCCACAACTTACATTTCTTTTAAGAATTCCATCAAAAAATTGTGGTAGACTGTAATTTGGAATTTACCATGGCCTTTTTTGGTTTGTGTCTGAATTGTTCTACAAATTTAGATTTCTGCACTAGCGGCAGTTCAGATCTGAGAAAAATTTTTTTTAAGTCTTATTAATAAAATGTTTCCTGAAGGACAATTTCACCACTTAGGCATGCATTTAAATTGAGGTGATGTTTTCTTTAAATCCCCACCGGAGAATCTTTCCATTATTTCCTTCTATGCCCCGCATCCCTGAAAAACACCGCACAATAAAAGTAGTTTTTGTTACCCAAAATGTCATACAGACTTCGTTAGTAGTTTGCTAAATGTCAGAACACCTCGTGCTGTGATTGCAATGGCTCCTGCTTTTGGTTTCTGCACTGGAACCATGTTTGGTTGGGGAGGCAGATAGGAGGTTTTCCCTTTGTCACACATTCTATAACATTTGTTAAAACTTCAGTTGATACTCCAGTCTTACATTTAAATGCAATAAAAGTGAATACTCTGTTTATTAATCCATATAATTCTTAGAAGGAAGTATTACAGAAAATACATTGAGAAACAATGAAATTCTTGCTCATATGTCCTCTCAATCCTTTTTCTCCTGTTAGATCAAGATCAGAAGATCAGCACAAGTGACTTGAAACTGGGGGACAACAGTAGAAAATCCCCTTCTGTGACAGAAGCAATGATGACTACAGTAGATGAGAAAACAAAGAAATTAGAGAAGTCAGCAGATGACAGTTCAGATGAAATGGTGAAAATAGCGGAAGGGCAAATAGTAACTGATGCAATACAGAAGGTATCAGTGAATGATCAGTCTGAGCATGGGGAAGCAAAGAACACTTCAAAGGACTCTGTTAAGGTATTGTTATTATTATGATGCATTTTAACATCGTATAGAACAGTATCCTAGGAGCACAGTGAAAGGTTTTGTAAAGCTACTATTGGTACCTTAAATGGGTAGAACTCAGTTTGTAAAGCTGACTATTTATCTCTGGCTTCTAGAGCTGAGGCTCTTACAAATTCTGTGTAGGTGTATGGAAGATGTAGGGAATACTTTTTACACAAATCATTTAAACCAGATAAACATACCAAAATGTGAATTTTCCAATCTTAATGAAATACCCTTATCCAAGTGAAAATGTCAAATCTCTATTGTGAGGTTAGCTGAATTGGAATGAGCAGTGTATGTTGGCAGAGGTTGTAGTCCATGACGTGACTTGAATAATCAATAAGATGCAAAACACTTTATGCTTTATCATAAGAAAGAAAATATGTAGATTTATGTAACTGTTAAAGCTAAATATTAAAAACAGTTTAAAGAGTGTTGAAATAATGTCAGGGAAGTCCACTGCCCAGTTGAGTTCTTTTTATTCCTTTGTATTTCTAAACTATAAACTGTATTTTTACATAATACAAAGAAACATTTCTAGGTGCCATTCCAAAAAGATACAGGCATTCTGAAGGGTTGGTTTGTTGGGTTTTTTTACTTTCATACCCTGTACCCTCTCTATATTAGAGTGGTTTTCTTGCATATTTTTCTGGCATCATAGAATATCTCCAGTTAGAAGAGACATGTAAGAATCATTGAGTCCAACTCCCAACATCCTTGTTAGCTTGTAAAATCTGTTTGATCCTGGTCTAATTGTGTAGCTTGAGAGACTCTGTAACTTTACGTTCCCTCTGTGTTTCTTAGAAACTAAGTGAAACGAAGGAGACAGTTCTACAAAACCCAAAAGCTTCTTTATCTGACAGGTAAGAGAAAGATGCTATACATCACAGCCTTGCACAGCAGAGTGTAAGGTGCATGTAAATGCTCTGACAACACTGCTTCACTCTATTTCCTGTCAACATTCTCTTCATTGCTGACAACCTCTGACCATCTATAGAGAACGGTTTAGTAGATGTGGCATGTTGTTATAGCCCTTGCTTAGGGTTATATCAGATCGGACTCCAAGTCTCTTGCCAGTGTCTGAGTGCGTGCTGCTGGATCCACCAATGAATCCAGACCATGATGTCTTTACAGGTTTTGAGCTGTTTTGCAGATGAAACTGTAAGGAATTTGTCAACTTTCTTGGGCTGAATATATTGAGTAGTGGCTTGTTTTGGCACTAGTAAAGCCCTCAGAAGAAAACGGGCTTCTTCCTCCTTTCCCTTTTCTTCCATCCTCAGCGAAGTGCATGTAAAACCAGCATCACGGTAACTTTTGGTATACACTGAAATAAAAGGAATGCTATTTGGTATCAGCTACAATAAACTGAAAGATCATTAATGTGTTTGTGTCTTGGTATCTTTATAGGTCTCTGTCTCCTGCATCCTTAAAGAAAAAGTCGAAAGCTGTTCCATCAGCTACACGTATTTCATCTCAGTATCTGGGGACGTTAAAGGTGTTGGAGGATAAACGCGTGCAGAACAACAGTACAGAATTTGACAAAGCAGATAGTTTACGAGCAGCTGTTTTTCAGGTAAATCTTAAAAACAAACAAGTAAAAACCAAACAAAACAACCAACAAACAAAACTATGCACATAGAAGTCCTGTTGTAAGAGTCAACACCTCCTATTTTCTTGAAGTCAATATTTCTGAGTGTATTTCTTGCATATGCTTACAGGTGTAATAATCTTTTTGTTCTGGTGGCTATGCCTTTTCATCAAATTATAAACTAAAAAGCTAGATGAGAAGGACATACAATGGTTCATAATTTATTGTCTCAGATTATTTTCAGACATGTATAATACGTATGTAGTTTAAAGTTTCTTTTCCTGGTTTGTTCTATTCAATTGTCATTTAGGAAAAGTGAAAACAAGTCCAGCGTTCTCTCCAGAAGCAAAATCTATATGGATTCTGTGTAGAATTTCATAACAATTAGTTTGTGGGTTTCAACAGATTTTTGCGACTAATCTGTGAGAAAAACTGTAATTAACAGATGCTATTCATATTGGTATGTAATTCTAATACTTGTTATGGTTCTAATACAAAATTGAGAACCTCAAATCCATATTTATATTGTCTCCACAATTTTTAAAGGTAAAAGAGGCTTTAGTTAGGACACTTGTATCTCCAGGCAGCATACCAAATATATAATTAAACCTTGAAAATTTAAGCCTGATTCTGCAAATGGTTAATAACGCTTTATGGATGCCTGAAGTCTCACTCTTCCCAGTTGGATTTTATTCTCTTTAGTTTTAGGTATTTGCAAGAGAGACCAAAAATGTAAATAGTATTCCTATATACCAAGCGATGAAAATCTTTATGCCATTCTTCCTTTTCATTTTTTTAAATGCTTACTTTTTTGGTGGTTTTTATTTTAAGATTCTGTTTTAAAGATCTTTAAGCTTTTTGATATTTTGTAGCTATGATTTTAGAACCTTAGACTTTTTTGATCATAATGTTTATGTGATCACTGTTTAGTCTTCCACATGGGGTAGTTATTTAAGTAGCACATGGAAGAAATAAGAGTAATTTTGCTGGTCATGATATTGGTGCTGCTCTAATAATATTTCATTGTTTTAACAGAACTTTTTTAGTTATACCTTAAAAAGACTGTAAAAACATAAAAGTCCTCTAATGATTCTTGCAGAATTGGTTGGAAAAGAAAAGGGCCCTTCTAATGGAATTAAAAAGAATTGAAAAGAATAAAGCTGAAAATCTAAGGAACGATGCTGAAAAGGTTTGTTTACATTCTTGTTTAAAAAGAAGTTGACAAACTGCAGTTCTTTGAAGTACACTTACCTGTGCTCTCTGCCTAATTGCATCACTCCGCTATTCTGAGGCGTCTGGTGAGTTGAAACAGTAACTGGCGTGTCCCCCTTGTTATGGTTGCTGTAAAGGTTGTGTGGCTGATGCTTCCCTACACATTTACATAAGGTATGTTAAAACTATGCTTCTTAGACTAATTTTCAGGTTTGTTTACAAAGACCTTGGGATGCCTGACCCTTCAGGTATTAAGTTTAATTTTTCATCTGTTAGAAAATGAGATTACTCCCTATCTCGAGAGGTGCTTATCTACACAGAACTGTGTTTTGAATACTACATACACAATTCTTAGATTTGTCTTTTAAATATTTAATATGTTTCACTTCTAGGCATTTAACATGTATTTCGCGTTCTTCTGCACATGTTTTGCAGGAGTAGTTTGTCTCATTTGATTAAGTTAAATTAAAAATGAGCATAGAAAAAAACATGCCATATAGTTCAAATTCAATTCTGAGTATTACTTGGAATGTTGTCTGCAAATCAATTTCTATTTCTTTATTGCTCCATCTAATCCTACGTTTGACAGAGTTTAAAGCATACTATTTCAATTATGCTTTTATATTTAAGTGAATTTAAAAGTAGACTGTTATTTTCAATGTAGAAAGAAGCTGTTAAAAGAGAGGAAGCAATTGCATCTTTTGAAGCCTGGAAAAAAAAGAAAGGAAGAGAAGCAAAGAAATTAAGTGAAATAAAGAAGGTTGAGGAACTTAGGAAAAAGAAAGCAGCAGAAGAGACTGTCCAGAGAACAGAAGCAGCACAGAAGGTCATGTGAAATATGTAAATAAATGTGTTTCCAATAAGGTTCAGGAGATTAATCCATCAAAGGACAGAAATGAACTTGATTCTAAAGTCTAAACATGGTTAATTTTTGAAGAAAGCTCATATTAGATTCTCTTCTGTTGGAAGTATGTAATGCTTACATTTGCACACAAATAGGTATTTTTCCATATTTCTATTCTATTAACTGAACGTAAAATAAACTCCATATAAATAAATTGGCAATCAACTGTTACATACTGGAAGAAAGAATTTATTCTTTTTAGGTATAGTGATATCCACTTTTGAGCAACGCTACAAACAAATATTCCAAAATTGGAATGGGTAGAAATTACCTAAAATAATAATACAGAATAAGCAAGTGGAGTATTGACAAAAAGGTGAAGGGTAAGATTTCTAATGAATTTGTGGTCCTTTTTAGGCATTTGAAAAATGGAAAGAAAGAAAGGCTGAATATTTAAGAGAGCAAAACAGAAAGGAAAAACTGTCTGAAAGAATCAGGAAGAAGAAGGAGGAGGAACTGGTTGCAGAGAAGAAGAGACATAGCATGTCAGCAGTTGAAAAATGGTACTAGTCCACTGGGTTTTGGAATATCATAGTTTCCCAAATCTTTGCTTAGAAATGCCATAGGTCTGCTGTGAGTGCTTGATGTGCTTTTCACTGGGAGACAGTGGCATGCTTGGGATCAGGCTGTACAGGCCCAATGGAGACCAAGTATGATAATGAGAACAATCTCTACAACTTCTTTCAGTTTAGTAACTTAAGTGCTTTTCTCCCCAAAAGGCTGTTGACTAAGCCTGGGCAGAAATACTGCAACTGAGAATTAAGATTCACTGAGTAGTATAATGTCTTATGTGATTAGTCTCATGCTTCATTACTAAGCCATAGGAAGGAAGGTACATGTTCATCTAAAAGTTGTGTGGAATACAGTGTATGAATGTAGATATATTCAAAAGCAAGTGAGATGTGTCTGTTGGAGAAATACTTTGTTAGTTTTACAAGCCAAGAATTTTCACAGACCGTGTGCAACTTACAGTTACCCACAGAAGCTTTGAATTTAATTTTTTTATGTAATACCAAAAAGGGAGAAAGTAGTACAGAAAAGGTGATGCCAAAATACACAGACGGTTACTTTATACCTATACGTGGTGATACAGTGTATAAAGATAGACTTTGAAGATTTTGAATATATATTCTCAATTTTTCATTAAATGAGTAAAATATCTCTTTTGACTCTAATTTAGTTCATCAATCACAGAGGCAGCATTTAGTCTGTTACATGATAATCTCCTGTTCTTCCCTCTAACTATATAGGAATGAAAAAAAGGAAAAATATATGAAACAGAAGAAAGTAGAAAAAATCCTTGAGAGAAGAAAGCAAGAAATACAACAGGCAAAAAAGGAAGAGAAAGATAAAAAGGCTATGGAGGAATATGAAAGATGGCTGGTATTTTTTTTTTTTGCATTTCATCAAACCCAAAAAGGTTAATGTAGTCATGAGTGTCATCACTTTTGTATTGTAATACTCATGGTTTGTCATGCTGTTATGAGAGATGCCAGACGATGGCAGCATGACATAGCTAGTCCCCCAGAATTCTTGAGCAAGAAGATAAAATATGGTGTGCTTGGTATTTAACGTACATGGAAAATATATTCTCCCTACCTACATGTCATAGACTTTTGAATTTCATAGTTAGTCTTTTTTTGTGACATTCCATGTCAGGAGCAACCATCTTTGAAGGGCCAACTCACCACAGCACAAAACCTGCAAACCCAGGTAGCATCACCAGCTGCAACAATGAGTGTGTGTGTATATATTCAAGGAATTCAAGGAAGCATTTAAAGTGAAGACTTCTATAACTTAAAATTGATAAAAGCACTTGTCATGAGGTTTGAGATTACTTACATTTACTAACAAGAGTGGAATTCTGATGCTCCCAAATATATTTTTCCTACGACACCTGTACTTTAGTCACAGTTGTTAAGCAGTAAAATGGTCTAGTAATCTAGTATTCTTGTCTCAACAGTAAGACAGTGGTTTTTTCCTTGCTACAGAAAGACAAACTAGAAGAGAGATCAGTAATATTCTTAAGATATATTGTTTTCTTAAAGGTGTGTCGCTTACTAGTTAAAGAAAAACCTGCATTTTTCATCCTCACCCTGTGACCAGTCATTTCTCATACTGACTTTCAAAGTTTTCTTAATTTGAGAGCATTTCTTCTGTTTTCTCTCTTCCTTGTGATTTCTGGCATGTGTTCCGTACATTCGGTCTCTGTTGCCTTTTGTAAGAAAGGGGTCTTGCAACTCAGCTGGCTTAAGCTCCTCACAGGGATTCATTTGTGCTGTCGATATCTTAAAAAAAAATCTTTTCCAGAGTCTCCAGTGGACTTTCTGGTTTTTTGCGGGGGAGAGTAGGGGGGAACGATGAGAAGTGAGGCAGGCTGATGTACAGGTGTGGGACAGATTTTAAAAGGACAATCAACCTTTACTTGTTTAACTCAGAAATATGCAGTGATGTAAACCAGCAAGAGTCTGCATGTTTTCCCTTCTCTATATTCTCAAACCTTTTTAGTCTTTGCTATAAGTCTTTTAAGATCTTATTTGACCTAGTGCCCTGTTTGAATACCTCTGATTTCTCTAATCATTGGTAAGAAGTGTTTTCTCCAGTCCCCTTTGTCAAATGATTTCCAGCTCAATTTTGTCAAATGGTTAATGCCCATTCTCAGGTTATTTCTTGCTTAGTCAATAGTCCTGGTTCACAGGCAAGGAAGTACTGTGCTTTGAGTAGTAGCTAATGCTCTGTCACAGTATGCTCGCTTACTATCTTCAATTAGCGTAGTTGTACCAAAGTATGAATGTTAAGTCTCGTTGTACATTTGACTTCCTTGCTGTCTTGGACTCTGTATGAAGGTAAAAAAATTATCCCTGTTGAGGGGAATGAAACCTGTCACCTATCACAGGCTCCCCTGTTCAAATTGTGTATAAATTCCTCAGGACATCAATTCACTCAGTGGGATTGTTAACATAAATTTAATAGTTGGAAGAATGACCAGATCTGAATGGATGCACATGTGCCTACAGGAGAGAAGCAGTTCAAAAAATGAGCAGGTGTTGGAGGATGTCATAGCTACTGAATTGGTTGGCGGAAGTATCTCTAAAATGATCTCATTTTCAGTGTTTATGTGCAAGTGTTGACTGATGTGTCTCATGCCCAGTCTTCACATTTTTACTTTCTGAAATTGTGCTGGTTTTTGCAGCTAACACACTTTTATTTGAGAAAGCATATCAGGCAAAGGTTCTGTCATCGTGTTTGGCCAGAATATTGTCTCACTTAGTGTAGTCATAAAGAAAATACACACCTTCAGTGAACTGCACGAGAGAAATGCCTGTAAAGTTCTCAATGTGTTATCAAGGGAACAAAGGTGGTATTTGCCTAGAGGTAGATAAACAAGCATCAAATCTGAGAGGGCAGAATTGTGGAAGTCTTTTAAGTGTATTATTTCAAATAAGAGGATTTTTGTTTGAAGAGAAATAAAATAGGAGTAATATAGTGGGATGCATTCTAATATGTTTTCGTTAACATTCGACAGAAATAAATGTGTAAATTCATCCTCAGCTTTTCTGAACCAGGTGTTGACCATAATGCATGGGTAAAAGAGACATATAAATCTGCTTGTAGTTCTTCTAAAATATAAGAAACCTCCTGCTTTTCTGTTAATGGAAATACTGTTACTTATACACTCATTGTGTGAATGTTTGATAACGTAAGTGCATAGAGAAGATTACTTATTAAGCATGAAAATAAATGCCCTGAAAAGGGCTATTAACACTTGTAAATTACTAACATAAAAAGGATAATCTTGAGCTGAGATACTTTAGTATTCCTGAGGATATTTAAGCTTCTGATTTTTTTGTTTGTTTCATAGTATTTGCCTCTTGCTACTCACCAAGTACTCTTCAAGCCAATCTAGATGTTACGTTTGATAAGTGATCATTTTTTTACTTAATACAGGCTACCAGTGTCTGACACTTGTCATTGACATGCAGCTATCCTTAGAAGTAGGATGTGGAGAAGAATCATATACGAAGTTTATAATGACAGATCAGTTGAGTTTCCATTATTTTTGAGATAGAAAACAGGTACGAAGATTACTGTAGAGAAAAGTGAGTATCCTACATGTGTTATATTCTCCATTTTACGCGGTAAACATTAGTCTAGCATGAGTTGATGAGAAATAAGGCTGCTTTCAAATAATTTTCAAAGATCAACATAGAAAGGTTAAATGCCTTAGAACAAGTTTGAAATTTTACCTTGAGGTTGAGCATGCTCAACACCTTTTTTTGGCATACTAAAGCTGTTTAAAAACATCAGGAAATGATGTACTGGATGAGCCTCATGGATTTGTTGCTTTTCTGGTTTAGAAACAGCTGATGTGGGTTATTCATTTGATGTAGTTTAATAAGATCTATCTGAAAATACTTTCTGTATTGGAATTTTAATCTCCTGGCATTGCAATATGTTAGAAATAAGGCTGTTATTGTTATTCCTCTTAAATGTTTTAAGGCTTCTGTACTATCTAAAATTCAGTTATTATGTAGCAGTCATACTGCTAAAGAATGTGATCTTCCCAGAATTTTGTAAGTGAAATTCATCTTACTAGGCTATTGAGTAGGAAACTTCCACAGAGAAATCAAGCCATACAATCAAGTTGATCTAGTATATGACAAACTACAGTTATTGTTTTCATCTTTCACTATTTCTATTCCTCTGTTAGTGCAAATAACATCTAGTTTATTATTTTGGGGAAGATTTATATCAGTTATGTCTTGTGAGAATATGAACTGTGGTTAGGACTAGAACATAAAAGCTTTGTGTGTTGAAGGCAGGGAAGAAGCCGGTAAGTCTTCATGTCAAATTTATCTTTTAAAAACCAGTTAAATTAACTCAAGACTCTTCCCTTGGCACTGGGATTCATTCATGAAAGTAGGATCTTCGAATCCCAACATTCAAAACTGAGACGTTAAAAAAATCCAAAGCTACTTTCATTCTCTTCCTGGGTGGGTGTATAATTTATCTTTGGTTTGGGTTTTGGTTTGATTTGGGGTTTTTTTTGGTGCTTCAAAATACTGACTGATAGGCTGCAAAAGAGGCAAGGACTAGGATTGAATTTAGCACAATTGATGATAATTTTAAGCCTGCATATCCACATTGCATCTTTACGACCGATGGTGTATATGCCAGTTGTTGATCCTAAGAATGAAGGCGCTGTTCACGTGCCAGAAAGCCAGCTGCTTGAGACCTTTTACCACCTGTCAAGTGGGGCACTGTAAGTTATGCTCTGGTCCATAGTGTCAGCCTTGGTTCCACCAAGGTTCTGACCTGCTGGAGAGCAGCTCTGAGGAAAAAGACCTGGGAGTTCTTGTGGACAACAGGATGACCATGAGCCAGCAAT
>JAOXNO010000033.1:34614998-34692904 GCA_028565335.1 Limnodromus scolopaceus | reverse complement strand
AGAGAGGTGGTGGAGTCTCCTTCTCTGGAGACATTCAAAACCCGCCTGGACAAGTTCCTGTGCAACCTGCTGTAGGTAGACCCGCTCTGGCGGGGGGGTTGGACTAGATGATCTCCAGAGGTCACTTCCAACCACATATGATTCTATGATTCTATTATAAGAAGGAAAGTACTTTAAGTCAGTAAGTGGTGTGATCAAGCATGTACCACAAACCTGCAAGTACGATACAAGGCAAATTGGCACCTATAAAGAACTAAATTGCAGATGCAGATGTACTCTTATGATGCCGGTCCTCATAATGGTGAAATGGTAGTAATTTTTGCAAAGAAGAATGCTTATTTTATATAGAATAGAAAAATATAATAATTAAAAAATAATTGTAAATAATTGTAAATTACTTTTTGAATGACATGTCGCTTGAAAATCATTAGTTAATCAGGCACAAAAAGACTATTGCAAGTATCTTGCTTATCCTTCATCATCTTAACTGCCCATTGCTCTTTGAAACAAGAGAAAATATCATCAGAACCTTGCAGTGTTTAAAATGTTAGACAGATATTTGTTTATAAATAAATTGTTTACTTCCCAGTTTGTTCTAGTACATGACAAGTGGGATTTTGTAAGTCCAGAAAGTTACAAAGAAGCATCCATTTTCTCATTACATGAGAACAACATATTTAGCATTGTGATTTAGGTATCCTCTTAAAGAAAAGAAGTAATTAAATGAGACTAATTATGTATGAGACAAATAGAGTACTTAATCCACTAAGCCTTCTGTTGAGCTTTTTGTTCAGATAGTGCACAAAACCAGCCCATCCTTGAGACAGTAACCTTAATTTTAAATGACATCAGATGTCACAGCCTCTTGTGTTGCGTTGTGCAATGTGTGTGACTGAATCCCTGAAAGGGACGCGCTGAGCTCCAAAAGGCAAATCTCCATTGCATGTTAACTTTTCATTTTACACAAGAAAGGTGTTACAATAATTGTAGCTTTTCTGTTGGTGGAGTTGGCTTTTTAGGGCATTTTTTTTGTTTGGCTTTTTTTTTGGTTTGGGTTTTTTGACAAGTCTTTTTATTCTCAGGAAAAGAAAGAGAAGAGAGAGCAGCTGGAGAAGAAGCAAAAGAAATTGCAGGCTGTCCGTGGGGATGAAGTATCTTCTCCCTGGAGTCCACCTGGCAAAGTCACATATTCAATGAATTACTGATCAGTCTATTGATTTCTATGAGAAGAGATGATCTACAAATTTTTGACAATGGCTAGTCATTATTTCAATAATAGCTGGTTTTCACTGAATCCATAGTAGATGCTTTTGTAATTCTACATTTAACTTAGTTTTGCTAAATCCCGTGTTACTTCATTGCTTTTTGATGAAAGTGTATATTCAAGATATGTAAGGCTGGGCTCTGGCATTTTTTTCACCCAGTAAGTAGCACAATGGTTATTTTTAAGTTACTAGGCCACACTGCTGAGGGGTTGTCTGGAAGAAATGCTTTGTGAAGGGCAGGATGATGGGTAGGGAGATGTTGCTCTCTTCTGGTGACAGAAAGAAGACAAAAGGCTAAGCATTGTGATAGGGAGATGTCATTTTCATACATGAAGACACAAGCTACATAGGAGATAATATAATTCTTAGATTATGTTACATTATGAAATATAAAAATAGCTTTTAAATTAAAACTGCATCAAGCAGAAACAAGATTTCTTGGGGACAAAACCAGTCAGCCATATGATGGTACAAAAGAATTAAACTGGGATCTGTATAATGTAAAATGATCCAGGACTAAGGCAGACTAACCCTTAATTTCATTTCAGGTGTCAATATACATTCCATAGATTTCCTGCATCCTACAGGAAACAGCAGATTTAGAGGTATGGTTTTGCAGTTCACACAAAATCTTACATAAAAACTGCAAGAGCAGAACAGTGGTACTCTTATGAGGCAACATTAGACACTGAAAATTACTTTTTTTGAATTTATTTTAAAGGCTTCCCTGGTTGTTTTTACATGATCAAGTAAATCCTTCCCGAACATCTTCTCATCATTGCTAATGAGCTAGTTGCTGTAGTAAATTAATTAAATTTCTTCTGGATTTTTTTTTATGTCTGTTTGCCTCACTGTTTTGAGAACAATGGCAAGACTACATATCTTTAGAGATCTTCAAATCTCTTGATTCCCTACTGTCTAAACTCAAGCTGGTACTTATGTTTGCATTTTCTTGTTTGAATTTTAATAATCACTCTAAATCAGATTTGCTGCTTAAGTGTATACTTTAAAAAAAAAAGAAACAAAACCAACATCACCATCCAAGAAATAAAAAACCTACTCTTTAAATTATAGATATATTTTCTCAAATGAGAGTCTTGCTCCTTTTTAGACTGACAGCCTCCTTGGGAAGTAAAAGGAGCATTTGAGAAATAGACTTGCCTTTTTCACTCGAGTTCTGTGCTGTTCATAAATCACTGGGATACTCATTAATTCTGCATTTCATGTAACACTGGCGCATCTCCTCAGAACACAAAACCCACAAGACCAGCAACCAGATGAATTTATTTAGCTTCTTGATGTTTCTTGCTTGTTTTTTTACATTTTAGTAAGAGCCATTGAGCATTAGAGACGTTTGTTTTGTCCATAACTCACTCTGTTGTCAGAATGCTGTACTGGTGAAATTTATTGCTGGTATGTATGTAAAAGTGAAATCAGAAGGGTATCTATTCTGTCTCCTTGTGGAGTATGGTTCCTGTTCATTATTGTTAGTATGAAATCTAGTTCTGTGAATTTGTCATTCAGATCTTCTGCAAAGTTTACGAGAGGCAGAAGTGGGTGCTAGAAAGCAAAAAGATAAGTTGTATTTGTTAGAACAGTAGGTAGTTGTATTGTTATCACAACTTACCTAATTTCTATCAATAAACAAGTGTAGAAGAAGCCTTGTAAGATGTATACTATTTCTGTTGCATATGATCTATTGTCAGTGTCAAGAATTATTTGCTAATCTTGAGAATAATGATGAGGTTTCACCAGTAGTTGCACTGGATTTGTCTACAGCCAAATCATCAGATTTGATCCATTGTGAGGAGTGGTTGCAGATTTGATACAGCTTCTTCTTGATTATGAAGTATGATTTATTGCAGGATCAGGCTAAAGTATATTGCCTGGTATTTTGCTCTGCATATCGCAACTTCCATTAGCCTTGCATGAGCCTTGTTCATGGTGGCCCTGCTGTGTATTGGGATTTTTGAGCAGGTCTCTGCTTGTCCTGCCCCTTTCTGCTAGTTCTGCCTTAAAAGCCAGTATTACTGGACCTGGCTTTTATTCTTTAATTTGCTTCTAGCCTTCTGTCACTGGACTGCTCACCCAGAAATGTTGTGACTGGAACAGTTTTTGTTCTGCTGAAGAGTTTATAGAGAAGTGAGGGACCTTTATGACACCCATCCTTTGATTATACACAGTCTGCAAGTAATGCACACTTGATGTCTTCCAGTGGACCTTAATGACAGTAGTGACTTTTTTGCCCCTTCTGTGAGACTCAATTTGTGCAAAGAGTCATCACTCAAATGCTGAAATTCCAGATAGGGCAGCATTCATACATGGTTCATGCTAAGCTCGCTGTTTTTCATTTGGGCAGAGGAAGACATCAGTCAAGAAGGGGAGAGGGCAGGGGGGAGGGGCTGGAGTGCTGGCTGGAGCTTTCAGAAGCACCCTGTGGCCTGCACTCTGCTCTTGCAGAGCTGCTGGAGCCTGGCTGTGTTCCTAGGACGTTGGTGGGGTTTCTTTGTGCAGCTTTCTGAGCTTCCTGCACTGCAGCATTGCAGCACGTTGCGCTCCACAGAAGTCTCCAGTTAGGGAGTCCTGCACGTTAGGTGTTTTGGAGAGATCCAGCAAATCCAGATAGTTACCTGGCTTAAGCCAGGGTCTAGTACGGATATTGCAGAGAAGTGAATACAAGGATTTCATAAACTCTGGGTCTAGCTCTGGCTGTTACCTCCTGGAAGGTCAGGCAATTTTTCCAGCAGTAGTGGTATCACAATGACAGTGTGGGCATCCAAACAGAAAGCAGAACCTGCTGCTCACAGAAGCTGTCAAGAAGTTGCCAAGAGCAGCTTCAGTGGGCAGAGTAGGCTAAAACTACAGATACCAGCAGGAGAGAGGTAGCAGAATTACAGAACAGGCAGAATGCCACAGGCCTGGCAAATCAAAATTAACCCCCCAAAATTTTATGGGCCAAAATACTGGAACGCACTCAAGCATTTAGGCTGGAGCTGTGATGTGCGTTATCTGTCTGCTAGGCTTAAAGCACTTGGAGCCTTGAATTCAGGTTTAGTATGTCAAGAAATTATAGTTATCACGGGAGGATGAGATATGTAGCAGACAGCAGTTTGCTGCACGGCTGTCAAGATCAGATCAGGAGAGAGTGAGGCAGAGCCTGCAGCCTGTGTGAAACAAATCGTCTGGATCTTTATTTTTGCAGTGTCCAGCTGGAGCGAGGAAGGCGGGTCCCTGCACTGACAGGTGTGTAGTTGAGGGGTGCAAATGAAGAGGATGGAAGAGGTAGTGGCAGAGCCGTCGAAGGGTTTGTCATGTGCCTGTGCCTAAGCTGGGTACTGCATCCTTACTGGCTTTAAGCCTTCAGGTGAGTGGATAGAAAATTTTTGATAGACGATTGAAGCGGGAAGATGCTGGTAACATCTTTCAGAGGAGTGGTATACCCAACACTCACGTAAATTCACAACTTTTCAATTAGGAAAACATGCTGAAGATCCACAGTTGCTACAACTGTGTGTTTAACTTTTATTGTAAAAGTTTGAGAGCTTTTCCTAATTTCACACTGTGAAAAGTTGGATGTGTTACAGCATGATGCAAACGTTGTAGAAAAAATCAAGCTGAGAAATATGAACATATGTACATTAATTTATAAAAATGTACATGTATCTGTAAATCCTGTTAATATGCTTATTGATCATAGAGGGAAAATATTTTGGTATTTAATAAAGGATATTTTAGTATAGTGTCCTCAGTGTTTTCTCATATCCTGGTATACAGATCTTTACATAAAGCTGTAATGCATGTAAATGAACTACGTGGTGTCCCTAAGCACAAGCTATTCTTTCATCATTGTTAATATGACAAATAGACAGGGAACTGTGTCAGAGCTTCTGGCACTACAGCTCACAGGCTGCAGCTCAGTTGTGCTTGCTGCTACACTATCGCAAGTTAACACCTGAGGAACATGGGGGCTGCCAAGTAATGACCTGGATGATAAATATCTCATTTTTTTCCACAGTATTTTTTTTCTAGCATTAAGTTATTGCACTGGTGCACTAAAAGGAACAGGTTCATGACTCAATTAAACAAACTTTAAAAATTTGTGCTTCATATAGGCCTGCCAAAAACTGAAGCACTGATCTACCCAGTGCTGTCCAGCCACAATGTAGGCACATGACCAAAATGCCTCACCCCTCTTTCTCTGGGACCATCTCTTTGAAGAGGGAAATTTGTATAAATTAACCAAACAAGATAGGATTACATTAAGGATAAGTAATTTTCTATTCCAATTCTCTCATTCTGGGTAGGAAAGATTGTGCACTCTTTACTGTCATACCTTCTTTTTCTTTCATTTTCACAAAATACAAGGCCATTAGATCATTTTACCTGGTGTGTATATCATGAACTACTTTGTTTCACTCAGTCGGTTGTGTGTTGAACTGAGTCACTTGCGTCTGACTCACAGGGATGAACTAGTTTGGGTTGTGAGCAGTGATGGCAGCCTTGGCAGCAAGTCAAGAGCTGAACTTGCTCTAGTATGTCAGTGTCTTTCTTGCATGGGGGAGGCCAAAACGGGACATGGTGCTCCAGATGCCCTCTCACTCCCAGATGCCCTCCTGAGCAGCAAGACCACATTTTTCCTTCACTGTCAACGTACTTATAGAAGCCCCTCTTGTTGCCCTTTAAATCCTGTATGAGCTTTAACTCTTACTGAACTGTGGCTTTACTAAATTATTCAATGCTCACTCAAGTAATGTGTCTATGTATATCTCCTGAGTGGCGAGTACTGTCCACCATCTGTGTGCTTGCTTACTGTCTGAACTCAGGCAGGAGAGCCCTGTTCATGCACATTGGCCATCTGCCACACTTGCTCAACTACCCATGTGTCAGAATTGACTGGTTTTGTGCTCTGACGAGGATGCTTTTGATGGTAAACCAACTCTCCTGCATCCCTTTGCTCTCCAGGGAAGTTTCCTGTGACTCCTTGCAAAACAGATCCCTGAACAAGCCATCATTTTTGCTCTTGAACGCTAAGGTTGTGGTTCTACTATTTCTCTTGCTTGCTTCTTACAGGATTGAAAGCTTCACAGTCTCAGAGTCATGGCAGCCAAGTGGCCATCAGCTTTCACAGCCCAGACTAGTTCATCCCTGTAGCCATGCAATAGCTAAGCTCATGTCCCAGGTAACTCTTAGGTCATCAGCACTTCCACCTTCAGATTTCAACTGAACCATTGGCTTTTAAAGAACAATTTCTAAAATTTTAATAACATTTATTAGATAGATTTTCCCCTAATGGATAATAAAGTAATTGCAAAACTCTTACCTCATTATTTCAGCCTGAAGCATGGAGAAGTCTGCTCATATTAGCAGATTGCATTCAGGCAATTAAGCTATGTTTTCAACATAGCACTGGATTTTAGCTCCTACACTCAAAACAGAAGAAAAGTGACAATAGAAGCCCGTGATATTACAAGGTATTTTTCTTTTTTACTACTATTTCATTTATGAATAGTCTTTTTCTGTGATGCTTTTATTTTGGTAGTTTCAGACTAGCACAGCTGAACTTTTTTTCATTAAATCTTCATTTAAAGAATAAGTGAGAAGTCCCATTATAGGTTAATAATTTTTCATGAATAGAAATATAAAATGAATATATATTCATTTTCATGAATATAAATTGGGATGTCCAGTCCTAGTTGATAACAAGTGATAGGAGGATAACATTGTTTTCAAGCATCATTAACTCTCAACAAGTGAAGTAGGATGTTCCACCATTGGACTGTTTTAATGCCAAAGTATAGCATAGATATTAAAAATAATACCCTGGTTGACTTATATTTTCCTTTGCACCTTTTAACATGGCGTAATAAACTGTGGAACCATCCCCACATGCTGCTTTCTAACAAAATAATAAGGAAAAACAACAGGAACCAAAAAGTTAGAGGAAGGGAAAATATACACGATGTCCTCAATGTATTTCACTTTCTTAAAGGAAGCATCTGTAGAATAATGAAGAATAAAGGACATTTTGTGAAAAAAATTCTTAGCAACCCTGAATTCCTATACGCTTCTCAACACTTCTGATATTGAAATATGAGGTTGTGGAGGGGTGATTTAGCACCTAGTCTAACAGGCGGATCTTGAAACACTGCAGCTGGACAGAAAAACTGCTCCCATACTGAAAGGCTTCCATGAGACCTGGGGATTGCAACTTCTCTTTCTTGACACAGGCTGGATGATCTCCAGTCTTCCCTCCCCATACCAGAAATACTGTTTTTCTGACAGCTGTAAGCAAAATATGAGCAGAATTTAACACAGTCAATAACTAACCACTGAAGATAACTTTCTACGCTTCCCAGATTTTATTTTTGTCTAAGTAGACCCTTGTTTATATGCTTTTTACTGCTTATATCATCTACCACTGAAGGAGAATGTTGTTCTTGATTGAAATGGGAGCAGGAAAGATTTATATTGCAAAAGCTCAGGCAGCAAAATGAAAACATTCAAGCTCTTATTTAAACTTGTATTGGCTGTCATGGTGAAAGAGAGGACACCAGGGAGAAAATAAAATTGACCAGTACTGTCATTATTAAATTTATCATTTGTAGAAACGTTAGTGGGTATCAACATGGTGCTGGATGCTGCATAAACAAAATGGAAAGATGACTTGCCACAGAATGCTCCCCATCCCAGAAAACATGTAATGGAGATTTAGTTGAGGGCACAAGGAGAGCGAAGGTGGTCTTGAGAAGGTAGCAGCAG
Source organism: Limnodromus scolopaceus (assembly GCA_028565335.1). Lineage (NCBI taxonomy): Eukaryota > Metazoa > Chordata > Aves > Charadriiformes > Scolopacidae > Limnodromus > Limnodromus scolopaceus. The sequence continues at coordinate 34,684,880 of JAOXNO010000033.1, read as the reverse complement.
TTTCTAAACAGCAGCCATTGTACAGTTGTATCAACAGCTCCTGGCAGTTTGATTTCACAGGCCACCAGCTGCTGTCCTTTTTTGCCATCTTGCCTTCAACTGACAAAGCTAATGTGCTCATTTTCCCCTTGACTCTTCTGCTGACTATGCTGTCAAGCATGCTCTGGTTGCCTTTCTTCTGATGTACAAAATTTCCTGTCTTTCGTACTTAAGATACCAAATAACTCTTTCCATTCTAGCTGTCATACAGCACCTCCAAAAGAGATCAATCTACTCAAAGAATGAATCTGCCATCAGTATTGCTGTACAATTTAAAGTATTTTTACAGCATTAAATCCTAACATCAGCTTGATACTTATTTTCCCTTAAACAGATGGTAGTGCATCAAGCTGTTAAATTTCACTGCAGCAAAAATGACATTCTACTTAAAGTTTCTATTCCTCATGAGAATCAATAAAGTGTAGGAACGCTGCATTAGGGAAATGCTCTTTGCAAACCACTATGCATTTGTAACATATGCAAAGCAAGGGCTCGTAACGACCCCTGATTTTCAAGGGCAAACTATGTTTTTTGGCTTACCAAGTTATCACTAGAAAGAGAGGTTATGTGCAAATAATATCGGGGCAATGACAGGTGGAAACAACAGGATAAATAGCTCAAGGCACAATGTAGCAAGTGCACGTTAAGTGTTTCACAAAGCCTGTCTACTGATTTGCAAGTCAAATATCCTGTACACTATTCTCTTTATGATTCACCTTTTCTCACGCAGATATTTGTTTTAAATAATCATGTGCACTGGTTAAAGCAGTCATAAAAGAAAGAGCGGGGAGAGTTTTACCTGTGTATGCAATCCTTGCTGTCGGTCTGTAAAGCTACATGTAGAAGTAAAATTATAAAATAGGCATGGATGCAACACAGAGGTTGCTAAAAAAGTCTAACTGGCAAGACTGTACTACTTGAAATGACTGCCACCAAGGAGGGACATGAAGTGTGCCAGCCTACAGCCCGGGCTCAGGGCCTCTGCACGAGATGCCACCGGACCTGGTTTTCTGCACAGCTGTGCTGTTGGGTTCATATAAAGGTGTCCCAAGGGGCCATGCCACAGAGCTCGTGGACTGTCTCCCCACTGATGGGGTAAAACAGAGCAAGGACAAGACTGGTCAGTGGCTTTTCGTACAGGTTTCACTCTTTGCTTTAGACTGAACGTCTCTTTTCCGACCTGCCAGTTTGAGAAAATGCCTCTGAGCAAGCTTCTGCCCACACGTGCCAGAACAGGATTAACTGTGGGCAGGATGTATTATAGTTGTAACTGGCAAGGCTGTGTTTTCATCATTTTAAACATTTATTTCTTAAAAAATGGACAATCTGTTGCCACAGTAAAACATTCCATGGGCATAAGTGAGTCTTACTCATCTTTAGCAAATGAGGCAGTCAAGAACTAGCGTACATGTCTTTGTTGCTCTTGTATGAGACCTAGGTTGCCTTTTAATACTATTAAGAATTCTTAAGGGAAAAAACAAGGATTATTATTATGGCCACACTTAAAATCCTAGCAGCTGAAGAACAGATCCATCCTGCCTTATGAATCCTGAACCCCAGCTCTGCAAAACAAAGCAGGATTTTCAGGTGTTAAGTATTGGAACTTACCAGAGATTTCACTTACATAAATGTCCAGCCATACCTGGAATAAATTAGAGCACTCACAGTTTACAGGTAGTGTGATACATTTGATGCACAAGGTATCATGAAAGAGATCGTCCCAATGTTCCATGGGAACAGGTTAGAGCTGTTATTTCCCATGTTAGATGAGTGCAGTTTCTCAACCATGAGTCACAACCAAATCAGAGGTCAGAAAATACGACTTCTTAATTCCCAAAACTGTATTGTCTCCTGCAGATGTTGTTGGTTTTCTTAAAGGGCTTTAACTGTGCAAAAATCATCGTAAAGGCTTCAGGTTCTGCCAGATTAATTTACTGTATTATTCCCCCCACCCATCACACACAGTCTTTGATTGTTGAGGAAAATGGGAACTTGTATTTCAGATATTTATACTGTGAGGTATCAAAGAGCTACCTAAGGACACTGAACAAAGCTCAGCAACCACATCAGTGTGACCTGAAAGATCCTCTAAGCCCCAAATCCTGGTGTTAGTAGCCAACGTGGCCCATCTCTAGGAGAAAATTCAGTGCCTGAACATCAGCACTTAGTGTGCTGCAGATTCATCAAGTTAGCCAGGGTGACACAGTGTCATGCTCTTCTGTGGCTCACAAGATGAATTAATGGGAATTTCCATGGAAAACGAGTGCTGGAGACAAACCTTAAACAGGGCACGTAGAGAAAATCTGAAACTGTTCATTTCAATGGGCTGTGACCAGTGTGACTGACCAGAGAGAGACATACTGAGAGACTTGAGGGGAAAGTTGAGGAATAGAAAGTACCTGGACATAATCAGAGGAGACTGTTGAACCATCCAACAGTTTGATTAAAATATGTATTAAAAGATTTTGGGGAAACAGGCAACCAGCTACAGACCAAAAGTCATAGGCTGCATTTCCCCTCCATCTAAACAGATGAGAACATACTACTTTTTAAAAGTGGTGATTCATGAAGCGAGCAAGTGTGATCCCCTACTCTGCTTGTTGTAGCACAGATGTCGTGGGCCTGCCGTGACTGCCCTGACCTGCCCCCAGAGCTGCACGAGCGAGAACTGGAGCAAAAAGTTACATTTTCACATTTTCTGTAGGGTTTAAGTTCCAGACGAAGTGCAAACTTTTTGCAGTTGGACTGCTGGATTCTCTGCCACCACCGTGTCACCAGCCTTGTTCCTGCCTGCCCCCTGCCACCCTCATCACCTCGCTCCCACCCTCTGTAGTACTTTCCTCCCTCCATCAGGCTGCCGGCATTTTGCCCCAGACACAACATCACTGCACCAGCTCTTGAACCGCACGCACTGTGCCTGCTGGGGAGCCCTAAAAGCATCCATTATACATTTATAACTACCCCCCGCTGCCTCATGGAGCTGACAGCACGCAGCTTCTGGCATGGCAGTACCTCAGGGACAGGGATGGAGCAAACAAGATGGCAGCAGAGAGAGGCGGCTGGGAGCCTGGCCGAGCCGGCTGCAAGCAGAGAGGCTTTCTGCTGGTAAGCATAGCTTCTGCTCAATTACTTTTTTTTGTGACTCTCACCAGAAATGTTTGAGTATTTCTTGTGGCCACTGACCCCAACAAAACGGGGCTCAAAACTTTTTGAATGCAATTGAAAAAAGAAACAACCAACCAACCCACCAACAAACTAAACTTTATTTCATTTCTGATACGGTATTCAGGCTTTCAGCGTCTCCGGGGAGCCAGACCCCTTGTAAATATGATTATGGTGAATATTTCACTTGTATTGCATGTGGTCCATTACACAAAACCTTGCGTGAGCAGGGACCCGGGCTGACGGGGCAGGCGGGGTCAGCAGCTTTCCCAGGCGACCGCTGGAACGGGGCTAAGTGCTGCTGCTGGCTGGCGCTCCGCCGGCGAGGAACAAAGCACTTTGGGCAGCTCAGTAAACCCAAAGTCTGCATTCAATTATGGATGGGGAACGTCTGTTTTGACTGAAACTCTTGAAATAGCTTAGTTTACTTCTTCTAGGAGGGAGAACTTTGGAAATGCGTATTTCTGAATTATTTTTAATTGCCATGCAACCTGGAATAAATGCTGCTGTCCTCCCTTCACTTCCTGTGGGAAGCTGATTTTTAGCTGAGATTCACTTTGCCAGCTAATCACAGAATCACAGAATCGCCTAGGTTGGAAGGGACCTTTGAGATCATCTAGTCCAACAATAAATAAAAAAAAACCCAAAAAACCAAACCACCAAACAAAACACACACACCAACACTAAACCATATTCCCAAGCACCATGTCAATTCATCTTTTGAATATCTCCAGGGATGGTGCCTCAACCACTTCCCTGGGCAGCCCATTCCAATGCCTGATAACCCTTTCAGTGAAGAAATTCTTCCTAATATCCAACCTGAACCTCCTCTGGCACAACTTGAGGCCATTTCCCCTTGTCCTATCTCCTGTGACTTGGGAGAAGAGACCGACCCCTGCCTCTCTACAGCCTCCGGTAGGTAGTTGTAGGGAGCGATAAGGTCTCCCCTCAGCCTCCTCTTCTCCAGGCTGAACAATCCCAGCTCCCTCAGCCTCTCCTCATAAGACTTACTCTTCAGACCCCTCACCAGCTTCATTGCCCTTCTCTGGACCCACTCCAGCACCTCAATGTCTTTTTTGTGGTAAGGGGCACAAAACTGGACACACTACTTGAGGTGAGGCCTCACCAGTGCTGAGTACAGGGAGCTGATCACCTCTCAGGTCCTACTCACCACACTGTTCCTGATACAGGCCAAGGTACTGATGGCCTTCTTGGCCACCTGGGCACACTGCTGGCTCATGTTCAACCAGCTGTCAACCAACACCCCCAGGTCCTTTTCTGCCAGTCAGCCCTCCAGCCATTCTTTCCCAAGCCTGTAGCGCTGCTTGGGGTTGTTGTGACCCAAGTGCAGGACCTGGCACTTGGCCTTATTAAACCTCATCCTGTTGGTCTCAGCCCATCAATCCAGCCTGTCCAGATCCCTCTGCAAAGCCTTTCTACCCTCCATCAGGTCGACACTCCCACCCAACTTGATGTCTTCTGCGAACTTACTGAGGGTGCACTCGATCCCCTCATCCAGATCACTGATAAAGATGTTGAAGAGAACGGGCCCCAGTACCGAGCCCTGGCGGACACTACTCATGACCGGCCACCAAATGGATTTCACTCCATTCACCACCACTCTCTGGGCCCAGCCCTCCAGACAGTTTTTAACCCAGTGGAGAGTATTCCCATCTAAGCCATGGGCAGCCAGTTTCTCCAGGAGGATACTGTGGGAGACTGTATCCAAGGCCTTGCTAAAGTCCAGGTAAACAACATCCACAGCCTTTCCTTCATCCACCAAGCGGGTCACTTTGTCACAGAAGGAAATCGGGTTTGTCAAGCAGGACCTGCCCCTCATAAACCCGTGCTGGCTAGGCCTGATCAGCTGAGTGTCCTTCATGCGCTGCATAACGAGGGAGGCTGCATTAAATGGCAGTAGCAAGGGCGGGCCATGGACAGGCCATTACCACCCTGTAAAGAAGCTGTGAGGGATCCCACTCAGCTGTGCCTAGACCACAGGATCACTTTTTACCCTGAAGGTCTCCTTGTGCCAGTGCGATCCCGCAGGGACCCCCTGCTCACTTGTGTTCAGCACTCGGGCTTGACAGTTGTAAGGTGCAAAACAGTTAGCGTCAATGTTTTAGTAAAAGAGCATTAGTACAGCTAGACCTTGGAAACCTAAACTTCTGTGAACATGGATGCACATACATAGTTGCTAATGGATCTGTGTAGGGCACCAGGAACTGCTTATTTTTCTTCATGCATGCTTTATAACAATTCATTGGAAAAAGGAGTGTTGCTGTATATTCTTAGAGGAAAGAGACCTGATGAAAACAGTAGGGAAACTAGAGACCAATCTTTTATTACTATACTGAAAATATTATAGATGTGTGTCCAAAATGTTGTCTCCTACATCTAACATACAGGGTTGCGATATAGTATAACTCATCTCCTGTATTAATGTGGCCTGGCATACTATTGCTTGCTAAAATGCGGGTGAACACAAAGCTATTTGAAACTGCTTCTCTAAGGGGAGATGGCACATCACCCAAGCCTGTATGCAATCTACAGATCAGCATTTGGAAAGTCTTAACTTGAAGTCAGTGTACTGCTGAGAAGGCCTGGTGAAAGTTGCCATGCTGATGCTCAGCATCACCATGGTAAATGCCTCTGGAAAAGCTTGAAGATGATCTGCCAGCTGCCTGGTCTCTGCAGAACACTTAAATACTGGCAACGGCACAAATAGAGGGATGTGAGATGACCAAGAAATGCTTTAGAGGGTCATTTGCATTCAGTAGTAGCTGGAGGATTCACTTGTGTAAACGAGGGACAGGAAACTGGGGAGGAAGGGGTTTCTAGAAAGCTTATTTAGATGATGGGAAACAGCTGTGGCAGCTCCCTGAGCAGTGTCCCAGCTGTAGGAACTGAGGAATAACAAGAACTTTCCAGCTCTGTCTTCAGGTGTAGTTTAGCTCTGAGTTTCACTCTTCGTGCTTAGAGTTTTGTGGTCTGGATCGTGATCACTTCTGACTTGCTTCTTCCTGGGGTGCCTTCATCTGGGCTTTCCTTGCTGGTTTAGGGTGCAGGTAAGTTGCTTGACATGAGCAGTATGGGATTCCCCAGAAGAGGAGGAATCTGGATGGGTGATGTCCAGGGAACATAGATGATGCCAGTGCTGCATACAGGGGACGAGAAATGGAGGGTAATGGCAGGGGTCATTGAGGAGTCAGGCAGGCAGCACCAGTGAAAAGGAAGGAGTGGAAGTCACAAGTCCTTTCTATTCATTATCATCTATTTTCTATTCTGCCAGACACTTCTGGCAGAATTAGGGCTGTATATTTGTTAATTGTAATTAGCAAAGCCTTGTATTTCTACATGGGTTTACCTGATGGAAAATGCATGTTTAGGTACTGCAGAAAGGCAACGAGTCTAGGATTCCTCTGGTGTTTCCCCTGAATACACATTACTATTATTCAGTTAGTGCACTTCCAGTGTGATTCCTATATTTCAAAAAGAAAGCAGATAGATGGGAAGGGTACAGACAATCCACAGTAAAAATCTGGGAAGTGCTAGGAAGGAAATATGGTCAAGTAAATCTCACAGTGAGCTTTGCCAGAGGGAATACTTGCCATGAAAATACACAAGTTAAAAAGAAAAATAAATGTAGCAACAAAGGAAGCTTTAATTAAATTAAAGTATAGAAAAGTAAGAGAAAAGCGAAATTCCAGGACCTAAACAAAGGCATAAAGAAAAGATTAAGATAAAAATGTTGGTACAATTAAAAAGGTAGGTGACAGAAAATGGATTAAACACAGCTAAGAAAAGATTGATTGGAGGTATCCACTCAACAACAAAAAGCCTTGGGGAAAACTTGGCTTGCCCATGCTTGCTGGAGAAACTACAGATAGTGACTCTGAATGTTTATGTCCACTCTCCAAAAATAGTATTATTGTAAGATTATTTCTGCTAATCGTATGATATTCTGTAATCTCTTTTTGCTTGACATCGTACAGCAACTGTGATATCAGACTGTCTTGATTTGATTGTGGTGCTTAAAGGTTCTCAAATGTGTGGTTCTTTGACTGTGTTAACAGCAGGCTCACAATATCTGTGGTGAAATAGCATTGTGGAAAATGCAGTTCAAACTGCTAAAAGCATGTTTTAAAATTCAAGCTAGTACTTAGCACTATTAAATTACAGCACGGCACTCTGGAAACTGGCACTGCCACTTGAAAGTAGGATTCTCACTTGCTGAAGTGTTGTTTAATAGAAGGCTTTAAAACCAGAAAGGTTAGAAAATCTTCACAACCAGGGAAAGTTGTGTGCATCTGTGTAAAGTATTTGGTAAGACATGGCCCAAGAGACAGTGTTCTCTTTTGAAGTGATTTTTCACTCCGATGGGTAGCTTACAAAGCAGGGGTATCCTGTGAGGAAATGGGAAGTCTCAGGACCTTCACTGGAGATGTGTCCTGGGTCTCAGTTCCTAAATAGACCGGGCTACTGAGGGGTGACTTCAGGCCACATCATTGTAAAGGACTGAGCAGAGCCCTGTGGAGACTAGCACTATTGTAGGCTCTCCTTTGCCCTTTAACTCTTCAAAGAAACTTGGAAGCTGCACGCTAATCTTTAAATGTTTAATCTCGGCAGTCATAATTGCACGGGCAGTTTTCTCTGTGCAGCTCACATGCATGAAGACACTTTGGTATGGGAGGAAGAGTAGACATGATGCCCTATGGACATTGGGATCCAAACTGAGAATCTGCACTTTTCCAGGTGCCCCTCTCCCTCCCGCCCCTCGTATTACGGGAGCTATTCAGTGGCAAAGTGAGCAGGCCAGGTTTCAGGTGGAAACCAGCAAGACTCGGTGCACCTTAGCACCAACATTAAATGTGTCTATTTAGGTGATGCTTTTCATTTAGAGCAGTTGAAGCAAATTCTTGGCCAGCATCTTCAAGTCAGCTAAATATTGTGTCATTCTCTACTTTGTCATCATATTCACTGCCTGTCACCCCACTGCCTCCAGCTGATCACAGCTACATGCTGGTCACTGGTCCCGATGCTTAGCAGAAAACAACATGCACATATTTAAATATGGCTGTGCAACAACTTCTTAATGCTTGCATTATCTGTGTTAAAGCAGCAGGAAACTGAATTAATACAAATATCAATTCTTAACGCATCACAGGTGGATACGTGATGTCACTGTCCAAGGGCACAAAGGGACACTTCTGACACCTTCCTACTTGTTATGCTTGTTGTCCTGATGAAGTTAAAGGCACTGGTAATGTGCAAGTAAAATACTAAAGGTATTTTGAATCTGGGCAAACTGGAAGCAATGAATATACAAGGCCATAGGAGAACCCAGGGCACCTGACTTGTCTATGTGCCTCTGTTCCAGTTAACCTCTAGAAAGATGCCTAAAAATAGCACCAAGGCTATGAAAATAGCATCTTCTTAAAAGCTATTCCAGGGAAATATGGTCATCAGGAAGAAGTTTCGAACAGCTAGGTTCCAACACATGTTGGCATAGCACCATTCTGAATGTTTGATTGTGACTCTCTAGTAGAGCTAAACAAATGCAAATTGTGCTTTTAAAACAAATAGCAAATACTGGAACATGCGCAGTTACAAAAAGTATGCTCAGGTTATCTTTACTAGTCAGACTATATGAGATGTTTGATATTGTTTAGCTGCCGTATTTTCATTCTTAGTTGTAGTCTTTAAAGTAAAAGTAATACTTTGTTTCACTCAGTGTCACATGAACTACAAAACATACATATCTGTAGGCATTTCTAGCTAAAATAATCAGTAATTGTCACCTGGATGACCTGATAGGAGAAAATAATGAATCTAGAATAGGAAAAAGACAGGAATCTAGTTACCTGGACACTCAGGTGTATCCAGGTGTATTATTTATTGTGTGATCATTCCTACACAAAAACCCTGCCAGAACATGCACATTACAAAAATGCAAGAAGGATAAATGTGTCCAACTCTCTGATAGAGAAGATCTGCCCAAGTATTTCTATACAGTGTAACCAAATAATTGAATTCCTGGTTCAATTTAATGGTTAAATGATCCAGACAGGGAATTTTGTTCTGTCTCTTCCCCTCGATTCTCTTTTAGGGAGGCTTAGATGTGACTGACTGACTGGAAGTTATTTATAAACTAGCAGGTCTGTGTTTGGGAGTTTGAGAATAACTTGCCTTCTGTCAGCTGATGAAGAGCAAAAGTTCTTCCTTTGTAGCTCACGCTCTATTTGTTTCTAATCAGTCAAACGAAACAATATTAGAGGAGGGGAGTACACTCATCAGTTTTATGGAAAGCTGTTCAAACTGCAGTACTAGAAATAGTAAAAAATCTGAGTCTAGAGGAGGGAGTAAGAATATGAAAAAAAATGGCGAAGCTCTTTCTACAGGGCAACTTTAAATTTTCTACCCTTGAAAATAGTATCTACGTTATTAGGGTTGTTTGAAGAAGAGAAAAATACATCAGAATCTGAGATGCTGGAGTCTAGCTGGTTAAGTCTGTTTCATCCAAATGCAAATGTCCATTTTACTGCAAAACTCCCTTTCTAATTGCTGTAGGGTGTTTAAAGCTACTCAGGATCAGGAGGGTAATGGTGAGCTTGTGCTTACTGCAAGGAATGTTCCCTAATTTTTCAGCCCAGCTGTTTCTTACTAGTCAATGTCTGGAACTGGAGAGGCTCTTGAATCCTGTTTTAAACCAGCAGGCAGTTGGGCTCTTTAAATTTACTTGCAGATTAGAGCTCATTGCTCTTTGGTTCAGGTCATTTGATATCCTGGCACCTGCAGGTATGCACTCAGCAGTACTGATCAGCACTGACGAGCAATCCATAGAGCAGGCTGCACGGCAAAGCTTTCCCAGACTTTACATGAAGGCCATATGGCACAGAATTATGGGAGCTGTGCAGATACGCAGACTGCACTCGCAGTTGTTAATGCAGGGGTTCGCTATCAACTCCCTGCTTAAATTTTCAGAGGTCCTGCTCTGTCAGCCACAAGTCATGCAAAGTATTTCAGCAGAGATGATGCACTGCAAATAATTTATATTCTGGCTTACGGCCAAGACATATTACCTGTATATGCTGTTCTCTGTTCCAAGTCAAATTTTTACTGAGAGCAGTGATATATCTGCAGGTGAGACTGGGGTAGAGTCTTGCCTTGCCTTCAGGACTTTGTCATGATTTATGTCATGCAGGGTGGCAGCAAGTTCAGGGAAGGACCCTGACGGCTTCTGTCCTAGTTTTGGTACTCCTGTTTCATTTTTTTTTCGTCTTCATCGTCTCTCTTCTAGATAAATTTTAGTGTCCGGAGTTCATATTTCACACGGTTTTTTTCAGTTATCAGCCACTGAAATGATGGGTATCTGTCTGAGTAATGCTTACATTCATGTTTTTCTTGTGGTTCAGAATAATTTTTTTAACAGAGGAAGATTTCAACCCCCAGTCAATTTTCAAGGTATCTGTAGGAAAGTAGAGATATAGTAAGTTATACCTGATACATATTGGGAATTTTACAAAGACTGGCATTTGCACTAGTGTGTGTTAAGCAGGTCATAAATATTTCCTGGGGATGTAGGAAGATTTGAAACATGTTCCAAGCCAATGAGACTTTGTCTGTATCAGCCTTTCAGAACACCACATCTCTGAAGTTGGCTTCTGAGCAGACTGCAGTAATTTGTATTGCGTCTTTTAGTTACAAAGAGAGCCACAATAAATGAATCATGACGTTAAAATCAATGCCCATCAGATATATGAAGGAAGCCTCTGGGCAAAACTTTCCCTCTTTTAATCTGTAGTAGAGTCTAATTTTCTCCTGCAAACAGTGCTGGAGCATGGGGCAGCCACAGCACGTACCTCTCCCCTCTTTTCCTCTCCATCAGGCAGCTGAGTGGGAACTACTTGTGTTCCCCAGGGCTTTGCAGAGCCATGATGGGGAAGTGAGAGGAGGAGGTCACAGATCTCAAGGATCTTCTTGTGGCTGCAGTGCTGCTCCTTATCTGCCTTTACTAGAGTGACTTGGTGTCCTGTGTCACTGTACCTCATGTCGCATGACTGATGTAGTTTGGGATTTAGATGGTGTTCCCCAGCTTACCCAAGGGTACATCATGTATGATGTACCTGGAAGAGGCAAGGGAAAGAGTTTTGCTTCATCTTTCTCATTCCCAGGGAAGCATCTTTAGCCTTGTAAATAGAATGACTCTAAATTTCCTATAGTAAAATGCTGAAAATTAAATTATCTTTATGTTCAGGGTAACAATGTGATTCTTCGTGGGCGTTCAAAACTTAACGGAGCTTAGTATTCTTTCATGTTTAGGGGGGAGGGAGAACTTTTTTACATTGCAGTAGAAAGTAGCTGTACAAAAGCAATCAAATTCTGAGTGCCAGAATAAATAAAAAAATTATTCATATTCACAGTCCTACTATGATTGCATAAAATTATGTTCAATACTACACTCAATATGAAAGAATATACTAGTTAAGAAATCCTTTAAATGAGAATTTATTCTTTCTGTGGGGAAAAAAAAGCTCTTTATCAGAAAAATAATGAAACCTGATGCAAGTTGAAAATTAATGTGTATCCTTTTACTGTATGTAAAAATGACAGAGGAGCAATTTCTAAGCCTCTGATGAATGATCTCTTCTGACCTTCTGAAATGCTTCTCTTCTGAATAAACACTTGAAACTATAGGTCATTTATGAGAATTAGGATATACTGCCCTAGGTGCACTCATGAGTAATTAAATGATCTCTGCAAACTGATTTGCCATGCATCTGACTTGTGTGTGGGAGTAAGTAAATGGCTCAGCGCACTGATAATGAGACTAAATTTTTATTACAAATTCTGCTGAAGTTTTGAAACAGGCTGCATTTAACCAGATACTCAAGGACTTTAAATGAATTCCAGACAGAAATCAGGTTTTAGCCCAGTACGTGTCCTAACTACTAAGCTTTGACATTTTTCTGTTATGCTGTCTTAAACTCTCTTTCTAGTTAATAAGTCTTCTGGCTCCTTTGGGTAGTTAAATGCTATGCTAATAGCAGGCAGCTCCAGAAGGACCTCGGAGATCTGAGTAGGCAAAAATAAAGATAGACAGTCTTCCATACAGATTACTCTGTTAAAGCAAAGTAATGCTTCTAGAGAAAAAAAATATACTGTGCATATGGGGTGCTGAGCTCAAAGCTGGCAGTTGCAACTCCAGAGGGTGATGCTGAAGTTGCCTGTTCTCTGAAACTGTAGGCAGTGATGTACCCTCTGACAGCACCAGTACAACAGTGCTGGGTGTTGGGAGCATGGTGGGAGTAGGCTGAATGGGAGAAGCCTTGCCAGGCTTTCCCTAACAGCATCTCATATTGCTGCTGTGTTTACGTATTGTTACACAAGTGGAAACAACCTTCCAGTGCTCTGCTGATGAAGACCGGGATATGTTAGGGAGGGTGCAAAATCTGTATTTCCTAAAATCTGCAGGTGATGATTTGCGCGGCATGGTGCCTGTATAGAATCCCTGGGTGAGACACCAGCTTACCATCGGGTATCATGTGTGGACCTAGGCATCTAATACAGCTTTCAAACCCCACTCAATCATGAGCCTGAACATCAGACATTATACTGACTAACTTCTAGGTGCCTAGGTCCTTTCTGCCTGTATTTCATCCTATTGAAAGCATTCAGTGGTATATGTGAAGTGAGTTTGCTTTCCTCAGTCCCGTAACTTGCAGAGAGGTTCCCAGATGCTCATTGGGGTGTTTATGATGGTGGCTGTATCGTTTTACTGTGTTTTCGGTAAAGGGCTCAAACCTTGACTGTGTGCTGAGACCAAACGTTTTCTATGCTGATAAATTATCTTCTGTACTATCTTTGTTGGACATGGGTTACTTAATTCTGTGTTCATGGGAAACTTCATGCTGTGTTTGTTTCTGGGATATAGACTGGAGTGAACAGGAGTAGTGGTTTCAAATACATACTACAGTGTCTTTTCTGTAATGATGTAAACAATTATTTTGTTGTATGCCAAGTTTGGCGTATTTCACAAGCACAAATATAAAAAGACTGAACTATCCATTAGTAGATAAGAATCACATTCTTTAAAGTTTTAAATAGAAATTTTGAAATGTAACTGATTCCCAGGACTGAAAATATATGCATCATGTAAAGCTACTGTTAACCGTTAACGGAGTGTTCTATATTCGGCCTTTAGTAACAAAGCAAAACTTGCATACTGGTAATGTATATTAAAAAAACCTTTATAACCGTGTGTCCAGATTATAGATACATCTTCTTTCATCCAATAGAAAACAGTTTTGGAAACTTCACAGAATCTGCTTAAATGTATGTGTGGCCACCCAGCCTTCCAGTCACTGCCTCTTGCAGAAAGAGAGCAGAGTGCGCAGTAGGACTGGGTGAGGCAAAAATACGAGATGGGAGAAGAGAGAAGCAAAGCAGAGGAGAGCTCCCTCTCACATCTTGGCTCTGCAGTCTTTACAGATAGGAGCTGCCATGCTTCTTTTTGAGGGTATGTGAATAAATAGCACATATTAGTCGAGAGGCATGGTGGGCTCAGGTACTCGACGCCTCTGTCACAGCCCGCATGTAGCACACAGTCCTCAAGCCTGGTCTCTGTAGCAGCTTCCTTGCTGCAGCTTCCAACTACTTCTTACATGTGCTTCCTTTCTCAGATATTTGAGTGATATTTCAGCAGTCCTAGTAGAGCAACACGCTTCCTGGGTTTACAGGAAGATATATGTGTATCAGTGTGTCTAAGTCTGTGTATACTTCCTATCAATTCCAAGAAAGGTCTGTTCTCATTTATCCAGACACATACAGAGATTGTGGTGGAGATTAGGTATTTAGGCAAAATTTCCACCCTGGGTAGAGTGTTATCTGAGGAAGACCTTGAATTGTGTATCCAGCTTCTTAAATTCTTCTGTTTCCTTGCCTTTTTTTGTCCGCTACCTGGCCAGGATTTTCATAATTTAACCAGCTTTGATTTTAACTCTCCTTTCTGAAACAGTGACTGAATATAATGGCTTTAGGAAATGCTATGCTATGCGGCATAAGTAGACAGAACCATGTTCTTTCAAGATGGAAAACCGAGCTTGCTCATGTCTTAATACTTAATTGATTATTATCAAGTAGTCACTAATCACGTTAATGTAAGGAAAACATTCTCCTTTGGCTGGTTGAGTTGGCACTCAACCATCAAGCCATCATTTGTTTACACCAATTCTTTATACTTGTCTCACACCTTTATTTCATTTAAACACAAATTTAGCACCGCATTTCCTAAATGCAGAAGGATGGTGCGGGGGAGGCATCACTAGCTGTTGGTAATGAGCCTATGAACGTAAGCATATGTTCTGTGACAAGAGTGCAGTAGGACTGTTTGGTTGCTCAGATCAGTTTGGAGGGCTAATCCTAAAATATTTAAACAAGGTGTAGGAACTTTCATGGTACATTGACTCCAAGGTCCTATATCCCGTTTGCGATAGTGGCTAGTACCTGATATGTCAGAGAAAGATGTAAGGGTATAGATTATGCTAGTTAAATTGGAACATAACGTACCCTCAAAATTATTTGCTTGATTTATAATAGCACTAAGACTTATTGAAGACTGAAGCATGATCTGAAAAAGTTTGCAGATACTAGGGAGAAAATTTAGGGGTAAATAAAACACAAGTCTAAAGCTGAAAGATGTAGCTTTTTAACTTTTTAAAACAGCTAATCAGAACTGTTTAGAAAACTACAAATTGTGTTTCTGTCATGTGTCCTGTTTTTCTTACTATATTCAGAGCTGTGCTCTGTGTTGCTGTAATATCCAGCATCGGTGGCAAATTGAATCCTTAAGATTTATTACTACTTTCTGAGTTTTAATGTGTGGAGTGTTTCCATTCCTTGAAAAGTTATTTTGGTGGTATCATATCGCACAGCTGTGTGATCATAGAAGGTATGAAATTAAATAGAATGTATTCCTTAACTTCTCCAACAGAGCATTTAAAGCTTTGGGTGGAGCAGATAACATAGTGTTGCCTTCTGATGTATGAAATAACATTTAAAATTCCAACTTTACATGCATTGCTAGAAATATACAGAGACTGTTGCTCCATAAAATGGACCTTCAGCATAACTGTCAGATATTTGGAACAGTCCAGATTCGTCATCCAGCACTCAACCACAGTTAGGAAAATACAGCAGGTTTGATATACACTTCTGCCTCATTCCTATATTACACAAGGTAATAATAAAAATGCAAACAGCGTGACAAGATCTGTGCAATCCATAAGTAAGGCTGAACTTTGTGCAAAGTAAGACATGTTGTTGTCTATGAGACCAGTCGCTTCAAGGCAGAGTGTAATGACAACATGTTTGTAGTTAAGTATTAAAGGGAAGTTGATTTCTTTTCTGCATACTTAGAAAGATTGCGGAGTGTTCTGTAATTTGGATTCGGTATGTCAAACGACTTGCTATAAAAATAGTAAAGTTGGAAGGGTCAGTGAAAGCTGATTGTTACCTGTAAAGCTTCTCTGGTAAGTCTGTGATAGAATCTTTTGCTGTAGCATCTCTCAACTAAATTCTTATGTCTGTCTTCTGCAAGCAAATTGCAGGTATATCAGTTGTTGACAGCATTAATAAATATGAATATGAGGAATGTGACCACTAAGAAGACGATAGTAAAGTCTGCCTAAGAGGACATTTGGAGCATAATTACTTGCATAGTTATTACTTTCTTACTGTAGAAGTTTATCTGCCTCAGAGAAAGGTGAAATAAAGAATTGATTATTTTCTTCAGATCTGCTCCTTCTTCTGCTTAATCACACCTTAATTGTTGCAATGCTGAATTCTTTAGCTCTGAGAAGCTATTTGTTAGCTCTCACAAAGGAGGATGACACATGTAATGGGTTCTGCCCTCAAGACCAGGGCTAGCATTCATCAGATCATCTGTTTTGTAGTTGAGCTTTGCCTGACATTGGCTGTACCTCATGTTGTCTAGTCCCTTGTTCCTTTCCCTTATCTATCCCCAGAGCCTGTCCCTTCAGCCCCATTTTGGAGCCATTTTCCCCTTGCACACAAACCTGTCCCGTGATTGTCATCACTTCCAGCGTGTGTCTGTGATGACTAAGCTGAGCAGTTCACCTGGATCAGGCTGACTTGATCTGGAGGCCAACACTGCACTCATTACCAAGAGAGTCCAGTGCAGCAGTGGCCAACACTGATGTGATGGGACTTACTTGTTCTTGGTATGGTGTCTCCTGGGCTGTGCAGTGAGTATGAATGGCTGCACGAGGTGAAATGGCTGTCATGCCTTGTGAGTCAGACACTGGGGGAAAGCAAAGAAGACCAAAAAAATGGGAGATGCTCCTACGAGGGGTAGGGGCATAAACTGCTTCCGGAGAACAGTGTTAGCAGAATCATGCAGAATGGTTCCATCTCACTAGCATAGCGGTTTCCTCTTTGCTCACAATTTTTTTCTGTCATGATGCCTCATGTTTCCATTGACTCTACCCTTTCATATAAGGAGACCAGAAATCTTCCCTTTGGAATAAATATTGAAAAACTAATGGCTGCCTTATTTATATCTTCAGCTAACCACACTGTCAAACTAGTAAATTCCCAAATGTTGCGAGTTAAGAAAGGACTGAATAAGGCATCAGGCAAGGTTATATGCAGAAAATGTATAAGATATTTAAGAGGGACATTATACTGAAATATAGTCCTTCATTCTTGGCTTTAAAAAAATGCTAAGATATTAATGAATGTGCATGTATATGTATTCCTATGGGTAGTAACTTTAAATTTAGCTTGACTATGCTTCAGAGTTTTCTCAAAATGGAATGTGTGCTGCTAACAAGTATTTAACTCTTTACCTTCAAATAACTTTAACAGTCAGAGCTGACAATGCTACTCGAGGAAAAAAAAAAGGCAAAAAACCACCACAAAACAAACAAACAAAAAAAAAAACCCAAAACCCAAACAAATCTTGTGGGCATTGAAGGCACTCTAACTGTTGCTCCAAGCCAGATCAGAATACTTTATAGATTTATTCTCTTTAGCCCAAATGCACTAGTGCTAGGGCTAACAGAAATGGGAAGATCAATGAGAAAAGAACAAGGACCATCACTTATCACTAAAGAAATTACTCAATATATCTAATAGACTAGTTCCTATCTTATGCATGTGTGTAATATAATGTATACGCCATGAGGAAAAAGGAGAGGTTGCAAATTTCACTAACCAAAGGCAGCAAGACAAAAGGATAAGTGTTGAGCTTATTATAGGGAAATATTAGGTTAAAGATAACTTACATCAAATATTCTCATTTTGGTTGGACCTGGTGAAATTTAAGCTTGGTTACATAGACAAATTTCTCCAGCCATCATAACTGCTAGTGCTGTTCTTGGAGTCTAGAAAAGTTTTTTTAAAATCTTCCCCTAAACTTTGAGTTTATCTGGAAAAAGACAGCAAAAAAGAACAATTGAAGAACTATACAGCTGTCACTGCAACTTAGATCTTGGAAAAATACCAGAATATACTCAAACAAGCAATTTGTAGGCAGCTAGAAAATGATAAGGAGATGAGTAACAAACCAGCATGTATGTACAAGTAACAAGTCATGTCAAGCTGATCTAATTTTCTTCTCTGACAGGGTGAATAAGGGAGAAGCAGTAGGAGTCAAATAATTTGACTTTTACAGATTTTTACGCTCCCTCACCATGTCTAACACCTAGGAAAATATGCACTAGGTGAGACTATTAGGAAATGCTGAATTGGTAAGAAAAATCTACTCTAGAGTAGAAAATCAGTGGTTTAACGTCAAACCAAAAGGCTTTATCAAACAAGATTCTGCAAGGACCTTGCTTGAGTCTAGTACTAATCAGTATATTCATCAGTGCTTTGGCTGAAGGAATAATATTTTAACTATCTGGATGATATTAATTCAAAAGGCTTTAAGCACATTGGAAGACAAGATCAGGTTCTCAGACTCTTGAGAAATTATCTAACAATTCACTGGAGATGAATGCCAATGACAGAGGGACAAGACTGCCTGGGCAGCAGAATTGCAGGAAAGGATTTAAGCATTGTAGAGGATTGCAAGCTAAATACGACTCAACGGTGTCATGCTGTTGGAGTGAGGCACACAAGAGTGGATGCATCGTCAGAAACAGTCTTGAAGAAGGAGCCTCTTACACTGTATATATATCATATGTCAGGGTCCAGAGTGGTGAGGCCACTCAGAGATCAGAAAGCACGTTGGGGGAGAATACAAGGCCAGGTTGGGAGGAGGAACAGTAACTTGAAATTTAATTATGAGAAAACTGAGGAGATCTAAGTCTTCAATTACATCAAAGGGTGCAATAAACAGAATTAAATTCCCCTCCGTGTGCTGCAGATAGGGCAAGTAGTAATGGACTTAAACAATAGTGAGAAGACTTAGGCAAGTCATTAGAAAAAGTAAGAAAAGGCATCTTAGCACTGATATTGGCTGGGCACTGACAAGATTACAGCATTTCCATTTGAGGATTGGTTTAAAAACAGACTCAAGAAATATTAAGGATGACAGTTCTCCCCCTAGGCCAGAAGACAGGCTAGCTGATATTGTGATGTCCATTTCTGCCTTTACAATTTCCGCTCCTATGAGGCTTTTTCTGTGGTAGAACGTGTAAGAATGTTATCTAATTACGTGGACAACTTGTATGCTAGGTCCACTAATTTGTTCCCTATGAAAATGGAAACATCCTGAAGCTGAATCTAAATGTCATGAGTCAAGTACGAAAAGGAAATTAGTGCTGGAAATGCATATCACTTCAGCATTTTATTGCAGGCAATGTCTGCTTGAAGGCTTAAATTCCAACAGTTATGCATGAATCACTTTGAATATTTAAGCAAACTTTTTTTTTCTTTCAAAATATGCACATATTGTATCAAGATCAAATACTTTGCTTAAGGTGATCTGTGTTGCTCAGTCCTCACTAATACTAAATCTGTATGCTCTACTTTCACAGAAAAACTGGGTCATTCTGCAAAACTGAAGAAATCCCTTTAGGTTACTAAATACCTTCTCACCCAGAGGTGCCACATT
The DNA here is from genome assembly GCA_028565335.1 of Limnodromus scolopaceus. Classification (NCBI taxonomy): domain Eukaryota; kingdom Metazoa; phylum Chordata; class Aves; order Charadriiformes; family Scolopacidae; genus Limnodromus; species Limnodromus scolopaceus. The sequence continues at coordinate 34,665,598 of JAOXNO010000033.1, read as the reverse complement.
GCTGCATCCTACCCCTTGGCCAAAGTCTATTGCAGTGAAATAATAGCTCACTCTTTTAGAAATAAACAGGCAGTTTTTAAAAAACAGCAAAGTGCCATTTTGGAGAGAGGAGGTCAGGTAGTTCGTAACTTACTAAAATTGCCATTGCAGCTATCATTGTCTGTAACTAATACTAGGCCTTTAATTTTGGGGAATGGAAAAAATTTCTAAGGAGCGCAAAGCAGGCCTGAGTCAGCCCAAAACTGTAGGAATATTTCTACCAAGTGAAATGTGACACCAGTCATATAGATACACAGTCATACATTCAAATGTATATTCACTTAGTAACTGACTCATATAGAAGACTGTTAATAAAGTAACTTGATAAGTACAATATCAGGAATATTATCTCTAAATCTGAACTATATCAATAAATGTCACAAACTGCTAAAATTTCCCTTTCCCTTAACCTAATGTGGGGCAGAGAAAGAAATGTATCTCTACTCAGATTTATTTGATTTCACATTACTTTTAAGTTTTTTGTTAAGTGTACTGTTGATTTTCTTACCTATCCCCACAGACAATTGTTTTATGTGAATTTAGATTTAAAAAAAGCAATAACCATAAAGGCCAAGGCAAAGCAATATGTAAGAAAGCAAAGCAATCATGTTGATGTGAGATTTTCATATATGAATGAATAGGACAAAATTGAGAGCAATCTCTTTTCCAGCAATCCACAGTGTACTTATTCTCAGGTAATTTAAAAGTAACCACCAGTTTAAAGGGCATACACAGTAAAGTACGTGCAGCTGCTTTAACCTTTCCAGTTGTTGCTGACTCTTTGTATTCTTACTGTGTTTACATGGGCACTAAGAGTCAGTGGTCTGTCAGATCCTGCTCTTTGAGTGTTGGTTTTGGCTACCCGGCACCATTTGTCATCCTCTCCCATGTGTTTGTACTGAATTCCCTGTGTAAAGGAATAAAAACCAAACCTTTGTTTTGTTATGAGCAAGTTCTGATAGAAATGAAACATTTCACAAAGAATGCTGATGAAAATCTTTTCAGCAATGTACCAAAAAGATAGATAAAATGGAAGAACTATTTCTGTGGAATTTGCTTTTTTGATGAAAGCGTCAACAGTGAGTGACAGCAGAATTCTCATTGCAAAACCAGCACAAGCTCATCAGATTCCTTTTTAAGTATAGAAAATTCTAAATCTTGAGTTATAATGAAGGCCCTATCATTATGGCATAACAACTCTAACTAAGTGTAGGTATTGACTAGAGGCGGTTACATTCCTAGCTGATGTAAAGAAGTGTAATGTCATGCTGGACCTCAGCTGAAGAGCACGGTTTTATAACCTGAGTATCTTCCTAGAAAATCCCAGTGCCAAATCTTAAGCTCTTGCTCATATGTAGATAATTTCAATATCTAGTGGTGATTCAAACATTTTTTTTAAATGATGCCGAAACTGGAACATTTGGCCAGAGGCTGCTCTTCTTCTAGGAAATGTTTTGAATTACAAAATCAAAATGTGTGGGCAGTTGAACTACTGGCAATGTGACAGGTCTGCTGTTGTTAATGTTATTGTGGGATGACCATGTTACCTCCCAGAGCTACTACTACTCTGTAAGTAATTGTTCTGAATTTAAGTATCTTTGTGGATCGAGTCAGAGTTGGCAGGTGTATTGATTGTGCTTTGAAAATGAAAAATTTTTTTTACTTCAGAGGTGTATCTATAAAAACTCCTAGCTTCCTTATTGCACTAATGAGTTTTCTTATGCTTCCTCTCAGTATAGTTAATATTAAATACATATTTATATAATACTTATATTTATTATATATCTTTATACATATATATAAAATACATAATCACAGCCAGTACTACTACCTCTGAAACTTTTGGAAGGGGAAGGGCCACAGGGTTTGTGCTAGCTTTCTCCCACTGTAGTTTTGGTTGTTTTTTTTTTTTGTTTTGGGGGGGTTGGGGAGTTTTTGTTTTGTTTTTTAACAACTACGTTTTTCTTAAATCTGCTTTGAGAAATGTCTTGGTAATTATGAGGCAACTGAGTCAGTGTTCCATCATAATCATATTATTTTTCTATGCTTCGTTTCTAAGGTCATGTGGATTAAAGCATTTTATCTGGAGAAGTTTCTTGCTTTAAAAGTAGTGACTCCTGGGATTTTTATTCTTCCTCCTACAGTCAGGATTTACACTTGAGAAGAGCAGTCAGGGTCACCTGCTGTTAGGTACTCCAGTAGGAGTCATTAGCTATTAATTGCTTAGGAACAACACAAATTCAAAATTTTTAAGACAGTAGCTAGGCAAAACCTGGAGTTACTGACACAATAAAGTCAACTGTCCTTTTTCTCTCTTGGGAGAATGTAATGCTTAATGTTGCAAGTGTGGACGTCAATAGGTGGAAAAGGTGCATGAACATAACAGTGGCAGAGTGGTAAGGTACATGTTCTGAAATTGGTGTAAGGAACCCTTTTGAACATTTGAGCATGTTTTTATAAAAAATAGTTACATTAGAGAAATCACATAGAACTGATTTAATTTCATTTTTCTTAAAAAAAAAAAACAGAACAAACCAACAAACATATTGAAGGCTGAGAGATTCAAAACTGCACATGCTCATGAACTTTATGTTCCATGAAGTCACATTCTAGAAATACTTGTAGCATTTGCTGGATTTTAGTTAAAAACTCAAGAACTGGTTCTGCTTGTCCCTTGGTTTTAAAAATGATTTTAACTCTGTATTTTTTCCTTCGTATAGTTCTAAGTCTAATATGTTGACTAAGATGGAAAGAATTCAAAAACTTGATTTAAGATAAATTTACTCAGACCTATGGATGATTTAACTTTCAGAGCTGATAGCTAATGAGATTTCTATGAGATGAGCAAGCGTGGGTTGCAGTGTTACTGAGAAAAAGCCTGTGGTTTGAAACAACTGTTACTTGGCCTTCCTTACTCCCACAGTAACTGGGCATCAGCAGATCGAAGTGGGCTAGCAAGGCAGCAGGCATGGGCACAGCAGTAGAACTCCAGGTCTGAAGTCAGAGCAAGTTGTTTTGCGGCACCTGTGCGCAGAGGAGTGGAGCTGGAGCCAGTGAAATGGCATGGAGGGGTTTCTGGCCACCCGGGGGGCATGGAGTAGCCTGTGGAAAGCCACTGGCCTGACTGGTCACAGCAGGAAAACCCCCAAAGCAAGAGGAATATGTTCTTGCCACAGCTGTGTGCGATGGTTTCTGCAGTAAGTCCTTCTGGAGGCATTTGTGTGGTGAGATGAAGTTTTTCTTTTTCTTGAGGGTTTTGTGGGGTTTTTCTTAGTTCAATTTTGCTCTTATTGGCAGGCGGTTGGTTGCAAGCACTTGTCCAAAGGTTGTTACAGGTAAGCTTTTGGCTTGAGGAACCCTGTTCAGCCATGGATTTAATATGGAGTGAGACTGCTTAATGGACACCTAGAGAGTAATAGCTATCACGCTTGAACTTCACATATGTAGTAACTTGCATCAATCCCCCCAGTTCAGTATTCAGGACTAGAGCATGAGCAAGTTTGTGTGAATACAGGCTACTTGATAGCATGTCCTTAAATGGGGTGGGAGGCAGTTAAAAAAGAGAGCAGAAATTATACACAGAGCCTAAGCTGTGCTGGCTGGACCTTTATCATAATGATTGCAAATCTGTACAAACTCATCTTTTTCAGCATGAAGAATCTGACTGTACAGAAACGATTGTCAAGTGCAGTGAGAAAACAAGCTGAAAAAAGAAACACTTTCTCTAATCAATTTCCCTTTCAGTCATCTTGGATTTCATTTGTAACAATAGCAGATAAAGCTCTTACAGGCGGTCTTATATCATGCTTTAAATAATGCAAAACCTGTGTCAAGACTATTAACATCAGCACAGGCTGGGTCAGACTTGTTTGGCACTGTGTTTATAATACTTGAACTGGTATGTATTTCGCTTCTATTATCAGGTCAAATGTTTAGCAATGATAATATTTCAGAAGTACCTAATCTTTATTTAGCTTTTTTAGTTTTCTTTCTAATAGGCAAGAGATCAGGAAACTGTTTGTGTAGAAATGATAGAGATAACAAAGGATGGTTCTTGATCTTCAGTCAGATGCTGCTTGCTTTTAATCTTTCCCAAAAATGTCTTGTACTGAGACGAATATCAGACATTGTAGCAATGCTGAGACAGTGTTTTTCAGCTCGGTACATTACATGCGCATAGCTGAACTGCTTTGTGCTCTACTTCCGTCTAGATAGACACACACATTGCACAAAAATAGGTCCAATGCTACTGCTAGAGCTTTGTCAGTGCAATCTGCTTTGTACTTCCAGGCAAAGTCAGTGGTGTGATGGCCTTAAGCATAACTTCAGAATGTCAAGATATGTATTGTGAGCTAACCGAATAGTGGCTGTTTGAGAATATGCTTGCTAAGGGTTAGTAAGCATATGTAATGTATAATGTAGTGTAACACATTTATTGAAGCAGTGGATAGCCAGTAACCCATGTGAGGGTGAGCCATGAAAGGCTGCTCTGTAAATTAGCACTGATGGCTTCCTGTTGCTGCTTCTGTCTCGTTTGTTGGGAATGTATATTGCCAACTGAACAAATGGTGTTTTCCTTTCCATTTGATGGCGCAGCTCTGCAAAGAGGAGCAGGACCCTGATCTAGACTCAGGTCCTTGGGTACTCATACAATAATAAATATTAACTTCAAATTGCCTGCAGCCCTTCTGGCATGTGACTTGATACAGTAGAGACAAAACTGTGTAGGAGATGTATGCAATGTCTTCCCTAAATGTCTTTTTTCCACCTTAGGAAGCCTGGAGATGTAGTAGTTGTTATGAAAACTAGTGCATGTACACCCATACACATCTTTTGGTGAATATGAGCTTCTACTAGGTGTTAACAGCTGCCTCTGATATCTTGTCCTGCCCAAGGCTACTGAGTGGCTGGAACATAAATTAGATGCTGTAGATCATAATGAATTTTACTTTAGCCTTTAGCAAGGCGAGTCAAAGAAATAAATCTGAAAACGTTAAAGTCAAAGAAAGGGAGATCATGGAGGAGATTCTGGAAAGTAAAAATGAAATAAAGTGTTTCACTTACTCATAGATGCTTAATAGTACTAACAGACTCACTGGAGTGCTTACGGGTCTCAGATGTGTGCAGTGGCAGAAATGTGCTATAAATGCCTTTTAAGAAAACATGAAGGTAAAGGTCATAGATAGCAAGCGCTTACCATCTAAATCACTGAAGCTCAGTTTTAGTCAGAACCACGATTTTCACACTTCTCACTCTTACATATGTTTTCATTCTTAAAATGTGGAGGAAACTAACATTTCAGGGTCTTGACAATAAATTGCAGTGAAAGAAAAAGCCATTCCCCCATTTCAACACTTTAAAATACGTACCTGATGTGTGACAGCCCATTTGTGCCTATGGATTTGAAAGGGACATGGGTAGGAGTCTGAAATAATCCATGCCCCAGTGGCTATAAAATCCCTCCCACACACACCAGTGCAGAAGAGGTGAGGCCCTTGGCACATGCAGGGATGCATCCCGTGTGTCACAGAACACCTTGGGGCTGGTGAGTGCAAGGCTCCAGTGACAACAGGGAGCAGGGAGGTGGGAATGTGCTATTGTGTGCATTCATTCCCTCAACATCTAGGTACTCTGCATGTTGGTGATCTTTTTTTCACCTGTGAAGATATAGTTTTTTTGTAACTGAGAAATAAAGGTTTGTTTCTACTCAGTAAGTACTGCAGATATAAGTAAATCAATACTTAAAGTCATCCAGGCTGCAATTACCTTTAACTCAGGTTTAGCTGGAACTGCATGTTTACACAAAGAGACTTTTTTATTTGGTGATACAAAAACATTCTGGTCTCTTCTGTGGCTTGGCATAGTATCTAATGAGAAGAGGTTGTTTCAGTTTGTTGCCTCCAGCTGATATTTGGTTGTGTGAAGTACTTCTCGTGTTCTGGAAGACTTTTCATGTACCTCTGGGCATGGCTTAAAAAAGCTGGCTCATTCTGTTCTGTTTTTCTAGAAGAAATATAGCTGAGAAGACTACAGACTTTGGGATGATGAGGGGATATGTAGGACACTGAAAGTGAGATGAAAATTAAATGCTTCTGATTTCTGAAATAGAACATGAAACTGAAAATTTGCATTCCTCTATGGCACTTCAGAAGTGTCTAACTTTTACTGAATAGCACTTACTGAATCTATGAAATCTGTGCTTTTTCAGAGCATGGAAGCACTTGAGCTCTCTCAGCATATCAGCTAATCTAACTCTAGAAAACATACCTGACACCAGTAATGATCCTCTTCTAAAATAACGTTGTTGCTGAGGTGTTCCTAACACTGACCTTCATCTAAATTCCTTTGAATAAGGAAGCTAGAAGTCACAATACATTTATAACTTATGAAAATAATTTGATTGCTCATGTTTGGAAATCATAGCTATTTGTAGCATTTCAATGGGCATGAGCACAATGCTATGCAAGTGGATATTTAAGTGGGTTTTTTCAGGATTTCTAATTCAATATAAAAACCTAACATTATAAGCTTATTTTTAACAACCTGCTCTTTGCTCACAACCTTCCAAGGTAAAGATGAGAACAGCCTGTGGAATTACAAATGTCTTCCCATGCAATTAAAGACTGTGTTTCTGTTTCATGTTTTCTGTTCTCTGTTGTTACTTGATCATTCTTTTCTGTACTATTTTCCAACCAGGGAGTGAATGTCAATAGACTTTTCATTTGGTGTAGCAAAGTGTTAAGTAATATTATAACCGTCCATAGTGCATAGCCATAAAGTTTCGGAAGTATAGATCCCTAACTTCTGACTATACCTCAGGAAATGAAAGAATCTTTCTGGACTGTTTAAAGTGAGTTGCTGCAAGGTTTGCTGCTAGCATTATAATGTGAAACTTTAAAAACAGCCATTCTGTATTTATGCTAAAACTGTTCCTCCAAGGAATACTCTGGATTTCATGTAGTCATCTTTCATTTTTCTGAACTGTAAGTTTAATTCAACTCCAGGTTGACCAGATTCCTCTTTTTCAAACTGCTCTTACTGTTCAAGGGAACAAAGGGAATACATGAACAATTGTCTTATAATTATTTATATTATGTTAATATCTCTCAGTACAATCTACATACAACGGTTTTAAAATTCCTCCTGCAATTTCTTCATACAAATTAAAGTATGTTCTTGAAAGTGCTTGATCCTGTTAATCAGTCACAGGCTCAGAATATGAGAAGTACTCTTTTTCAAACAGAATTCTACACATAGAAAATTAAATATTTTCTTATTAAGCCTAGCTGTTCTGGCAATTACTACTTATGAATCGGAAGAATACAAAAAAGTGCCAATACGGACAACTACGTGGAAAGGAAAATTCAGTAAGGCTGAAACCGTGGTTCAGTTGAACTCATGTATCCAATGAATCTGACCAGAATTAAGCATGTGTAGAAGTGCAGTCATTTGTGCAGCGGATAAGGACAGAAGTGGAACCACACAGATCACCCATTTTAGCTGTGAGATGGTAGCACAGATCATCTGAAGTCGAGAGCAACTTTGAGAGATTGTCCAAGCAAGTGAGCAAGTCTCTTTGTGACTCATTAATCCTCTCAATATACCAGCTGAAACTGTGTTAACCAAAAAATGTCCTATGCTAGCCATTAATTCCCAATAAGTAGCCAGTGTTGATCATTAAGCTTAAAAAAAATAAAAGCTCAGTTACTACTCTTGGATCTCTGTTCTCAATAGTAATTTGGAAATTATAGTTCCACCATATTACTTTGTTTATAGCTGAAGTAGGAGGAGGAATATACTTGCCATCTTGAGAAATGCTTTGTTTTTTTCTTTCCACTTCTCAATTGGCACTCCGGAACGTCAGATGACTCAAACTTCTTACTATTGCTATGGGACTCAAGCCTGAAGTACTCTGGGTTTTTTTTTTTTATAAGATACATCATACTGTGCTGTTAGTAACAGAAAATATCAGGACAGATTTGATGCATCAGATTTCTTTTCAATACTTTCGGTTTACCCATACTGAAAATAGTGGAGAGAATGTTGTATGCAGACTGTTATAGATGTAACAAGCTATTTACTTGTCCCTACATGTGGGCACAAGTAAGATACTGCACAGCACAAGCAATATGTCTTCTTCAAAGAAAAGGAAGGTTCAACTCCCCTCTTTATCACCAGCCTAGTGCATAACTGAATCTAGGAGGTTTCTATGCCCTCCTGTCTTCATATTCAATTGTGTATTTATCAAAGAAATTCTGGGATGAGTTTGTGTGGTCTGTATTCTGTTAAACTGGATAACTGAATCATTTTTCTTAGTGTTTGAGTCATACTTAAAAATGGGATCGTTCCTAGGATGTTCTTTTACATGTTTTCCTTATGAGTAATTTTTCAGCTTCTCTAATCATGATAGTTAGTCAGATTGTGATCAACAGCATGAAGCAATCACAGGCTTTGAGCATGAAACCAAATAGCAATTGTAAGTGATATTCTTTCTAGTAAAGTGTTTTCTTGTTCTGCTGTGTGCTGTTCCGTGTCTTCTCTTTATCTGCTCTGGATCAATAAAAGTAAACATGCTTAGAGTAATGAGTGGGTGTTAAAATTGTAGTTCCAGCAGTCTACCAAGAAGATCTTATGGAGAGAGACAGCATTGCTCTAGGTATAGTACAACAAAGGGGCTTGTTTCCCTTGGTAGATATAAAAAAAAGGTATTTGTTGACCACTCTTATGATATCCACAAAAGAGTTTTTTTCCATGATGTAAAAGCGATCAACAGAGCTGTAATGATAGCTCCACTTAATGGATCATCACATTCATAGGCTGCTTCACAATCTGGCAAGTTTTGGATAGATTTTTCTTCATTATCAGTAATAAATGTTGGTAAAACTTAGTCTGCACTTACATACCACAGTTGTCTTGGTTCAAAATTGAAAAAGAAACTAAGGATATAAGAAAGTTGCAACTACCTAACTGATACTGGAAGATCAATAAAATCACTGTAAGTTTAGACATGGAAAAAAAGCAATCCTACTACCCAAATAGGGAATGATTTATACTTCACTAATAAAGAAGTTGGCTTATAAAAATTGTCCTCGTGCTAGCATCTGCATGTAGATGAGAAATAGCTATTCTTGCATTGCTCTAACCTGTTTACAAATCAAAAAAAAATATGCTGTCACATGGGAAGACTTAGTCTTATTGCTTAGAAATATAGCTGTTAAGAACCTAGACATTGAAGAAAAGCCCTGCAAATGTGAGATACTCATCCTTTGTGCCCATCTCTGATGCCTCAGGAAATCTTTGTCATTGACAGCCAAACTATCTGAAATGCTGGAAAAGGCATATAAAATATTAGGGGAAGGAAGGGGAGCAGCAGTCCATAAAGCCTTTTTCTCACTGTCTAAGGCCTGATATGCGGTCGTCTTGACAGACACTATGATTAAACCAATAGTCTAATCTGTTCCCTGATGATAAGAAGAAGGAGTTCCATTTCATATATTGTGGTAATAATTATAGTCAAACTAACCTTTCCAAAGCTGTGTACTCCTCAGCTGATGTCTGTTCGTCCCACACCACTGTATGTTACTGGAAGTAGATATATGATCAAGATGACCAGGACACCTGAAAGCAAATAGCAGCATTGCAATATGCTCCTTTTTGTGCTCCTGCTACCAAATATGGCTAAGATTGTCTTGATGCTTAAAGACTCCCATATGTGATCTGCATCTTTAGTAGATGTGAAGCGCTTAATGCCCTGCTATACCTAGAATACAAGACTGACAGAAAAAAGTATAAATACTTTTTTCTCAGAGACTGAGCTGCTTACCTGCTGAATTTATTTTTTTCCTTAGTCTGGAAACAACTATAAGGTCAAGCTGTGTGTCTTTAAGGAAGAGCAATCTCAGATGCTGCAGTTCACACTAATGCTCAGATTCTGCTGTATGCTAATGTCTTCCTTAGACTTGCATCAGCCTCAGTAGCAATGCTAAATTGGGCCTAATTGCTGTATCTAAAGACGGTGAGTGCAGTTGCAAAGGTCTGATCCAAGTGAGACAGCTGCAGGATTTGGACGCTGGACACTTACTGAGTGAAGCAAGCTCATTTTTACTATATTAATCTGAGTACTAGCTCTGGCTGAAAAATCATTGAATTATGTTGATGACATTCTCAATTTCCTCCTTTCCACCTTGTTTCATCTTGTTCTTTTCCCATCAAATATACTTCTTCTATTCCTCAGTGTTTTGAGACACATATGATCATTTTAATAACTATATTCTTTTCTGATGTAATATCAGAGGATGTACAGGCACTTGTTTGCAAAGCAGAGTACAACTAGCATTGGTGACATAAATTTAGCTTCCCTGGGTCACAGGACCTCAAGATGCTGCAATATTCCAATCCTTAGTATTTTTCCAGGAGGACTTACATTAAAAAAGGTATGCAAGTTGCCTTTTCTAAGGAAAAAAAAAAAAAAAAAAAAAGCCAGTGACATTTGATACTTTCTTTTGCAGCCTTTTATGAAAAAAAATAGTTGGTAAAGCTGCTGAAGATTTGAATTACCAGCTGAGGTCATGTTAGGTCTCTTAATGGAAACAGATGTGATGTACCCTTAACTTGGATGTCAGGACTCGGGTCTGAAATCTTGGTGAATTAATGAACTGTTGTCAGGCGGATCCAGGGGTGAATGGCATTTGCCAGTAGCAACCTTCAGGGAACTATTTTACACCTGCTGCTAATCATTCATACACGCAGAACAGACTTCAGAACAAGCCCAAGCAGGCAGATAAAAGACATGATTTATTGACTTGTTTCCCCAGTCTTATTGAAGTGAATTATAAAGTTGTCTACTTATTAATCCCTGTAAGTTAACTAGTAGGGAAGCTGTTTATATTTGGACTTTGAGATAGAGATGAAAGCATAAGAGCAGGTCTTTAGCCTTTGAGGGGACCCTTATATTCAGTTGCCTGCATTAACTTTCTGATTAATCTCTTGTTCAATTTCCTGTTTCAGTGGAGTCCAGGAAGGCAAATGGCAATTTAGCAGCACTGTAAGTGTTGGTGATTTAGAACATAAGACTGCAATGCTAATAACTGTTTAGACGTTTATAGAACAAGTATTCTATAATATACCCATATGAAACAAATTTAGTCTTAGATTCTTCAGGAATTGTCAGACGTGTTATGGGACCTGTAATTCAGGGACTGTTGATTTTTCAGTGTGAAGATAATCAGTAGGAGATAAAAAAACCTTGGGAGACTAACTTCGGGAGACATTAAAATCACATATGAATTATAATGCTAGCAGACTTCAGAGTTATTTCTGCTCATCAAAGGCAAATTTATTTAATTGTATGAAGGCATAGTTCAAGCTATTATTTCCCTCAGGCATTGGAGACCTCCTAATTTAGGATAAGGCTTCTATGGTATATGTATATTGCAAAGCAGTTATAATGTATCAGTAGCACATCTGTTAATTTTCAGTCAATGTAAGTGATATAGTTTGAGTGGAGACAAAACATATATGGCCAAGATAAGTCTGCTTTGATCAGTAACTGGCTGACATTGATAGACACTCATCCATAATGTCATGAACACAAGTCCTTGTCAGCTATTTATAGATCACTCTCTTGAGCTTGTTGTTTTGTTCATGCAAATGCATGAAGCAAGCATTAAAAAAAAAAAAGCTTTTTCCCATTTTCTGCTGCAGTCATCTTAGTGGTGTCTTTGCAGGCACATTTTGATGAGGTCCCTATAAACTGTCAAAAAGGAGAGTGTGCGGAGAGAACACTTGCACTCTGCTTGTCCCAATTTACCTCTGTTCTCTTCTGTCATAAATCTGAGAGAGAAAGGAATGTAGATGGGCATACCACCTAACACCTCCATCTTGTTCAAATCGTCACTGGCAGGGTTATCAAATTCATCTGTTTGCATGCTGCTTGTTGCAAACAACTGACTGAGCAGCACTATCACTTATGCGGTCAGTATTGCCATCTTGTCCTAGCAGTTGACCAGAAAATGGCTTAAACCCTAGGGAACAGCTGGGGAGGAAGCTTTCATGGCCGAAAAGAAGAAATTGGTGTCTATCACTACAGCTTCTGCCGCAGACACTGTCCCTTTATGCACAGGGGCATTAATTCAAGCATTTGTTTTTCTGATGGCTGTGGCATCCACAAGATGAGCTCAGAGGGACTGGGTGCCATTTATTGCCGCCTCCCACCCACCCCAAGGGCCAGCTCTGTTTTCCTGCAGGCAGTCCTGGTCTGCTGCACTTGGCCGGTGGCAGCTGATACAGTGCCGTTGCTGCCGACAGACCCACAGAAGCTGCTGCCATGATGCTCTGTTCTGGGATGAAAGATTTCGTCTCTGTCTGGAGCCTGCACACCTGATGACCATGCTGCTGATGCTTCTTACTGCTTATCACCACCAAAACATTTCCCGTGGGATTTGCCTCTCTCAGTGATGTTTTGTGCTTCCTTCTGAAGTGGCTTTGTAGTTTAGAGATACCCAGGTGGGTTGCATTGATGCCTCAGCTAACCTCTGCCAAAACAAGACAAATGCATGAGGAATGTAGTTGGTCTTGTGCCTAAAAAAGTGAGTCCCAAGGCCAGAATCACCTCCACAGGCTTGTGAGGGACGGCTGCTTCACAGAACGGAGTCATCTTCCTGCCCCATGCACACATTTACTGCCTTGCTTTGCTCACACCCTTCACTTACTCTGTCCTTTCACACATTTGCTTTGTTTTCACTAATTGTGATTAAAGTTGTCTTCCTTCACTCACCTTCCTTGTTTCTCACGGACTAAAGCTTTTTCTTCCCTATGCTCTCTGGTGTCCTCTAACAGCGTTCACTGAGCAGCACTGTGGGTAGGTCCAGGGGCAGTCTCAAGATCTGTTTGTCATGAAAACGCTGAATACCAACCTCTTTTGCTGATAGCGTTATGTATTGATAGAGTAAATCTGTGAAGCTTATTTTTCCATCACAGACAGGATATTACTCTTACCTTTCACTCCAATTACTGCATACTCCACTGCACTGTGAATTTTTCCAAAGCTGATTAGATGCTGGAGTGGAGAAACCTTCATAACCTTGCAGCTTTCAAAATGCTGTTGGTTCAGTCTCCCGCACTGAAGAAATTAGCCCAAAGGGCCTCCCTTTTCCCTGGAGGCTAGAACAGTCCAAAAAGAGTTTCTAAACAGGTTGATTCAGTTTCACTAATTACTCTAATAGTACTGTGGAAAAGATGGCAACAAGGTTGCCATCTGAGAAAGTTGCTTTTTATTCTTTAGGAGTTTTGAGGCAGAAAAATGTATCCCAGTTTCTTTGAGTGCTTTTTGATATGTTTGACTTCAGGCACGTGATTTATTTCCAATAAGCAGTGAAATATGTTACTTGAGCCATGGTATTCAAAAGAATGCCTGTTCCAAGGAGCAGCATCTTCATTATTTGTTTTGTATAAAAATTGAATCTCGCCTTACTTGTGGGAACTTATTGATTTATTTTTTTTCAGTGAGGAAACTGAAAGTGACTGTAGTTTTTCTAAGGTCACTTTGTGACAGTTTTTCTAAGGTCACTGGTAACAACGGGGAAGAAAAATCTTGCAAAGGAGTCTTGGCTAATGCTTTCACAGATGTGCTTAAATGAACACTTGCTTCTGTACCTGCTGGCATGAGCCTTCCCTCTCTGGACTGTGAGAAGCAACTATTCTGTATTACCGTGACTTAGTGGCTACTTAAGCACCTGGTCTATAGTCTTTGTCTTGTGACCTACTATGTTACTGAAATAGGCTTTGAGAAAGAGGGAAACATGCATGAATAAGTAAATAGCCTGCCAAACCAAAGCTTTGTGCACATTTGCTGAGTGTAAATGTAGCTGGGACCACCACAAGTGTCCTGTGGGCACATTATTTACTTGGATTTAAATGTGCACTCTGTTTGGCGTTCCTGCCTCCCGGAATCTGCAGGCTGCTTTGATAGGACTGCAGAGCTGTGAACACAGCTGGTTGAAATCCCATTTGACTTGCACGTCTCATTTAAGTATGGAAATGACACGATATTTTGTTTCACCCAGCAATGGAAGGATTTCCCTGCCTTGAAGGAGATTTGCTGTATTAAGTGTTACTTGCATGCAGAGATTAGATAAACAACTGTATCATCCTGCTTTGATACTTGATTGGTTCCAGGATAAACCTCTTCCCTCTTTGGGCAGAATTTATACCTGTGTACTGAGCCAAATTTTTCCACTAATTGAAGTGTGCAGTTACACTCATGCATACCAGACCAGTAATATGCCCAAGAATCTATAGACATAGTATTCGGGGACCAGTTAGTGCCTTTTAGGATAGGCTATGCATTTTCTGCAGGACCAAGCAGTATGAAGGTAAGGCAAGGAAATTTAAGGATGCCCTCTGAAAGTACCAGGAGAACTCTGTGATGTGCTCTGTACACCTGAAGCCGGTTCTGCAAAGCTTTTGAGAAATAGTATGAAACGAAACCGGTTTAAAGGAAGGGGATCAGAGACTGGAAGCAGAATGATTCCTGGGGTTCCAGTACACTACCTGGGAGGAAAATTAAACAAATGCATCAGAACAAGATTTTAACATTTTATTGTATGTACAGAGTACATACATACTCTGTACAAGTACAGAGGTACTTGCCATTGACAAAAAAATGTCAATGGGGGAGTGTCTTTGCTGAGTCAAGGCTGAATTTGATATTGTTCTTGCCTACCGCTAGAAAGTAAAATCTAAAGAAATAAATTTTTTTCGTCAATTTGCTGAAGAGATTAGAGGTACTCCTTAGGATGTTCTTATACAACTGGTATAATCTTCTAAACAGTACCTGGTGCAGAAAAACCGTGTCCTGGCTATTATAGTCAATCTGTTCATTCTTCTGAGACCGCTTTTGGGTTCCTTCTGTTCAGGAAACTTCAATCAAAGCTAATCACAACTCCTCACCATCTGCCTCTAACCCCTATCATACAAAGAGCAAACTGTAGCAGGAAGACTAATGACAATTGATATCAAGGACTAAAGTTGTTTGACTAAATCTTTTGAGCTACTTTATTTTAACTGTGGAGCCTGTGTTTCAAAATGAATTGCATTTTTGTTGAAAAAAAATTTCACTTGCAACTGTTCCTTTCAAGTGCAAAGAGAGTGACTGTGGAAGCTCTGGATTTGATCTTCTGAGTTATAGTACTTGAAAAGCTACAGGGTCCATTTATTTTTTTCTTTTTTTTCTTCTACTCTGTGCTGAGAGACCGAAGTAAATTGACCTAATTTTCTTTCCTTTTCTGAATTTTCTTCTCAGAGAGCATTAGCAACCTAATACTGTGCTTTCATTTTTGTACAATTATAAATGTTTTCAAGCACTAGTAACGTCTGTAAAGTTCTAAAACTTTCTCCTTACCCATTATTCTTCCTCAATACCATAGCATATGTATACACAAATACTGTTCCAAATTCTGAAAGACTTCAAACTGAATCATGCCTTCAGATTTTTTCAGTGAAGCAGACATTTTCATAAAAACACTTTGACGTTGACCTGGCTTTAATCCAGACTTTAACACATTTTTTTTTTTCATTATCAAGATGTAAGAAAAATGGCCATTTCAGAATATTTATTTAGTTAATGCCATAAAATAGATAAATAGGCTTGGAAGAATTTTCATATTCTGTACAGAAAAAAATCAAGCCTTCATTGTGTACTTAGACCCTTGCATTTTAAGGTTTATATTTAAAAGTAATGTCAGCAGTTTACAATAACCACTTGGGGTCTTAGAATTCTTCTCTATAATGTTTTGGGGTTTTTTTCTTCCAGTAATAGCATCCGTTCATTATTGATTGAGAAACAGCTTAAGGAGTGAAAGAGGTATAGTCATTTCCTTTGATATATCATATAATTTGTGATGAGTTCAATTTATTCTTCAAATTTTCTCTGAACTGGTAAGTAATGTTCTTAATGTATGGTAAATATTCTTAATTTATGGTATGAGGCCTATATGAAAAATAGGTTTATTTCTTCAGTGAGCAGCCCACACAGGAAAAGTTTAGCTCTAGTACAAAATTTTTCACTTACTATGTCAGTTTAACGCTCCTATGGTGACAGTTGCCCTCCCGTTAGCATCTGGCTCCCAAATGCTCTGGCTGCCCAGTTCCACAGGGGGTCAGAGTTGAGAGCTCCAAGAGCAGGCGAACCACGGCTTTCCTAACCGTACCAGGGCTTGGCTTTCATTTCGCCCTGGGCAAATGCCTTTTTCAACATGTTTAGAGTTTGCAGGTTTGGCCTGGTAAAACATAGCCATCAAACCCAGTATTTCTTAACCTTTTAAAATTCAAAAGATGCCTTAGCATCAGAACAGACCATCTATACAATGCTGCTGTAGCAGCTTCCTTCTATTAACTTCTGCAAATTTTGGCTCAACTTTGAGTTTTCACTTCATATTTTATTCCTCCTGTTCTCGTCCATCATGCTTGAATACAGATATTGATATGTTTTGGGGTTTGGGGTCTTTTATTTACAGATTTTTTCTGAACTATGTTCAGGAGCTTTTTCTAGATCAAAGAATGTGAAAAAGCCATCAGAAACTGAGAACCTTTGCTTTTCCTAATTCTTTCATACATCACTTAATATTTTTGGAAAACTGCATTGTGTCTGTACTTCAGGATCCAGCTCTTCCTGGACTCTTTATTAAGCTTATGAAATAAGAAGCTATTAGTACTGCCAAGAGCACAGCCAAAAGTGATCTGTTTTGCTCCTTCAGCACCACTGTGCTTCACAGCAACTTCTCATATGTGTTAATCTCTTTATCTCGACCACATTGCCTACTGAAAGGAAAATTAACAGTGAAGTTTAAATTTCACTGCATTTCCATTTTACAAGGTTGAAATGGGAATTAAAAGATATTACAGGAGACTGTGGAATAGAGATGCTGCTGGAATCAGTAGCCCACACCATAAGCACACTGAAGTCTACGTGATGCTGAACCCGTACTTATGGCTTTCCTGACTTGAGGACACCCGTTGCCTTATTGAGTTGTATTCTTTCTGAATAACAGAGGAGGAGAAATTTTAATGCCCTTATTACTGGCATGCAATTAAAGAATTAGTCTTACCTTTAGATCCAAGTGTTTCGAGTGTACAGTAACTCCATATGTCCCTAAAATCCACTTACAATACTTCCTCCATAATTTTTTTGTACCTTTCAGCTGTTTCTGATGAGAAACATGCTGAGATAGCACCCAGAGTTTCCATGGAATGCTGGTCTTTATGTATATGATTTCATAAGGCATTCTTATGGTAAGTACAGAGCTAGTTACACTTTTTATTTCACACCAGAAAGAATTAAAAATGGAGAGGTCAAGTAAAATTTCTATATTATTTTTACATACTTACATACATACATATATAATATTTTCTATATTATTTTTATATCGTTAAACAGATTTTGGCAAGGTTGACAAAGAATCACTTCACGTGAGCATATTTTTCATGATAAAAGCAAGACAATAAAGTGACTGGACTAAATATGTGATTGTCTCTTGTCAATAAGTAAAATGAAAGGAGAGAGAACATCTGTGATCACAGAGGAATTTGGATAATAGAAAATTGAACACATTTTACTTTGGAAGACTTGTACTGAATCTAAAGAGATGGGTCTTACTCTGCCAGTTGTCCTTTCTGTACTCATTCTATAATGAAAAATATATTGGATATTACTTTTCTCTAGACAAAATGGTTTTTATTCTGTTGAATGTTAGAATAATTTAGCCTAAAACAGCCAGAATAAACATCTTGCCACAAAGGCTGTATTTTGAAAACTGGCAATAGAAAAGCATGTCAGTTATAAAATATTTCACAACTGCTTGAATTGAAGTTTTAACTTTAGATCCAAAAAAGTCTGCTTAGCAAAGCAAGACATAAGCAGAGACTGCTATTAGAATGTAGTTTAGCACAGTTTTGTCAACTCAGCTTTGAAAAGGATGGTTGTGTGCTAACCTAATGAAGGTGATGGTATGTGTTTTCATATATTCCAGGAGGCATAAACATCATGAGGGGATATTGAAAATTTGCTTTTAATTTGAGATTACAATGTTGTGCTTATCTAATTATCACTTTTGTTATGAATACTCATATTAGTTACTGGCATTTCATGTTGTAGAGTTAGTAGCAGATTCCCAGCAACCATCTGCAAATGTTAAGTTAAAGACTGGATTTTGTAGCCTTTACATGTCTCGGTATGTTGTGTGTCCCTTTATTCTTAGAGTGACACTGTGACTTTTCAGTTGGGAACCTCTGCTTCATTGGGTGTTTCAGTGGCATCCTTCTCTACAATGTCTTCCTCCTCTTCATCCTATAACTCTTCAGTTTTGATAGCAGAAACTATGAGCAGATTAGATTCCTATCTCTAGTGGCATTCTCTGTGCATGTCCCTCCCCACCAGCCCACCCTGTGGCTTTTAGGTTTTTACAGCACTGACACCACGTCTCAGTCATAGAAAGTCACGTCCCTGGCTCAAAGGCCAGCATCATCAAAAAATTATTAATTTATATTTTTCTTTTTTGGGCCATGATTAAACAATTTTTTATTTTTGAAGGAAAGCAGAGTTTCTGGCATATTGTATAGTACCAAGATCGGGATTTTTTAGGGAAAAAAAAAGCATGCTTAATGCTTGTGGTAAAACCTGTGGAGGAGCAATCCTGATTTTGAGCTCTTTGAGAGATCAGACCCCACAGGGCAGAGTGACTTGGTCTCTGTTGGAACTGTTCCTGTTGAGACTGTGTTAGAAAACTGTTCCCAGTCCTAAGTTCTCAGGCTAATTTTGACCTTCGCTATAAAAGCCCATGTCCCTTCAGTTTCTCTTGTGCAGCTGTTTAATGGTAAAGCTCCAGTCTTTTTAACCTAGCTCAATGCTATTTATACTTAGTCTCAAACCCTAGAAATTAGTTAGAAGAGAAGAAAATTATTCATGTCATAAATACTATCCGTATCCACTGATTGCCTTATTTTTTGAAAGGACAGGACAGGAGAGGGACAACGCTGACCATTGGGGTTAATTCTTGTCCTTCCCACTTTAGTCTGGTAGCCAGAAAAAGAACGACCAACCCTCTGGTTATGGGCAAAAAAATTGAAAATACCTTACCAGTCTTGGTACAGTACCAGCATTGGTAAATCTGCTTTCTGTTTCAGCTTTAGTGGAAGGGAAGAAGAAGGGTTGTGCAGTTTCCCAGGAAGCCAATGCTCCATAATTGAGGGCCAGGCTTCAAGTCCTTGTTCCAAAATTGGCAGTTTTCAGATCCACAGTTCTGACTTAGGATCAGCTCTTCTTATAAGCTGAAATCCCTTTCACTACCTCTTTGCAGTTTGACAAATTTTGTTAATTCATGCTTACTTCAGTGAGTGACTTGGCACCTTAAAAGTACCTACGGGAAATTAACTTTCTAGCAAACACTATCCTTGTCTAAAGATACCAAGAAGGGGTCACCCTCCATCCATCCTAGCACCTGTAACAGGTGGCTGATGGGGTCACTCCACTGGCACCAGGGGCTGTGACAGACTCATACCTCCTGGGTGAGGTGAAGAGTTGGAGCCCTCTGCCTGACAGTCATGGGGAGGATAAAGGTTAGTACCTCAGTGTGGACTTTGAGATGGATACATCCTCCACCTCACCCACATCTCCATTCAGATTTCTGACCCAAATCACACTAAAGTTTATTTTAGCTGCCTAACTACCTTCTTAGATAATCAACATTCATAGCCAAAGGAAAATTTGTTAAAGATTACTTCTACTCAAACTATAGCTACTCTGGAGAATTTTTGCTTCATTTTAACACAAAGATGGTTTCAGTGTTCCATTCCCATCATTGATAAACAAAACCAAGTTGAACTTAAAAATATCCTGTGCTTCGTAACTTGAAAATTAGTTAAAACTACCAGATTCTATCAATTGAAGTGTATCAATTAAAGTGATGTAGGGAACAAAATGAATTATTTTAGCTAAAGTTAGTAAGATAAGCTATTGAAACTAACCTATTTTCTCTTGCACTTCATTGGTAGCATAATATAATTATGGACTAAATCTGGAAGAAAACTGTGATCCACCTAATGATTTTAACATAAGATTTGCATTTGAAAAGAAAACCCAGTCTGTTTCTCATACACGGCTTCCCAATTCTACCTACTACTGCTTCTACTGGATCAACAAATTAGATATTCCTTAGAGAAGAGGATATTTGAGTTTCACATGACAGGTTTTATTTTGTTATGGAGCTAAAGATACATTTTATATATGTATATGCTCTGCAGGATGGTGTATAGAGTACCATCTGCTCATTTCCACTTTTTCCATTTTTATCACCAGTAGAGACTGAAGTTTTTAATTTTTCTCAGTGCTCTAACTGAATTTCTTGTATATTTAATTTTCTTTTTCCTAAGTCCTAGGAACAGAGACAGAACTGAGTGGTCAGCAAATCCACATACTCAAGGGAACAAAAAGGACCAAGTGTAACATTGCTTACCGGTTTAATACCTGGCAAATCTGCCCACAGACAATGGCTGAGGATCCATAAGCACAAATGTAAATGAAAGAGCTACTTTGCATTGAGATGAGCCTTCTAAACCTATATTCTAGAGAGTCTTTATAACACAGATGCATCCTTAACTCTATGACTTAATAGCATTTTTGATTCATTGTTTATTTGACTAAGAAATCTAGAAATCTTCTTACGAACACTGTGGGAGGTTTTAAGCATAAAATAAATTTTAAAAATACTGTTATTCTATTCTTCTGTTCTTATATTCACTGAATGTCCCCAATATCTGTGACATAATTTTTTCTGTGACTCCTCTGTGTGCTTCTGTGTAGGGAGCACAATGTGTTTGTCACCAACAGTTATATTTTGGAATAATGTCCTCATTTCACTGTGCTCCAGTGTCAACACCCAAACCAGTCGCTTAGGTATGTTCAGCTATTGGTTCTCATGCAGTCTTCCTGGTGGTTTCTGGTCAAACTGCACATTTATTTTATTCTAAAGGTCTGCTACTGGACTAACCCGTCCCAGAGAAGTACAACAGGTAATTTTTTTTCTTTTTTTTCTGGAGTGAACTGCATTCTCTCAGGCATCGCTACTCTTGCAGTAGGGTTAACACCTGCCTTTCTGCTGGACAGACCATGCTGCCAGTAGACCTTTTCCTGAGCTGCCACACCAAAGCTGTAACTGCTTCTGAGGACTTCAGAAATTAAGGACGGGACCATTTCTTCTTTTTTCCTTAATCTATAAAAGGCTTAGTTTTAGGTCTGTGGCGATTACCAGGCTGCATGAACACAGTAACTTTCACAACAGTCAGGTTCTTAGCGCTCCTTCAACTTACAGAGAGTCATTTCTGGGATGAGCTAATGCCTACATTTCTAGTTTGTCCTTCACAAAATGTTCATCTTGATTTTTATTTTCTTTTAACAAATAACATTTGATGCAATCAAGAAAAAAATTGAATATTTCCACTAGAGTTTTTTAAAAAATTGACCTTGCTTTCTCATTTGCAGTCAGAGATGAAATCCTAGTAACTTTTGAGTGATTGTACAAACAAGGGATTTAGATAATAAAGAGCTAGAAGAGCTTCTGCTAAAAATATAAGTAGCTGAAAAAAGGTAGAGAGTAGCAACCTGTGAGCTCTCTCCTCCTGTAGCTCTCGTTCCAACAACTAAAGGTAGGGGTAGCCAAAGAGAAATTGCAGTAGCAAGGAAAGACAGATCTCCACCGAAAATGGGAATAATGTGCCGATTGTTTGTATTATTGTTAAATGCACCTCTAAATCTGAGATGCTTATATAAAGCTGTGAATCTTCTAAGGATTATGAATCATGATTTTCATAAATTATGAATCATCGTTTGATAAAAAACAAACACCCAGAGATGCCAAAAGTAACCTATCAAAGCATAATAATAAAGGAGATGGAAGCACACAGGAAGAAAAACATTTAGAGCTAAAATGTGATTAAACTGAATGTTTATGGCTAATAAACCGCCCTCACAACTAATGTACTTTTAATTTGTATCATTTTCATGTGATTTAGTATATAGCATTTGAGATAATAGAACTGTAGCTTGCTTATTAAAAAAAAGGAGCAATTGGAGACCATGGCATAGGTAACAATAATGTTTGAATTAACCATAAAGTACATCATTAAATAATCTGAGAATTTTTTCACTCTTAAAAAACACTGTCACACGAGAACTAGTAGTTAGTATTTCTCTTTGCACAATGCTATTGTAGGACCACAGGACCATAGTTGTCTGCAGTGCAGGCAGAAAGTACCAGAACTGAAGAAATAATCTATAATGAAGAACTTGTTCTGCAAACGAATCATCTTCTCATTATGGAACACGATAATCAAGATTCTTAGTAATTTAATCATTCTTTAATTATATTGGATTTGGGGAGGAAAGGTGTTCCATTTTCTAACCATCCAGGTTCACTGATGGCCAATTCTTTCCTGCAATTTCTCATCATTTAAAGTACTTGGATTCGTTGTTGCTGCACAGATCAGTTCTGTAAATGCGAACTCTTTGGCTACGAATGTTCACCTCAGGAGAAAGTCAAAATAAGCTTTGAAAGTACCGGTACATAAACTATGCAATTTCATTTTTATGAACACATCACATTTAAAATTTAATTATTTGCATGTTAGTTGAAAGCAGAAAAAAAAAAAAAAAGATGTTAGTTTGAGTTTTAATGTAAACGCATAGTCACAGGAATTTATGTTATTCATCCTCCTCTGAAAATAAATTTAGTCAACATTACAACTTTATATTGCTGTTACTCAGGCTGGTCCCATGGTAATACAGGCTGTTGAATATATTACAAGATTTCCTGTTTCTAGAAGTCACCAGTAAATATCCAGGACATATACTGAATATGTGGTAACCTTCCTGGACAGCAAAAATATTGTATGTGGCTCCTTTCTGCCCCATGCTGCCAGGAACAAGATTGGGAAAAATGACCAAAGTTGAATAGAAATACCAGCTCTGATGTGGGGGATACCTCACCCCAGATAGTTCCCCTTGTCTGGCAGCCCCAGAGCATGGGTCTGGGAACAAGCACCCAGGGACGGGGCCAAGGATGGATGTCTCCAGAGCTGCTACTGATGCTACTGGAGCCCTCACCATACTGAATCCTGATTTAAGGCACCTGGGAAAGAGAAAGGGAAAACACATGCTTTTCTAGGAGTGTAATGTAGTGTACATCCTGTAATTAGTTATGGAAGGAGAAGGGAAAGCACAGTCACCTAGTAATAATCCATGGTGAATTACCTGGGTCCTCCCAGAAACTAGTACTTTGGCGTTGCATTGCATGAGGTTTAATGAGTGTGCCAGCTCCCATCAGTCCCTGATGGAGCCTAAATGTAGGTAACAGTCACGCTGATCTTTCTTTTCGCTTCTTGGTATACATGCTTACTAACTAATATAGAGATGTCTTTTTGCTTTGATTTATGCTATACCATGCTCTCCTTCTTCTCTCTCCCAATACCCTGGATAATGTAAAATTAACTCCATGCCACGAGATACAGAATAATAATAATGCAACACAGTGGTTAAAAATCACACCATAGACTTAAAAGACAGACAATCAGCTACCAGCAACAAATTGCCCTGAATTGCAATTTAAATTTAGTCTAAATGTCAGAAAAGATGGATGCTTTAAAGACTGTGGGTAAGCTACAGCTTTGCTATTTGTCTCAGTGTGAGTATTATCCTGGAACAAGTCAGGAAACAGGCTGTAATTGGAGCCACTGTTCTTTCATTGATTACTTCTCTGACTCCTAAGTGCGTATGGCAGAGGGGAAGGGCAGGAGAATAAACTCAATACGTTGTTTTTGTGCAAAACCTAGGACTGGATCCATCTATGCTGGTTGCACTCTTCACAAGTCATTTGGACTCTGCTACTTTGAGTCTGACATCTCTGATCCGAGGGACCTCAGCAGCAGTGATTTCTTCCCTTCAGTTCTTGATCAAGCGTGTTAGAAAAATGCTGCATGGAGATAAGGGAAGGGGATTGCTGCTCCTCCAAGGGCTGGTATATTTAGACCTCTGCGCCATTTACCGTAGTCTTGGTATCGGTTTACTCCCTCCCAGCATCCCTCTGTGTACCCTGGCCAAAAAACCCAAGGGGGTCCAGGTCAGCAGACACTTTTATTTCCTTTTCGTCTGCCTAGACAGCACAGAATATATCTGATCTACCCATGTCAAAAGGGGAAGAGAGGCTTTCGTACCTTTCTTCCACTGTGCAATTCAGGGCTGTGCAACAAGCTTGCTTCAGATAAGTAAAGGAAAGAAATAATCTCTTGCACGTGTCCAGATTGGCCGTCTGGCTGACTGACTGCTGGCAACATGTCTCTCCCCAGGCAGCCTGCTGACAGCCTGACACATATCAGGTGCCTCATTTTCTGTGCGAGTCCCCTTCCTTAGAAATGGGAAAAGAGCGTTTGAAGGCTCCCTATTGGGCTCACGGCTGGATTTGGGAACCAGACAACAAGTTACCTGGGGCTGACATGGTAGACTTTGACATGGCCTCACTTCTTAGGAGAGCTCACATCTCAGACAGCAACAGAAGAAAGAAGCAACAGTATTGCTGTGGTGCCGTACCTCTGACTTCTCTTCAGATGTGTGCTGTCAGTCGGACCCAGGATAGGAATAAAGAGCTTGCCCTGCAGTCCGTGCTGGAGCTAAACACCACAGGCTCTCCTGCCCCTTGCCTGTGCCTTCACCGCAAGATGATCTTGAGGAAAATACAGGATTGGGATCAAAATAAAGCAGCAAGAATGTAGCAATGGCTACATAGAATAATAATTAGTAATACCATGTTTATATTCACTAATAACTCATGGGAATCATCCACAATAATGTATTTTACTATTTGATGTAAATAGTTACTATCCCTCTTAATAATATTGTTTACATTTTCTTTCCCTACCAGTAACATGCACATTTGAGTTCTCTTTCTTAGCATTATGGTAAAGGGGGTTTCTTTTTTAAAGCTAATTTCCATTTTTTCCCTATCTTCTCTTCTTAAAAGGAGTCAAATTTTTCCTGAAACCTGATAGCTCTGCTGTCCCAGCTCAGACCAGACAGCCAGTTTTGTTTGTTTGCCAGTTAGTGATTTTCTGATGCTGACAGATGTGTGAGAGAGTGATAGATCAAATTAATTCTAATTTCTGAAGTGAGCTGGCATTTGAACCCAGCTAATTTAAAATGTTCTTTCTGTGTTTAGTCTGCCCAAGTAATTTAACTGCAAGTCTCTCTCTTCATACTGTCTTTACAGCTCAGATGGTTGGGTACACCGAGCAATGAGACCTAAATACTTCCTCATTATGGCAAACAGATGTACAGAAATCGGAAGCTCATGAGCATGCGATTCCCTACATTAATTGCCCATCCTGTTTTACAACAGCTTTGTAGAACCATGGGGCTTCTCAGCTTCCCCTTCACTGGGGAACGGCTCCTCAGCTGGCCACCCAAGGTCCTGGGGGCCATCACCTGGGGAAGGGCAGTGGAGAGTATGAGCTCCATCCGTCTCCTGAGACAGTTCTCTGTTTGGCCCTATTATTTTCTTGCTTTCCGTGACTCACAAGCCTTGCAATGTTATTTGAATCAGCCTAGCATAAATATTTTTTTAAAACACTCATTTGTCTTTGTTTCCACAGCCGTCCTTTCCAAAACTGCTTTCATTTCTCTCAATTCCTGTCTACGATATTTCGTCGTGAATTTACTTCCAGGCCTTTTTCCAAGTTATCCATAGATATTCGCATCAGAAAATGGCTCTTTTTTTTGAAGAGTCTCTACAATTTTCATTTTAAATAATGAAAGCCTAAGATTGTTTTTCAGTGAAAATTTGATATTTTTTTTAATGGAAAACAGGCACAACCTGTAGAAATTGCTATAATCAAAAATCTCAATTTTTCACTGAAAAAGTTGTGATCTAGCATATTTGACAAGTAAATGTAGGCAGGAATAGAGTGCTTTTTTTTTTTTGACAACACTGGTTTACCATTTCTAGCCTCTTGCAGTTCCTTACACTTTAAATTTACACAATATGAAATCATTGTCAATTATGCTAATCTTTTTAATACACATTCTTAATGTTGATAATACTGTAATCTTTAAGACATTTAATTGTTTTCACATTTTATCTTCCTCCAGGCTTGATAGGCAATGAATCCCTTTCCACACTTTCTTTACTTTTGGGCTTTCCCTTATAAAGCGTGTGGTCTTAATACAATTTGACCTAGTTCTGCATCTGTGTAATAAATGCTGTTCTTCTGAAGCCAGCTCTCCTCATCCATTTACTTTACCCTCATCTGATTCTCAGAGGAAAATGGAAAGTCTTCCTATGGCTTTTCAAAGCAAAACCAGACAGTTTTTCTAGTTATTCTACAATCAGGTAGACATAGGTTTTCTCTATTGTTTAGGCTATGTTGAAATAAGGTTAGGAGACTACCATGACATATTACTGGAACAATGGAAAAACACGATGATTTAGAGAGCTAGTTACTGATTTTTATTTTAAAGAAGTCATTTTAGTTAGTTCAGAAAGTTTTGCCATTTGTTTTTGAGAAATTGGAAAGTATCCAGATGTCTTTGTAAGGAAAGATTTTTCAATTTCCTCAAAAGTTATCTTTGGCCAATACCACTTTCTGCTCAGTTACAGCCCTGGCACTGCCAGTATGGTTATTTGCAGTTATCTCTCCCAATGTCTATGGAACAGAGACTGCAGCATTCTCCCGTATACACACATGCCCCTTTGCAGCCCATACCTTTAGTCTTTCTGCAACTCCAGCCACAGCTCTGTACACAGAATTCACATTTCATCGATTTACAATTTGCCATTTTTAATCCCTTCTTCCTAGAGGTTATATGCCTTTAATCCAGTTTCACTTACAGCTAGTGCTAACTTTGATATTTCCTTCTGTCTTTTCTTTTCGTTGTATTTTGGTTTTGTGATCTGAGACTGAAGAATGCTGTTATCTCTGTTAATAGCAGGTGCATTCAACACCACCTTGGGGAGCTTAAGCAGCTCCTAGGACAGCACTTTGAAACTGTGTGGTCTCATACGTTACGTTAGTCATCTTGCAGAAAATTTATATTAAAAATAAATGTGAATTAATACTATTTTTTTTTTCTAAGCTGCACTATTTAAATGAGTGTTGTTCCTAACAGAAGTGTATTGTTTACTGCTTTGGAGAAATGTACCAGTATGTGGCAGGTAATAAACGGAAACATTTGCCTTAGTAGCAAAGTCTTTTTCCATAAGCTGCATACATTTATTTTTCTCTTTTGTCATGACACCCTATTACATTTTAGCTTTTGTCAAGCTCCGCAGAGAATGTAACTAATTTCAGTTCCTACTGCACAGTACTTCAGAGTTCATTACGAGTATAGTAAGCTGCTGGTGTCATTCCCAGGCAGCATTGTTTATCAAATCTGTAGCATCCAATGAGGAAATGGACTCTTTCAACACAGTGAATAGAGAGTTTCAAGTGAAAATGACTTGGGTTCATTCCAACTCTGTTTCTGTCATAATCTAACTTGCTCAATATTTTGATTTTCTTCTTCCTTATCTGTAGTCAGATATTCAATCATTTGGTCCCCCAAACCTTAAAGAATGAAAGAATCATCCCTCTCACATTGGATCAAGAGTACGCCGTATTGACCAATTGGATAATAAAGCAGATTAATTAGAAGAGACCATGATCATACAACGTGATGGTACTGTTTAATGAGTCATTTTGAAAAGCATTTGCTTCATTGTCTTTGGTTGCTATCACTGGCTGGTCACTTCAAGGGTTAGAAAATGCTCAGAACAGAAAGTCCATGGGCAGTCCTACTGTATAATTTGAATTGATTTTTCCTTTTGTGCCATTGGATGCTGCTGCTGCAGAAGGTGACTGTTTGCAGTTTTATACAGAAGATTTTTGCTAGGCATTTTAGGAAAAGAGAAGAATCTCTAATGCACTCCATGGGTTTTTTTTTGTCCTTACCTGCAGGACTGCTGCTAGATAGGGAGCCCTGTGCAACTTCCAAGCTAACAGTTCTGGGATCTTTATCACAAGCAACAGATCTTCCAGAAACTAGGCAGAGAAGTCAAAAATCCAGTAGGAACTATGCCCATAACACCAAGCCAGATCATCCCCTGATGTACTGATTAAGTTGTCAGTGCACTTTAGGGAGCGTTTAGGGAAAGGCAGCTCTCTCCCCTCACATGGTCGCCATGCTCTGACTCTCTCTTGCTCAGAATATGTGTGGGACTGGAAGGTTTCAGACCATTTTCCTAGTCTGGTTCATATGTGCTATCAAAGTAGGATTGGAGGGCCTGGGGTACAAAGTGAAAATGCTTTCAGTGTGCTTTTGAAACAGCTTGGTTATGCTCTGCTCTTTAATCATGATGAATTGCAAAGTGTCAACTAAGTCCTTAAAGAATCAGTAAACGGGAGAAAAAGTGCTACATACAGGAGGAGTGACAGAGGCTCCTGCTGAAACACAAGGACAGAGGTTGCTCATCTATATTGTACCTTATGCTCCTTGTTTGTATGTTTATACAAAAAAAAACCCAACCCAGATTTCTGAAAATACTCAGCTTTAGAAAAACTGATGATTGAAGCAGTCAAAGCATTAGCTTTCTCATTAAATGCTTGTTACTGATAACACTTGACTGACCTATATACTTCTTAAACAAGAAAAAGGTATTTCTAGAGTGCCTGGGGAAATCAGCCGTGGCTAAATTTTCTTTAGATTTCAGAAATTATGTTAATCTTTCTGTGCCTTCAAGTTTCATAATGTGGTTGGTGTTGGGGCTGAGCTAGGCAGCTGTTACTTACGCTGCTGGTCTCATGCAGTGCAGTAGGCTTATTGCCTGAATGAGAGCTTCAGGATCTCACCACAGCGTAGTGGTACATTAAAGAGCTGGCTAGCTAAACTGTGTGGTGCCTGTGGAAAGTGAGTAAACCCCAAAGAAGATTTGAAATACTGAAAGAGCCCATGCTATGGTACAGAGCCCCAGCATTGTGGAAGAGGGGATCTTAATCTGTATTGACTTCCTACTGCCACTGCCCATAAAACTCCCTGCTGTCCTCCACATGGCGACTTCAGAAGTGACGGGGGGGATGGAGGGCTTCTCTGCTCACCAGAAGCAGGGGCATTTGGCACCCTCATTGCTGCTCTTCATGCCGTTGCTCCAGCCAGGAGTGCCTGCTAATCTACTTCCCAGAGCATGGATGCAGCACCAGGCAGGGGGATGCAAGGTGATGGGGCACAGTACTGTTTTCCATTCTTTTCCACAGTACTTCACCGGTGCTTTGTGTGTGGGAGGATAGCACCTGCAAGAGCTAGACAAAAGGGAATTTTACCACTCCATATCCGAAAACTGAATTTTACCTGTATTGTGGAGAAACCTCGGGTCAGCTCCTGCTATGCACCTACCAGTCACATTTAGAAGTCTTCTGTAAGCTATGATAAGGGGTTCTGTGCATCTGCCTTTATACCTCAAATGCTGAAATAGTCAAGTTTATGCAGTGTGATATTTTTTGAGCAACCACCGGTGACTTGGGACGGGCAGCAACTTTAAAGATCAGCTTTTAGCCTTGTCAAAAAAAGGTCATATCTCAAAATGATCAGATATCCATGACTCAGAACACCAGACATCCAAGTGAATAAACCTCATCCTTCTCCAACCACTTGCTTCAAACCTGCCATCTGACTCCTAGAGGTAGACCTCCCAGGTTTGAGAGGATGTGCACACATTCTAAGCCCACACTTCTGCACACATAAGTCCTACCAGAGGACACAGAGAAGCCTGGATTATGATAAATGGCATATAATTGGCAGCATGTAGTATCGAGCTAACTGGCACGTGTCGTACTGCCACTGCTCTGCCTGGACCTAGGGAAGCAGAAGACAAGTTCTGTTTTCAGCCATTCACTGATGCCAGCCCAGCATCTTTCAAAAGCACCATATTCATAGCAACAGTAATAACTACAGACAGCAGAGGAAAGATTTGGAAGCAGCAGTATTTTCCCATTAGGTTCTCGTGTCTCAAATAATGAGATGCTTGATGCCTGCCTTTTGCTGATAGCTGGCCTGCTGCTTGCTTTTGTAAGAAATTATTTGCTGACGAAAAGCCAAGCAGCAAAATGCTGAATGTATTACTATGTAATTTCATGTGAAAAGAGATAAAAACAGCCTGTATCCTTGAATAATAACTAAATATTGATTTTCTAGTAGTTGTTTTATCTCCACCCAAATCATCATTTATTGATGGAGACAGTTCAGTCTCTGGTTTAAATAGGGTTTGCTGAAGTTTATGTAAACTTTACATACTTTGTATGTCTACCTGTAAAACCTTTATATATTAGTCGCATTGTTGTTTATGTGATACCCTAATAGATCCTTAAATAATGAGCAGTAAATAGAAATATGGTAAAAATGTCAGGGAGAGGAACTAAGGAAATGTAGTTGAAAATATGATACTCATGAAGTCATTATAATGCTATGTTACAGTAATATAATGATAATCTATAGACTAAATGCAGAAAGGATGGACTGACTCATTTGCGACCAATTTCTTTTTCATATTTTCTAGAGCTGCTAGCACAAAAATTCAAGATATTAATCTACACATTCTGTTCAGTGTATATTAGGGTAGTAAATTGATATGTGGAAGACTGGGGCTGACAGAAGCTAGGCACCAGCTGCTGAGCCGTGCTAAATGTGGGGAGGTGACCTGACCTGGTTGTGAAAGCCAACCCAAAGCTGTGCAGAAGTCTGGGGGAGTCACTGTGGAGGAGCGAGCTGCAGTTCAGCCCTTGCCCCTTTCCCCTTACTCCTCCTGGCCCCTGGGTGCGAGTAGTAATGGCTTTATGCAAACCAGCCTCTCCCAATTTCTCTTACAGTGCAGCCTTTTTTATCAATAGGCACAAGGTGATGGTATTTCAGGCTTTGTGGTGAAGCTCTTGTGCTTTGCTTGTTGAGGGGGCAGCAAATAAAACTGACAATGGTTCAGTCATTTCATCTTTTCAGATGAAAAGAAACCAGAGGAGCATTTGTCCTTCGTGCAACACATATTTGAACCTTGAAACCCTTGGCCTTAGAGAGTGTTAAGTATTTGAATAGGATTAAAAGGCAAGGCAGGTTTGCTTGGACAGATTTGTGGAATTGAAATCTAACAATTTTGTAGCATTCAAGCATTTATTTAATATAGAGATATTATCTACATCCAGTGGGTGTAGCTCTCCAGAAAACAGAAAGTATCAAGGGGAGTTGTCATTATATGCCTGCTCTGTTCCTATTTTCCCCCTTTCACATCAGTTATTCACCCTTTCTGGCCTTTTGAGGTTAAACAGACCTTTGATCCAACCTTGTCCAGCCATTCTGATGCTCTAAGAAAAGGAACTCTTGCACTTTGTAGCAAATTTTCTGTGTGACCTTCTATATACAAGGTGCAACCTCTGATATAGGCAATACAAATGATGAAGAGTTTCCCCTGTTATCCTACTTGAGTCTTACCTTATGTATGTATATAAGTCACATTGAGTCCGTTTTCAGTAGAGAGTTCAAGTTTCTGAGTCATCTGCAAGGGAAGCTGAATAAATTGGTGTATGGGGCACCAAGAAGTAAAAACTAAAGCAGAGAATCTAGGTTCACCAACCTCCTAAAAATAAATAACTAAATCTCATTTTTCACTCTCTCAGCTGTTCCAAACTGAAATTGCAGAGTTCTGTCTACAAGATTTTAAGAAGCAGGATTCACCATTATCTGAATTCTTATAACATGTAAAATTACTTCCTTCCACTGCAAGGAAGAAAATGATTAAATGAAAGTAAGTTCTCTTGTTAGCAGTTACTCCTAAAGTAAAATCCTAAAATGTCCATTATTAATGAAAACCATCAAGAAATCTCTTCTGGCTGCATAGCAATATGAAAATGTTATTGGAAATAGATGCTTCTCATGAGAACAGACAAGAGATTTTGGTTTTCCTTAGCCATTTTATTACTCTTGTCAGTCACCAGCTGAGTCAGCCCACTCATCCCCTGCATTAGAAGTGCCTCAAAGCTGCCAAAAATTAATGTCCACATATATAGGGTTCTACATTATCACCAAAACGAATCAAAAAATATTGTGAAATTATGTAACAATATGAAAACTAGCTCCCAGAATGGTGCTTTTCTTTTACAGTAACTTTTGGGATGGATGCTTTCTCAGCTTGTTAGTAAATCTGTCTGGAGACTGGCTTTAAATGGGTGTCTACCTGCTAGCGTAATGTCTCAATAAGAGAACCAACAAGTGTTAGCCTTCAGGGCTGATGGATGTCCTACAGAAAGGAGTAAGAATTTAGCCAGGAAATGCATAAATTGTGGAAATATCACGTGCACCATTAATCTGAATCCAGATGGAGCACTGCCATTCATATGTGATATATCCGTCTGGAAGATCAATGACTGTAGTTATAAAAACCACCAATTTTGAGGCAGGAGGGACCCCATCCTGGGAAAGATGCTGCATATTTTCTTCTCCTTTCCTGGCACATTTAAATGCCAAGTAAAATTGTCGTCGTCTTTTTACAGGAATGTGTGCCACAAAACATAGTCATTGGGCCAACTTCTGCTCCTCTGCACTGTAAAGAAATGGAATAATTTCAGTAGGAATAAGTGAGAGCAACTTATTGCCCAAAAGATGTGCGAGCGCAAGCATTTGCAAAAAAACAAGGCTGTAGCTTTTCAGAAAATGGTTATAACAAAAGGAAGAATTTGATTTCAGCAAATGTTTTGATCATTTCTGTACATGGTGTAATGAAAGAAACCCAAACAATATATTCTATTCCTTACTCACTAGGGCAAATGAATATGATTAAATTACAAAGAGAAATATTCACACCTACAGGTGTTTTTTCATGCTTTTTGTTTACTTTTTCATCTGGTAAACTCCTACTGATCTTTTACTACTGTTGACTTATTGTCTGTATGTTTTACTGAGAAAATATCTCAATATCTCCACCCCACTTTAGCCTGTACCTCTTGTAATTTCCACAGGCTCTTATGATACTGTATCTGGCTGCTTGCTTTTTGCCAGTTCCAATGAAAAAGAGCCCCAGGTCACAGAAAACAAGCAGCACTTCATGAACGTCTTTTCTGTTGTTCTTTCTTTCAGAAAAAGAAAAAAAAAAAAAGGAAAAAAAGCTTTACCTAAGTTTGACTATTTCGTCTGTTTCTATGGGAACAAGAAGAGATGAAGGAGCAACTGCCAGCCATCAGCTGGATTGCTGAAACTCTGGCCAACACAACTGGCTGCTGCTAAGGAGCACCAGACTCCATCTGGACTGTCCACTGGGTTGCTAAATTTGAAAAGGTTTCATCTCGAGGTGAGCAGAAACAGGGAATTTCATCAGGTTTAAATAATAGTGAAAATATTTTTCCCTGGCATCTCTTCAAATCTTGTGATTATCAGGACAAGCTCGGCATAAAATATTTTTTTACTAAGAGAAAGAGCACAAGGACAAGTGAGGCCTTTCTGCTCAGGTGATTGAATGCCCTTGGACTTTTTTTCTGTTTTTATAATACTTACAAAGTATGGATACCCATGAATACCACCATTAACACAGGTATGCCAACTCGAACACTCAGCTGAGTGAAAAGGGCACCAAGTAGATACAGGATTAACATGACTGGGCAAACTCTCTTTTTATTACCCTCCCCTGACCGTAGCTCCAATCTCTGATTCTTTCTACTACCACACCAAACAGCTGTTTTTTTATAAAATTTAACCTTCTGGCTCCACTTCTCTACCCTCTACTTCGCCTTTCTACCCCCATACTGTGTATCTTCAAGCTCCCTTGCAAAAAATATGCAAAAAATCTGTTATCTTCTTGTAATCCTGGTCCCAGGCGCCTCCGTTCCTCCTAAACTCGACCTTCCACCCCAGGCACCAGTTACCCACCAGCCTTTCTTCCCATGTGCCCATTGCTGCTGGCACCTGATGTGACCGTAGCACTGGCTGCTCTGGCTTGCAGAGCCCATTTCCCCTCTGTTCTCCATCCTGCTTCAGAAGGGATCTCAGATAAGAGGACACAAGTTGTGTTTACTAATAATCCATCCAAACAAAGTTCCAAAGAGAGAAAAGTAGGGCATATGAAAATTTTTTTCATAGTGCTAATGTAGTGCATTTCTTTTCATTGCCTCCACCTGAAACTGAGCTTGTGAAGGGGAGAGTTCTTCAGGCTGATGCCACCATGTAATATAAATGGGCTTAGTGTTACGACATGCAGTGGAGCTACACTGACCTAAATTATGGGAGCTGAGAATCTGGTCAGCAGCTTTACAGCACTGACTGTTCTGTTTGTTTGTGCTCTGCTTCAGAAAATACTGAACAGCAGTGTTTAGCTACATTCGGTGCCAGCAAAAGAGTGCATAATACAGATGTCTGCATGAGAAAGACCCTTCTTTCCCAATGGTTCATTCCATTGTCTTCAGGTACATTTGCCAATGCCTGACTTCTTTCTCTCCTTTTTCTTGTAACATCCCACCCAAATTAAGCATTTATCAGAAAAAAAAAAAAAAAAAGAAAAAAAAAAAGATACTCAAATCTCTGTTTTAGGCAACTAATATTGTTTTATTAAAAATAAATAAGTGAGGGTAAAACAAGATAGCTTGCCTTTAGTGCCTTTAGTTCTGTCTATGCAAAAGAATATTTTGGTCTGGTACAATTTTACAGAGTTCAGAAGAGCTCTTCAGCATGGATTTACAAACCAATCATGACCTCAAGTGGCATGCTGTTCATCTGAATAAAATACCTGCCAAAGTACAGTTGGATTGAAGTACTCCTGAGTTGCTAGGTGCCACAGTGTTCAGATCTAGCAGGGTCTGCATTAAGTGTTTCCAAGATTATAAGCAATGGGAACACATCTGTGCCTTAATAGCCTACATCTCCCTTTTACCAGTCCTGCAGTCACATTATAAAAATATACCAGGAGCACTACTTAGGACCATATTTTTAAAATGAGCTGTTGTAAAAATCAATTAAGCTGTGTGTATTAACAAAAAATGAAAACCCAACAAATTGTTGAACTCTAATAGGCGATTCTCCCTGTATAGGTCTTGTACTTCTTTAAGGTTGGATAATGAAACTAGGCTGTTTGTGTTCAGGGTTGGCTTTCAGTTCTTTCCTCCTGAAAGGTGTCTAGTGAGAAGCTGAAATCTGCAGCAGGCAAAGGCTCTCAGCAGCCTCTGAGAGGATCAGAGTCTAAATGTAGCTGTATATGACTTCCAGACATCATAAAAATGAATTCATATGCCCCTATTTCAAATGCTGCCGGTGCTGGGCTTGTTTGGTTTTTTTAATTGCAAAAACAATTTCATGGTGTTTTGAAGAAACCAATTCCCTGTTTTGTATCCATGTTATTGAAGAGGATTGTTTGGAAATGAGAGTCAGCAACATCCTTCTGGTGGAGGAAGGATGAGAGCTGTCTTGCCCAAAGATTCAAGCCACCCAAGGTATGTCTGAACGTTAAAGCCTGACTTATTGACTGCCAGGAGAGAAGTACCAGGAGTGATCAGTAAAGTGCCTCAGGAAATGAGGCAGAGGTAAAAGCCTGGCCACATGAAGGACCTTCCCTACTGTCATGCTTTTCAGGAAGGTTATTGTGAGTTTCTTAACAGGTGCTACAGACAAATACATAGTCTCTGAAATACCATGGAGATACAGAAAACAATACCCACTTTTTCCAAATAACACTGCTAAAAGACACTCTTCATTGACATCCTAAGGTGTAGGCATCACTGCAAGGAAGGAGGTGTGGGAAATTATGCAAACTGCATGCTTTCCATTGACTTTGCTAGACGTAGCCTTAGGGAGACCTGCTGAAGGACTGGGCTCTTGAGGGACTGGTTATTCAGACTTGTTACATCCTCATGGATGAACTGGAATTTCACCAAGGACAATGAAGCATCTGCAAGCTTTCCAGCCTGAGAGTGCTCCAGCCTGAGAGAGTATATGCTTACTTAAGGTTGCAAAGCAGCCAGGCAAAATGAAGACTCATTACTTGGTCACGTCCAGTGACAGTGGTCCCATGAAATTTCAGTCAGATGCTGCTCATCCTTCCATGCAACTGAAGGAGTGCAGGCAATGTGAGCCAAATACATGCATATGTAAGGGGATGAAATTGCTTATGGGGAGATTTTCAAAAGAATAGAGGGGATTTGGAAGCCTTAATTCAAAATTGGCTTTCGCTGAAAATTGCCTTCCTCTATGTTTTAGCTCTTTATGGTAACAGAAGCTGGTAGCCATCCATCACAGTCCAGCAGTAAGCACATCAGCTTGCAGGAGTTCAGATACAAACACCAACACCAAGGGTCACATGCCCACTGGTACAAAGAGCAGAAGTTTGGTTTAGCCTGTT
The DNA here is from genome assembly GCA_028565335.1 of Limnodromus scolopaceus. Lineage (NCBI taxonomy): Eukaryota > Metazoa > Chordata > Aves > Charadriiformes > Scolopacidae > Limnodromus > Limnodromus scolopaceus. The sequence goes on along the minus strand of JAOXNO010000033.1, from coordinate 34,629,131 downwards.
TGTGTTGGAGAAAGCAGCCCTAATAATTTACCTCTTTAATCTGCTGTTCACCTCAGCAACTGTGATACTGGATAGCTGGAAATTTAGTGGAAAAACATGAATGCAGTTTCTAATCTGAAATCATCAACATAAGTAAAGAACAAAAAAAGGCATCAGTGCTCTGACCTTCCCCATTTTACCTGTTTTTTCTTTGACAAGTTAGCATTTCATTTACTTTAAACAGGAAGCCCTGCTGTGATAGCGTTGTAGGTCTGTTTGCACTGTTGCCTCTTCCCTGCTGTTTAAATGTCAGTTGCTTTGAATTTGCAAAGACATAAGGCTGTAAAACGGTCTGTGAAGGACTGTCACTCGTAGATCTCAAGAGGAAAATCCCTTTTGTAGCAAACTGGGTGGGGAGATGGGCAACAAAGGTGAAAGAAGGGGTATTTCAAGGATACTGTAGTGTTGTCATCATCAGACACAAAGGTATGTGTATTTTGTTCCCCAGGAACCTACCCTTTCAGCAGCAGAGCCCACATGAGGAGCACCCGTGTGCACCAGAAGGGACAAACAACTTTCTGTGTAACAGGACAAAATAGGTAAGCAAAACACCTTTTTGAGCCAAAGTTCAGTATCTGTCAAGTTACACGACTGCCAGGAGGCATGAGTGGTACGGACTGCCTCACCCTGCCACCTTGTCCTGTCAAGCACCCATGCAGCTCTTTCCACTGATTTATTGCTGCTGAATTACTGGGTTTTTCATAGTGATTTGAAGTAGTTGTTGAAGTTGTAGACATGGGGGTTTTATACAGAAATCAAGATTTAAGCATTATGTAGCCAAAGACTCTAGTCTCCTTTATAGTACCAAGCTATACATATACCTAGCTACCACAATATATCCCATATATATATTCTCACAGAGAGCTAGAAAATTTCTGGCATCACCTGTATTATGTCTCAGAGAAGCAGTAAACTAAGCAATAAAAATGAGGGATTGTATTATTTATTTTTTTAATGGATTGGAACAGCCATATTCCACTATAGGAAAATCAGAGAAGCCAGAAATGAGCTGTAGTCATACATCTGCTACACATGCATATGAGATTATGACGCGTTCTAAGAGTTTTTCAGGAATAGCTAAATAATAAACATGGAGTAAGGTTAGAGGAAGTTACTGTCTGATCTTATAGCCCACACTAGAAGAAGAGACTAAGAGAGACACTAGGGAGTCGTTTATCAAGAACAAACTGACAGACCATTGGGGTTTCCAGCTAACTTAAGAGTCAGAAAGGCAGCTTCTCCTGATGTTTAAAATCAGCATTCATAGCATAGGCACAAGTACTAAAAGGGAAAGGATGATGAATGGGATTGATAAACCTGCAAGCATCCTTTTAGGGTGTATTTCCATTTTAGGCTTTTGGATAGCAATTATGGAGGGCATTATTTTTCATTTCAATTTATGTCCTTAATCAATTATACAGAGTTGGGTAGCAGCCCTTTTGATTCCCCATTAGAAGAAGGAAAGCAAATAAAAATGAGGATCCTGAATGTAATGAGTTCTCTGTCTTTCCTTTTTTTCACCTTTGATTCCAGTTAACTGAGCAAACCATGGATTTTCAAATTTGAAGGAAGTAAACTTGCTGTACACAGTGAGGCTGCCTTTGTTATTGTCAAACCGCTTTCCTCATTTCTAGTTCTGTTTGTCCTTCCAGTTATTCTTCTGGCTTAAGGTGACTCATGTTGGATCTCAACACTGGAGACCATAAACTGTGCATCCCTATCGCTAAAGTTTCACCAGTCACCTACAGAAGATGGATTTAATGTCATTCAGCTGGGGTTTCTTGACCCTTTCATGTCATACTGCCTAGTATAAATTCCATAATGTTTTGTGTTGCCATGTCACTCTACTGCAAGAACCATGCAAGTAACCATTATCTTTAAGCTAACACAGTACTTCGGTTTTAAGCCCTTTGAGATGGAAATCTCACTTTGTTTTATAGAGATAGAGATAGAGACAGATAGAGACAGATAGAGATGGAGATCACATACAGATACACATACACATACATGCACAGTTCATACCTGTTACAGTAGCCGTGCAAAGCAAATAAACAATAACAACAATAGTGAATCAGACTGGCCATATAGACAACAAGACAGAAATATTTTGGGGTTTCATATTTTTGTTTTCGGAGAGCTACATTATCCTATTGTTAGCTCCGCTATTTGTTCACAGCAACCACAACTATATTACTAAGTTAGGTTGGTGTTTGAGTACAGTACTCAGGAAAATCCTTGCTGCCTATCATTGGTTTACCCTTTGTAGAAGGATGGAGAATCTCCTTCTCTGTGCAGGGAAATTCAGACACAGGGCAGTGCTCTGTTCTTCTGGCCCTGTGGCCAGATAATGTATACTGGCAGTAGCTCTCCTACAAAACTTGTGGTACTTAGCCTTAAGTCTCCTCTACACCCTGCGTGGTCTCCCTGTGTCCCTCAGACATATCTCCAGAGACTTTGGAGTCAAGAAAGCTGTACTGCAGCCCACCAGGGAAGGGTGTTCATAGCGTGAACCCGTGGGTGTGTGCTGTACACACTGAGAGGTGGCACTGAGGGCATGTTTGAGGCCCTCTCACTGTCCGTGATAGGACAGTGTTGGAGAACAGAGAGAACTGTATTGGTCTTGGCCACACATTCTACTAGAAACAGTCTGCTGCATGTGTGCATAAGATCTGTCTGGGAGAATGTTAGTTGGCAGAGTCCAAAACAATGCCAAGGAGCATGCTAATTCAGTGGTGTGGACTATCAGCAGCGCACTGCTCAGCTTCGCTTTCTATTCTTGTTTTATTTAGCAAAATGCTTGTAATCGGAGGGACTCCCAGCCTGTTTCTACAGATAGTGTGGAAGCCTTCAGCTTCAGCCATCTGGCATAGCAAGCTGCGCCCACACGCAGGCTCGCAGGCAGTGAGCATGGACCACATGATGCTCAGCAGCCCTTTCACTTGTCTGTGCCCTGGTTTCCCCGTCTCTGCTACAGGGACAGTAATGCTCCCTCTCTTTTCCTAACGGCGTCGACATCTTTGGACAAAAAAATTGAGAAACATTGGGGTGAAATACAGTCCACACAGTTAAAACCGGTATTGATGTAGTGATTTCTTAGAGGATCTTCATTGTTTTCCCCAGTATTATTCCAACAATTAAAAGGAAAGTTTTGTCAGAAACATTTATCTCCAGAAACAGCATTTATAGTAAGACTTGTAAGCATTTCTTACAGGAAAAGACTACTGAGTTTAATACATGGATCTAGTAGAGTTATGCTTTTTGCTGACCTTGTCTGAAGAAAAAAAAAAGTCCGAAGTAAATTGATAAAGCCAAATTCACATTTTAATTTAAAAAAATTATACTCTTCAGCTTTCATTATAAAGCATCTTTTCAAACTTAGGTATGAAATGTTATTACTTGTTTGTGTGCTTGCCTCTTGTAAGTAACGGTGTCATTTCCTCAAAGTATGGTATTTGTAAAACTTTATTTTTACAGCCTTATTTTGTGGTCTAATTTCAAAATAATCAGCTGGTAGTTATATTGTTTTAAAACTCAAGAATGCGTGCACACGCAAAAAGCTGCTGCATGGTTCTATGAGCTTGTGCTGCTGCACGCTCATGTCCCACCGCAGCTGCATCCAGCTCTGCCTTAAAGTATTTATACTTTGCCATAACCACCTGTCAGCCAGTGTTTCTGTCAGTACAAGAACATTATCACTTCTTACGTGTAAAATATTCTTCCCCACGGACCCCCCTGCCAGTTCAGTTCTGGTACCAGCAGGACGGCTGATGGAGGCACGGGGCAGAAACACACTGTCGCAGTGGTGGCCGTCAGCTTTTGGTGCCTTGGGGCATGTCAGTGCTAGGGGCAGCAGAAGATACCAGAGCTAGCCTTAATCTAGCACAAAGGCACACAGGATGGGCCAGCCTGAGGGGAACTCTGCCACGGCCACAGTGTCACCAGCCCAGCCTAACTGACCCAGAGCTGTCTTAGCTCTCCCTGTGCTGGTACCCAGCGTTGTCAGTACATGGGTGTCTGTGGACGTTTACTGTCAGCTGTCTCTGAGCTCTGGAAGCTGGTCTACAGTGAACTTGAGAGGCAGCAGATGTGTGGCACTTGCACGCTGACACTCTGTGGGGTCATCCACATCAGAGTGTAACTGAGACGAAACACCACCAAACTCAACATGCGTTGTCCTCACAGTGGCGTAAACAGAGATACAAAGCACTGAAAAACTGATTCACACATCCCCAAGCCCAGCTGCTGGGAGCAATCCCCACAATCCACAGGGAAGGGTGTCTCTGCTTCAGCCTCTGTCTTCAGGTTCGTTTTGGTGAGGAATAGCTGGGTAACTGTGGTCGTTCCCCGCTAGTATGGGCTTGCTCAGCCTTGCCTGAGCCAGCACGCAGTGAGAGCAAGGCTAGCTTGATTACCTTAAATAAGCTAAAAAGTTACACTGCTGCCAACAAACTTTGAAATCCAACTGGTTACAAACAACTCTAATCTTGGTGGATGCCAGTAAGTAGAAGAATTGCCCTAGATGTCTACTTTTCTGTGCAATGTAGAAGGGATAGAAATAGTTTGGCCCCATGGATATGTAAGGGTAGATTCTACTGTTGAAAATACCCTGTACAGCAGGGTTAGTAGATTATGAGAATTGTGAAGTATACAAATAAAAGTCTGTTTCATGTAAACTCCAGCTGTGTAAATTCAGCTCCAGGTCCAAGAGGCAAACCGCAACCTGTTTCTCCTATGCAGTATCAGAAAAAAAAAAATTATAATAATTTTTTCATGCTAAATTGTGCCTCCATCATCAGATATGTAATTCTACAGTCTTTAAGGTTTATAGCTTGAACCTCTATCCTTCCAGAGCAGCTCAGTGAAGTCTGAGACGGAAAAGCTTTTAACGCAAGCACCAATTTTTTCATATATCCCAACTGAAATGAGCTTATGAGGAGTATGTATGCATTATTCATCCCATATACTGGATAGAATTAATAAAACATCCCTTGCTTCTGATACATTATCAGTATGGAGCTGTTTACTTGTATTGCATTTAGGAGAAATAATGTACAGACACAGGCTTACTTCCTTGAGAACATGATGTGAGTTTTAAAGCTCAAATGATCACGGGAATTTATCCTCAAAGTTCCTCAGTTTCCCTGGGCAACACTGTCCATTGTGCATACAATTGATCTGTGTCTTCATTTGCCCTGCTTTCATTTTAACACGTTTCTCTCACCGCTCAGACTAAGGGATGAAGGAAGGTCTATAAATCAATTACATCCTCACCAGCCCCTTTCTTGCTCTATCTTGCCTCTTGAAGTAGCCACTCATCCTCTGACTTTCTTACCTTCTCCAGTTTTAGCAGCTTCAGTTTTCCTCGCTAGCCTTGTATTAATTTTCTTTTAAAATAACACTAAGTTAATATTTTTTTAAACAAAGATGAGATGTGAAACTCACTATCAATTGCATAAATAAGCATTTACACTGCAGTACTAAAAGCATGGCTTTTCAGCAACCTTGCATAGATTTATGTATATCTTCTAGCTTCTTAGCGCAAAGAACCTGTAATTTGGCACGAAGTAGCTCTCTTATTGTGGAGTGGCATTTATAATGACAATACCAGGTAAATAACTCAGGGATCCAAAGACAAAATTGATCCCTTAAGGTCATTACCTGGATTAATATAAGAAAAATCCCTGAGGGAGTTTAGAAACTATGAAGGAAGGAAATGGATTACACTAATCTGTGAATTCAGTGATTCTTTTGTGGCCTGAGAGATAAAATGCAGATAACATTTTCCATTCCAATAACTCCATAAGAGTTATTACTCTTAGTGTTATTTAACTTGTGATTAATATTTTGGCAAGGTATGTATGTCCATTACACATTTTATACAAGATATGGTTATACCAACTGTGGGGCAACAGAATTATTTCCAACAAACAAACAGCTTTTGCACGGCTGTGCTGTACAATTCATATATAAATAGCTGTGTATACTAAACCCATTTGTTGTCCAAGCCCAGTCCCTCTATTTTAATTGCTATGCTCTAAAATCTATTTTTTCTCAGATTCACAATGATATACTTTCTGCTCAGCCATGGTCTGCTGCTCCATGTGGAGATTGAAATTCTCAGGGAAGATCATTTACTCATAGTTAGCTGAGAGGGTTCAGCACTGTCTCTCCATACCAAAACCCCAACTTCACTGGCCTCCCATAAGATCCTGGCAAACTTACTCAGGATTACTTCTATCCTTGCAGTCCAATGGCCGTAGCCCTGAACAGGCAATGTGGCTTTTAACACTCAGCTGGAAGCAGCCCAGCGCTGTGTCTGCAGTGCTTGTCCCAAGCTGCTATGTCTTCCTCCGAGGTAAAGCATGAAAGCCTCAGGAGAGTGCACGAGTGCAGCTCCTCTGCTGCCAGGCTTGAGCTGGCTTGTGCCCAGCCAGTGCTGGGAGAAAATACGGGTGCAGCTGTACATACCTAATTATTTTCTGTTCAGTACTCTGCTGCTGCCTAAGCCTGGAGACACATCTCTGCCAGTAAAATTTGCAAGGTATCAAAACGCATTCTTCCAGGCCCAGAATTAAGTGCTGAGCAGCTTAAGATACGAGATTGCATCTGATGGGATCCATGTGGTGGAGAGGTCTCCCTTTTATAAGCCAGCCCCAAAGGAGAGTCCCAAGTAAGACCCTCCCAGAGATTAGCATGGTGTTACTTTCCTTGCTCTCCTCCCACCCACAGTGCAGCACCTTTATAGTAGAAGTACTCATGAAGACCATGGTGTGGCTAACTTAAATTCTGTCTATATCTGTCTTGAGATCTTTGGCCTGGAACCCAAGTGCCACATGAAGGTCATAACCACCTGCCCATAGAATCATGATATTCAAAGTTCAATTATTTTATATACAATCAAACAGCCTAAGAAGATGTGTGTTGCTACCTCAAGAGAGGCTGCAGTGTGTTCCCTCTCATCAGAACTGAGGCACCTTGGTTCAAATTCTTGCTCTGAATCAGCGACGACATTTCATTTTGTGTGCCCCACCACCTACTTGCAAATTCTTCAGTGAGGGTTGCTCCTGGTATTCTTCAGCTTTGCATAAAACTTGTACCTATTCAGTAGGAAAAGAATAGAGTGCTTTTAAAAAAAACTAACTGAAGTACTAACAGGTGAATTGGAGAGACCTAGACTCCGGTTCATATTTCAAGCAAAGCAGATGCTCCCCTGCAGACTCCCTGGTCCGGTGGTTAGAGCCTGTTTATAGGTTCACTTTCCCTCAGGGGGAAATGGGGACAAACCCTGGCTTTCCACATCCTTCTGACAGCTATGATTTGGGGCATCATTGCTTTTGGTGAGAAAATGCCTAATTTTCCTACAACATGAAGGGGTACTCAAGCGGGTAGCTGTGTTCATGCAGGAGCCAAGTCCCAAGAAGCAACTAAGCAATGTGTCAGGCTTTGCGTGCTGGCTCTTCCACATTCCACCTCCAAGTGTCCACAGGAAAATCCACACCAGGAGGTGGGACACCATGTGGAGGTCTGTGTCCCTAAAGCAGGCACTGACCCAGGCACCACCACCACCACACAGCAGAGGAAAGCGATGCAATAAATTAGTGCTCCAACTCTGGCTCAACACAATGGCTGCACAGAAAGCTCAGGAAGCAGTAAAATAAAAATACCATGAAATAGTCTGAAAGATAATTTGTAATTAATCACTTCAACACAGGATGACGTAAAGCAGACTTAAAATTACTGAGAATTAGCCCGGCAATTGTAGCTTTAGCACACAGTGTCATGGTTACTTCAAAACTGCCTATATACCACACTCTAACAGGCTTAAATGAGTTGAAACAGAACTTTTAAACTATTTGCTTTTTAAATAAAAGAGGCTATTTGTGGCAATAATACTTTTGATGAAGGGTTCAGAGTCAACTGTAACTGATACATATGATTGATGCCCATAATAATTGCACACTTCTGTAATCCTTCCTCACCCATAACAGTGTTGAGCTTACATTTTAGATATTATTAATACTCAGACAAAAATAACTTGTGGACAATATCATGTTCTCAACATGGTTGAGAATTAATCTATTTTTGTAAAAGTGTTTAAGAATGATGGATACTTTTTCCTGCTTGAGTAAACACTAGCTAATTCTCTAGACCTCCCTCCTCTGTTCATGAAAATCCAAGTCCAAATGATTTCATGGATCTTTAAAGGATGGTGCCAAACACTGCACACACAAAGATTAATTTCTCCACTTGATAAATATCTGATACCATTCATTACACTGCTAACACTTCCCTACTGGAGTTTTGTTGGTTTTTAGTTTGTAAGAGAGAACACAATGAATTTTGGAACAATGAAAAATGGAGAGAAAAAAATGAGGCAGCTGAAATTTAGCTGTGGAAAGAGACTCCAAGTGAAAGTATCACGCATATTTTTATTCTAGATAAGCAACAGGGCAGCTTGAAATAAGCACGGATTGAAATTTTCTTCGTCTCTTTAATGAGTTCAAAGAGGCTAAACAAAGACACAGAAGAGTCGAACATTGCTGTGTACAACACAGTAAACAGATTAAAATTTTATACCTGAGCAAAAAAGGAATTTAACTATTAACTACAGCATGCAGAATAACTGATAAGTTATCACATAAAGCTAGCATACTGTTATTAGGTTACAGTCATTCAGATGTTCTTAATTTTTACAAAGGCTAAAGATGGAAAAAGCTTCAAGACAAGATGAGTGTGTGACATAAAAACCACAATAAGGAAAAGCACATTACCATCTAGCAGCCTTTCCAGAGGATCAAAATTATCTGCTGTTTTATTATCCAGGGAGAAAGCAGCAACAATTCAAAGCCTGTGGAGTTAATAACACGTTAGACATTTAAGCAGGTCCTGAAAATTAAAATATTGGCAGTTTATGAAGTGCTCACAGAAGACCCGAGCCTGCATCCCCTGCCCTCAAACGCCACTTTAAAGCACTGTATTTGTGAGTTGTTCCCAGCGCAGGATGAAAGGGAGGGATCTGCAGGGAATAACTGATCTGGTCAGAGGCTCCCGATTTCTTCACCAGCATAACTACAGCCGATTCGTAAGGAATGACTTTTTACCCCATTTGATTGGCCAAAACCCACTTTATTTTATGTAGAATCTTGACCTTTGGGGTTTTTGGGTTTTTGTTGCATTTTTTTTTCTCTTTTTTCCCCCTAATCCACTTCAAATGCTCTGAAGTACTCCAGTACAAATCAAAAACAGTAACATATTTCTTTTCTAAATTCCCTTAACAGAAGGTGCCTGCAGGAGAGAAGGGGTCTGAAAAGTTTGAGCTTTAATGAGCACAGCCCATTCTCCCCAGACAGGCTTCATTCTCCTAGCAGACTTCTGCTCTCCCTGACCTCCACATGCAACATAAAAATTACCTGCTCCCGCTGTCAATACTCCTATGCTACAAATCAGCTGTTTGCCTTCCTACAGCAAACACAACAAACTCTGTCTTTGTCATTTAGACTTGTGAAAAAGAGATGGGAGGGATGGGAGCATCTCTTACCCTGTTAGAGACAGCCATAAACAAAGTCCTTCCCTTTTATTTCCTTGGAGTTGTAGAGTTACACACTCTTGATGCCAATCAACTCCCCTCAAATCGTACCACCTGCCTTGACTTCCCTGCTACTTTTCTTTCACCATTTATGAATAAAACTATGCATTACAAATGCATGTGTCAAAATGGATCTGTCCCTTGGTCCACAACATATTCATCTCTTCTTTAAAGTCAGACATCTTAGACATTGGTAGGTTGTGTGAAAGAGTCTCCGGGGAATTGAATCCTCTTTGCTTCTAGTTTCTTCCTGGCTTTGAAAGCTGCTGATACTTCAGGGTGGATGGAGTCCAGCCGCTGTTCGCACTGGAAGGCCGTGAGGAAGGCCGTCCTGTAGTTGTTGTTCATCCAGCCGTAGAGAAGGGGGTTGGCAAACGTTGAGCACATGGCAATGACATGAAACACTGTGTAGATCAGTTTGTATTCTTTCAGGTCTAACACCTGACTGTCAATGTCACTGACTAGCTGGAAGGTGTGAAATGGCAGCCAGCTGACAGCAAACACCACAACCACACACACCAGCATCTTGGTGGTTTTCCGCCGCCGATGGTGGTAGTGGTCATTCCCCGCCCCAGGACTAACATGGTTCTTGAGCTTGGTCCAAATACGAGCGTAGGCATAGGAGATGACTGCTAGAGGCAGCACATACTGGATCAGGAGCATGGAGACGCTGTAGATGGTGCCATAGTTGAGCTGCCCCTCCCCTGGCCACTTCTCAGAGCAGACTACAATCTTGAAATCAGGAATGATCTCGATCAATGAGTACTCACGGAAGATGGCCAGAGGACTTGCCAACAGGGCACTGACTGCCCAGGCAACTCCTATAATCAAGAAGCTGATCCGCTTAGAGATCTTGCTTTCCAAGTGGTAGACGATGCAGCGATGCCGATCCAAAGCGATCACAGTCAAAGTAACCGTAGACACGTGCACAGCAAGAGCCTGGGCATAAGGCACCAGGTGGCACAAGACAGGACCCAGTTTCCATTCACCCAACAGCGTGTAAACCAAAGTGAAGGGCAGGCACAATGTATTCACCAGCAGGTCAGCCACAGCCAGGTTGGCTATGAAGAAGTTAGTTACTGTACGCATGCTTTTGAACTTGATGATCACGTGGATGACGAGGGAGTTCCCGATCACCCCCAGCAGAATGATGGAACAGTAAGCAAAGATCAGGATTATCTGCACTTCAACTAGTGTTGTGCTGTCCTTCAGTTCTGGTTTAGGGTCCAGAGCCAATTCATTGAGTGGTGTGGTGTATCTCGGCAAGTACAGCTTGGTGAACAGCTCCATTTTCATTGCATCTGTCTGGTTTTCTTCGCCAACTGCTTCCAGGGGCCCCATCCTTGCAGAAGCCTGGTCTAAGCAACAGAGCTGTCCCTGAAAACAAAACAGTACAAGAACATGTGGAGAAAGCAGTCCATGGTAGGTAAGACAAGAAGTAACGAGCTAAAGCTACAGCTCTTTCCTCCTCTAACCCACGTTCTACATCTCAGGATTAAAAGAATATCTGTCTCTATATATTTAAATTCTGTTGCCCTTACATTTGAAGCCCGATCCTGTAATATTATTCAGGCATGGCTCCTGCTGAAAATTGGGACAGATTTCAAAAGCATTTCAAAGACAAAGTTTGCCTAAGTAAATGCAGAAGGATTAAGATCCTGCTGGGCAGCATATCCTTTTTTACAATCCACTACCTAAAACTACTGCTGATTTAGCACAAAACTTCCATTAATACCTATGGGAATTCTACATGGAATGGCACCATCCAGACTTCTATTAGCATAATAATCTTCCAGCTTTTTCCTTAATGGAAAGTGTTTCCTTTAAATAGTTACTAAATTCTTATAGGTTTATGCACCTCCTTAACACCAGAGAACCAATTACTGAAATTTCTTTTCTAAAGAAACTTTCTTTTAGGAAAGTTTGTGCCACAAGGCAAGCAAAAAGACCACTCTAACTGAACTGAAATAATAGCATTTCTATGAAATGACTGTGTAACCTATTCATGCTGAAATTAACTCAAGCAACAATTAAAATTCAGTTATACATAATATTTCCATTCTGTGCAATGTTTCAGAAAACACAGTTCCTTGGAGGCTGCCAATCAGGGATTCATTTCTGACTGCTGTCATAGAGAAGAGCAAATCATTCCCCTGCTGATTCAGTAAGAATTTCACCACTGGCATCAAAATCACGTTTTGTTGGCTTCCCTACACAGGCTGAGCCAAATTCTGTGCTACCCTAAGACTTAAGTAGGCATGGATGGATATAGGGATGTTTACAGTTAATTGCTGACTTGGACTTCAATCCCATGTAAAACATACACGTCCTCATGCAGACCATGGGTGGCATGCTAAGGGAGCACCGTGCACCTGGGGACTCCTTGACTTGACCTGGGAAAATACTAAGAAATTGCCGTTGCTCAGTGGGCTCACCAAGAAAAGACCACTGTTGGCCACTGAGGGGAAAGCCAAACCTGAGGTACTAACTCTACTTCCCCATTCATACATTCCCTAAAGAAAGCAAAAGTAGAGAAGAAATGTCTCTTTCTTGCCATCAGGTGTTACACACAGCTTAACCCATCTCGAATTCAGGTCTGCCTAAAGAGGCAGTCTAGCTATTAATGTCTTTGGTTTCACATAGCTTTTTTAAAATTATTATTGTTTGGTTTGTTTTTTTTTTTAAATGAGATCTACTTCATTGTAGGTTTTCATCCTTATCTCTGTCCCCATCTATCAGTCGCTTCCTTAGGTGTGATTGCCTGAGAAAGAAGGGTTGTCTACCAGGAGGTGACTGAGCCCTTTGTGTTTGTTTGCATCCCACGCAATATCCCAAAGAGTCTCAGTGCAAGCTCTTTTTGCAAAAGCAACAGATTGACAGCATGAACTAAAGAGTATTTTTCCCCTGACTAAACTGGTCAGAATTATGTTATACTGTTTAGTATACATTTACTGTAGAATTAATAGTGTAAGCCTGAGATGTGAAACACTGTGAGGTATGTAGCTGAGATGTGTCAGCTGTTTGTACAAGCTTAACCTGCAGTTTTCAGTAATATAATCAGTTATCAACTAGTGGCCTACGTACAGGTGGCAGGAAGGGATTCCTCATCAATAGACCTTTAGTCCACCAGGCTAAAGAGATGCACCAGAATTTGCACAGCCCAGCCTACGTATGCAGAAGTTCACGACTCTGCTGAGCTTCTTCCTTCAACCTGTGTACCTACATCCAAGAATTATGCTTGCATATGTTATTAGACAAGAGATTTGGTGAGGTCCCAGGACTGTCAGGTGCTTCAAAATCTCATAATTTTTTCAGTGCAAAATAAGAGCAGGTCATATTTACACAGTGTAGTAGAAGGGTGAGAGGGAAGGCAAATTTCACAGGTTTTTCCCCTCTTTGCCTTACATCCAGGCAGGAAGATGTAATTCAGCCAAAGAATGTAGCATCCCTTTCTCCCCAAAAATATTTTCACCCATTTCTCTAGTCCCTGACTTTCTATTAATTCCTACTTCCAACCTCTTTTTTTTTTTTGTTTTTTGGGTTTTTTTAGCAAAGCCTACTTTTGTTCTGCCACTTTTATTTGTTACTGACCTGTTTGGGCTTATGAAAGGCATTTTTTTCTTGTCAATAAAACAGAGCTGAGGGAGGGAAGAGGGACGGACCAGGGTTTCAAGCAGAGATGAGCTGGTGTGTCAGTAAGCAGTGAAATAAATTAGACAACTTTGACATTGTCAACGGGACAGTTAAGTGGGCAAAGAATCAGTTGCTTTCAGAGTACAGGGAAAAACTGAGGTTGCATTTGATGCCTCAGGTAGTGTTTGACAGGACCCTTTCTACTCTGTTTTGGTATAAACTCTCCGGCTGATGGCATTTATTTGCACACCTTGCATACTACATAGCCCTGGGGGGTTTCGCCCAATTTTCTTTTCCCCATAGGTCAGATCCTCAGGGGCGAGCATCAAATTGCATCTAACTTTCGGCAGAGGAAGGCCCACAGAGGCTTTACGTGGGTTCTGAGAGCAAGTAAGCAAGAAGGGCGAAATACGTGATTACATTAGCAAGCAGCATTTCCACCAGGACCGCAGTGCCCGCGCTGGGGAAGGCTTTGGGGTTGCTCAAGGCGAAGGTGGCGGCAAGCATCCCTCTGGGATGTCGCCGTCGTCGCCCACCCGCTCCCCAGCCACCCTGCCCGGGGGAAAGCATCCCTCCCCGGGCGCTGCGGGGAGCCCGCCGCCACCCCACGCCGACCGCGCTCCTCGGTCCCCTCCTTCCCGTATGCACCCGGGGAGGCGAGCGTGGCCACCGCCGGCTGTCGCCACGGGAGCCGGTCTCCCAGGGCAGGGCAAGGCGGGGAGCGGAGCCCCCTCGCCCCGCAGAGGAGCGGCTGCTCCCGCCTCCCACGCCCACGGAGGGTCCCCCCGCACCCCCCGCCTTCCCCTCGCACACTCACCGGGGCGGCTCTCTCCTCCCCGCCGATGGGGCAGCGGCGCGGCGCGGTGCGGACCGTC
>JAOXNO010000033.1:34573721-34595927 GCA_028565335.1 Limnodromus scolopaceus | reverse complement strand
GTATTCAAGAGACGAGTTGACATGGTGCTCGGGGATATGGATTAGTGTTGGGTGGTGTTTTGTGTGGTGTGGTGGGTTTTTTTTTTTTTCCTTTTTCTTTTTTTCCATTGGTTGGACTAGATGATCTTAAAAGGTCCCTTCCAACCTAGGTGATTCTGTGATTCTGTGATAATTATGCATAATTACCTAATATAGTTTAGTGATTCACCTATATGTGTTTATACTATGTTTCTTAAACTTCACCACTTACACTATGTTCACCCTTTTATTGTAGGGCTGGAACAGCAGGGAGAACAACTTAAAGAGTGACTGATCGCTGCTGTCAGAGGACCACTGCATTCTGGTGAGAGATGTTAAACTACTTTAAGGGACATAATTCCAAGGCCTTGCAATGCATTTTTATAAATATAGGTGGACCTATATATGCATCACATGCAGAGAACAAAATGTTTCTAATTGATATGAATTTTGGGAGGTCAAAATGCAGTTAGATAGCTTCACCCCTCAATCAATGCATGTTGTTCTAGAAATGTTCCCAGAGCAGAATTCCTCATCCAGACAGAAATTAGACCTCTGTCTTACTCAGAGTAACAAAAAGCTATTCACCAGTCTACAGAGCAGGGGGTTCAATTTTTCCAACTCAAAAGAGAGAAAATGAGAAAAGGGAGAGCTACAAGTTGTTTGACTTGAAGGAAATATGTGCACAGCCTATGGCACATGACACTGAACAGCTGCCTGTGGAGAGGATTGTGATCCATAAATTGTCATCACATTCAGTGGTCCTAATGTTGACCACTCAGTTTCATAGAATCATAGAATCATAGAATGGTTCAGGTTGGAAGCAATCTTAAAGATCATAAAGTTCCAACCCCCCTGCCACGAGCAGGGACACCTCCCACTAGACCAGGTTGCTCAAAGCCCCATCCAGCCCAGCCTTGAATACCTCCAGGGATGTGGCATCCACAACTTCTCTGGGCAACCTATTCCAGTGCCTCACCACACTCACAGTAAAGAATTTCTTCCTGATATCTAATCTAAATCTCCCCTCTTTCAGTTTAAAACCATTAGCCCTTTTTCCTATTGCTACACTCCCTGATAAAGAGTCCCTCCCCATCTCTCCTGTAGGTATACCTTTAAGTATTGGAAGGCTGCTATAAGGACTCCCTGGAACCTTCTCTTCTCCAGGCTGAACAACCCCAACTCTCTCAGCCTGTCTTCACATGAGAGGTTCTCCAGTCCTCTGATCATCTTTGTGGCCCTCTGCTGGACCCGTTCCAACAGGTCCATGTCCATCCTGCGCTGAGAACTCCAAAGCTGGGCACAGTACTCCAGGTGGAGTCTTACCAGAGTGGAGTAGAGGGGCAGAATCATCTTGGATCTGCTGGCCACACTTCTTTTGATGCAGCCCAGGATGCAGTTGGCTTTCTGGGCTGCCATCGTGCATATCTGGCTCATGTTGAGCTTCTTATCCACCAACAGCCCTAAGTCCTTCTCCTCAGGGCTGCTCTCAAGCCATTCTTCCCCCAACTTATATTTGTGCCTGGGATTGCCATGTCCCAGGGGCAGGACCTTACACTTGGCTTGGTTGAACTTCATGAGGTTCATACAGGCCGACCTCTCAAGCCTGCCCAGGTCCCTCTGGATGGCATCCCTTCCTGCAGTGTGTTGACTGCGCCACACAGCTTGACGTTGTCAGCAAACTTGCTGAGGGTGCACTCAATCCCACTCTCCACGTCTCCAACAAAGATATTGAACAGCACTGGTCCCAGTACCAACCCCCGAGGAACACCACTCGTCCCTGGCTTCAACTTGGACATTGAGCCATTGACCACAACTGTTTGAGTATGGCCATCTAGCCAGCTCCTGGTCCACCGAGTGGTCCATCCACCAAATCCATGTGTCTCCAGTTTAGAGATCATGTGGGACGTTGTATTCTTTTTAAACACACTGAATTAAGCCACAGGTCTAAAGGTTTGATTGTCTCTCGATAAAGAGTAATCTGTCTGCCTTTGGCAGTCTGCAATACAGAAAAAACTCTGTTATGCACTTGCAGTTATTCTTCATGGCAGAGAATTAGTACTTAGGGATTCAGATTTATAGGCTTTCCGAGTACACGTTAGAGCAATTGGAAAGGTTATCATCCCCAGCTGCCTGTCCTTTCTCTCTGCCAGAGGTTATTGCTCCTACAGCAGAGACAATTGAATGGCTGGCACATTATGTGTACTGTTCATGGCCTGGCGCATCGATTTCAGCTTACATTATTAACTGACTGGGCTGTGAGCATAGGTGGCAGAAAGCCTTGACTTATCATCCCTGTTGGACTTGGTTGCAGTGGTTAAAGCGTGTAATAGTTCCCTCCCACAGGTGATAGCCAAATCCTACAGGTACCAAGGGCAAAGCTCTCAATCCCACCCATGCAGGATGCTGAGGGTTGCTACAAAGCACTGTTTCCTATGCTGTGTGTCTCACTCTTTGGAAGGTGGTAGGAGGAAGAAACGAGTGGCTTCCAGCGTCACTGTGTCAGCACAGTCAGATAACCCTGGTAATCAGGAGAGGGCTAGGCACATCCACGTTTAGAGGGCCCAGGAGAAGTCAGACTGAGAAGCTTTCCAGTTAGGAGTTCAGGCAGTCAAAGTGATAAAATTGGCTATTTGGGAAAAAGCCTGGAGAAGGACTTGTAAAACTCAGAAATAAGCACTGCAAAGCCGAACTTTTAAGCAGAGTGCTGACCTGTAGGAACCACACTGTGCACCTAGAAGAAAATACCTGGAGGGCACCAATTCAACCAAAAATCAGAAAGGTATTGTGGTGAGGGACAACTTCTATATGTGAAACCCCCCTGGGATGGCAATGCACTTTCCTAGCCTCACCCTGAAGCCCAAGAGCATTGCAGCCTGGAACAGGTTGTTTGTGTATCCACTTGAGTGAAAAGGAATGCAGCTTCAACATCTCTTCCAGTTCTGCAAGGGAAGGGACCGAACAGTTGTCTCCTACACACCAAAGGTACTAGGTCACCTGGGAAGTGTGCTGTTGTGGAAGGTACACATCCCTTCTCTTTCGCCTGTATAATGTGTGGTCTGAGGATGACTAGTCTAACAGATATTTTAGGTATCTAGTTTGTGAATATATCTGGATGTCCTTGGCACACCCAGTGTTTTTTGAGTGCCAGACAGGCATCAAGGGGCTGTTATGGATGCAAATCAGCAGAGTATAAGTGCCTTGGGGATGTAGAAGCAGTTACTCAGAATTTCTGAAATTTCTAATAGCAATATAGTTTTGAAAGTAGACACCTTAATTTGCAAGTAGGATCTAGGTTCCTTGGTGGATTTGGCCTTTTTGATCTGGAGGTATTTAAAAACATATCAGTGAATCAGTGGGAGTTAGGGGCTTTGATGTCTTATGTGCCAGTTTCCATCTGTAAGCATCTGAATGCCTTTCTAACTCTGGGTCACAATGGGTTCTTTGAACCACACTAAACTGTGAGACTTTTTCACAGACAAAATGACCTTGCTTGAGCAGAGAGGTTTTAGCATGAAGCAAAAAAATGGTGTTAGTAATATCAGAAAGATGCTTTGAGCTGGTATTCTTGCACAGAAAATCAAATTGTAGAAAATATCCAGACATTGGGTAATTATATTCAACCCATTAAGCAATAGCATCATACAGAGAAAAATCATTTAGGATTGACAGGTTTTTGTATTGCCATCCTTAGGGTTACCCCGTGTTTAGAGTAACTCCAATTGATTTCTGTTGACGTTAATGGCCCATTAACAGTTAGATTCAGTAGCTGGCAGACTGTGCTTTGCCTATGCCAATCCGCACCTCCTGCTCAAGAAGCTCTCATGTTCTCTGAATGTTGCTAGTAAAGCAGGGGCTACAGAGTGGGACAGCAGCAACTGCACCAGAACTAACCTTTCCCAGCAGAAGTAGGTGTCATTGCCACGGCTTTATCTTTGGGGATGATGGCAGCAGAAAGCCTCCATCATCCAGCAGCCCAGCCCTGCCCCTTCACTCCCCTCCATCGCAGAAGGTGCAGCAAATCTAGGAGGACCTGGCTGCAGGGAAGCAGCAGGACCCTTGCATCTTTCAGGAGTGAAGGGTGGACGTGTGTGGCTGCATGGGGATGGGGTGAGTGAGGACTGCAGCTTACCGGTCTAGGGAAGAGGGGAAGTACACAGGGATCCAAAGAAAAAGAGATATGTTGAAATAGGCGGGTGAAAGTTTCACAAAAAGTGAAAGAAATTTGCCTGCTCTACCAGGCTTCCACAGCTCCCTGAAACCTCACCTTCATCCTGCTCAGAGCTCTTCAAACTTCATTGACCCTCACATATTGTCATTCCTTTCCTCCAAGAAGCTGAAATCTCCACTGATCCCTTCCAGTCCCACATTCATACCTCTGAGGCCATTAATAATCTTTTCCCATCTCCTCAAACCTATTCCTCCTCTCCATCTTTGCCATAGCCCTACAGTCCTCATATAGCACCTCCCCAGCCCTTCCTCACCACGCTGGTGGCCTTCCCCACCCAAGGGCCCTGGGGCAGTCAGCCTTGTTTACATTATCAGGAAGTCCCCAGAGAGTTCCACTGGCTGCTCCAACCTCTGCTCCCGCTGGGGAGTGTTTTCTCACCCAGCTCAGCCCTTTGAAGTCAGGAGGACCACTCCTGTGTGTAAGTGCTCACCACAAGAGATGAAGGAGCACACGAACAACTCCAAAATCTTCTGCCCCAGCACTACCATTTCCTGCACTTTTCCCAGAGCCCAGTCAATCAATACACTGCTATGGGTCTGCACCTCAGTGCCCTGCATAGCTGGCAAAGGGGAGTATTCCAGTGTTTCAATCTTTTATTTCATTTTAACCCTTCTTTGTCACTGTTTTTGCATGGAGAAAAAACCCATAATAATGACATCCTGTAAAGTTTACGTAAGGCAAGTGTTTCCTCTGTATCTGTCTTTTGCAATATTATCTTCTATCTGACACCGGGCTTCAAAGTTAAAAAGTAATGTTTTACTCAGCGATCAGCAAGAATGGGCTTCATCATACCCTTGTAATAGACAATTCTTTCAAATTAACCATCCTGTTCTGATGAAAATCCCAATTGACAAAGTGCCCATGAATATTTCAGATAGGAATATATTCCATTTTTTAATACCTATCTTATGCTAGGAAATGCTAACTTTGCTTCAATTAATTTTGGCTTTTTGAGGCAGTGGAAGAGGTTGCTGATTAGAAAGATAGTTTGGCATGGGATCAGACGTAGTGTGATGCCCAAGTAAAGGTAACTACACGCAGCATAGCGTGTGTAAATGACACTGATACAGAATAAATAACAAGAGAATGTCAGTGGAAAATGAAATTAATAGAGAGAAAAATAGAGAAGATATAGACTTAAAGCAGAAAAGAGAATTTTATTGCAGCTTTCTATTGTAATAGCCTCACTAGAAATGCCTAAATGTATTCCATTTATAAACTGCTCCAGATGAAAAGAGCAACAATGTAAAATTCATGGTATTTGTGACTGGCCTTTATTGACAAAGAGTAAACAGCCATGATTTCTAATAGAGCTTCTGCTGCTGGCGTAACATCTCCACAAGAGGCTCGTGCTAGAACTTCAGACTGCACAATAAATATGTCACAGAAGCTTAAGCATCTCTTAACATAAAGTGATTATTCTATATCCTCATCTTATTGGTCTCAGCTATTCACATTCAGGCTTTGAAGTGTCTGCTTTTCTTCCAGCCCTACTATCCTTTTTTGCTCTTCTGAAGTTGCACAGAAGTTGTTCAGGAAATCAGCACCAGCGTCTCTCTGACTGATATGTAAATCAAAAACAAGTGGGAAAATTGTAACAAGCCTTTAGGGAAATGGAGAGGTTCTTTATGGCACTTGCTTGACGCTCAGGCTAAGAGGAGCTATTTCTAAGTCTATCAATTAGGAAGGAATGAATAACTGAGGTTATCAGCATTGGAGTCATTCACTTCAGCTCTCATTTAAGCTGGTAGTAGCTGAAACTTGTAGCGGCACAACGAAGCTCTCCTGCTCTCAGTCCGTTTCTATTGAATTTGGACTCAGAGAACGCTACTAGCATGAACTGACTGCCTTATCAAAGAGGCCTCTTGTAAATAATAAAGAGCTTGATGTGTCTAGATGTCAGCTAAATATCTCCTGAAGGTATCCTCAGGCATGCTGAGCTCTGTAGGTGAATATAAGCAAGAACTCTCATGTAAGAAGAGCCTTGTTTCTTATTTCTGCTCACCTACAAAGAGTTTTCCCAGATGCTGAGATTAATTTGCTCTGTTTTGCTAAGAGGGTAACAGTGGCATAAGTTTTGTTGGAGAAATAATGAACTGAAAAATAAAAATCAACAACAATTACACTAATGAACAGTTATATAAAATCCATTCATTAAAAAGCAGGAAATGAAAGGGATTATAACTCTGCAAGAATTTTAAACATGGGAAAGGTAATACAGTGAATAGTTAGATCTGTTATTGGATCATAAACAATGCCCTACTTTAGAGGAAAACCAAAGACATAACATTTTCTTCCTAAAAATGTACCTACAACAGAACAGAAATTGACCTGAGGCTGCATAATAGCGGTTTTACTAGTACCTTTATTTTTTTTTCCCTTAAAAAGTTACAGAAAAAATAGGAGTTGATAGGTTTCCCATCCAGCCAGTAATGCGAGAAAATGCCACCTGCTCTATACGTATTGCCAGAAGTAAAGAGTAGAAGGTTATGGGGGAGTCCAAGCCAACACTAAGCATCAGTGAAGAGGAGAATAAAATACTTTTATTTGAACCGTTTAAAGAAATCAAGGTTTCTCATTGCAGTCACAGACTGATACATAGTTATTTAAAATCAGGAAAATAGCTTATTAAAAAAAAAACTGCAGGCAATGTGAAAATTGAAAACACCTTGGTTCACAGGTGTCTGTTATTTTTATCCCACTTTTCTTTTTCCTTCTTCAGTAGAAAGAACAAAAAGCAAAACCAACGCAAACCCAGAACTGGGAAAAAAAAAGTGTTTGAATCTGCCATGAATTAAGTGCCTGACTGAAATTCAAATAAACAAAATTAAAAAGCTGAATCTGATTACTTGACTACTAACCACAAAAAGTCTCTGTCAGGTTCTGTTTCACTTTAATAGTAGCCAAGCACCATGCAGATAACTTACCAGTGTACTACAACAACAGCAAGAAAAATTAAAAGCAGTGAAATGCACACAATTGGAACTGAATATATGTTTGTCCATATTTTCTTGGTTTTGCAATATAGTTGCCAATTGCTAGAGGCCAACCTGACTTTCCTGTGGTCACAGATTCGCTATTACTTCCTTGCTTTTTTAAACAGTAATTATAACAAATCCCTATAAACTTTGAAATCATCATTATTACATTCATGAAAAGTATCTGCAAGTCCAAATATGACAACAGTACCATTGTGTTGAGATTATGTTTCTTACCAGCTTTGAAGTTTGTTCCTGTCTGAAGCCTTGAGTCCAATTATGTTAGATCATTAAGAAGTAAATTATCTTGACATTTTATTTTAATAGCCTGACTTTGCATTGGCCAAACATGAAACACTGGACTTCCAGAGTATGAACTTTCCCCACCAGTGTATGTTTTGGGACCACTGTGCTGAAGAGTGAAAGGGAGGGGAAAAAAGTAATAACCCCTTACTGAATGAATCACATGCTTTCTTAGATGGAAGAAGGGAAGAAAAATTTTGCCTTGTTTTTTATTCTGATATTTGTAAACATATAAATTATTCACAGCTTAGTCTGGGCCTCTTTCTTGTTCAGACAATAAGCTCAAAGATGCCTATCTCCAGGATACTCACGCTTTGTGAACTCATTGGTACATTACACTAAGCCATGTAAGAGAAGAAAATGCATTTAGCTTAACAGAAGAAAATACTACACATGCAATTTAACTTAAATCCTAGATATATTTGCATGTCAACTCCTTATATCTCAGAAACCATATTAATGTGTCTCCTCCTATGGGACCAAGTAGAAATAATCCGGAAGAGAGGGACAAGGGTGATCCAATGAGTAAGAAATTGTTCTTCAAAGACAGATTGAAGGAACTAACATCTTTTGTCTAAAGGAACAAATGAAGATGGGTAGTTGTCCAGTTGGCATCTTTACCATGTGAGGTCATTTTAATATGAGCTGCTAGAGACTGAGCGGTTGGTTGTGCCCCAAGAGAAAGAGTGGTGTGTGTCTTTCCTTCCTACTCATCTCTTAGTGGTCAAGACAAGATATTTGACTAGATGGATACCGCCAAGGAAAAGAAGTAATCATGTGTTCTTATGGAAGCAGAGTAGAATTTGTCCTTGTTTTTTTATAACCTGATATAACCTTACAATCCACCACTTAGGAAGTATTTCAGAAAAATTGGCTACTGAAAGAGGGAATGGTGTAGCAAGAAGGCTGAGAAAACTGAGAGGGAACTTTTATCAGCACTGTTGCCAGTAGGAGGAAAACAACCAGATTACATAAAAAAGGCTAGTGGTTTGTGTTTATAGACCTGAGATTTGGAGTCAAAGTACAGGCTATTGCCCATAGTTTTATAAGGCCTCTATTGCTAGAGGGTTAGATTGTTCATTTTTCTATCAGGGTATTTGAGCTAGACTTTTGAAACATTCTTCGTACTTTTTTTTTTTTTTTGTGAGACATAACAAAGGATCACATTTAGTAGGAGCCATATTAGTTTTACAAATAATCAAATACTGTCTGAATTAATTTTAATTAATGAAATGGAGAATATTTCTGGGTGGGTTTTTTTGGTCAGCAATATACACGTATGAGGAAGGAGGATGCCTTAAGAGTTCAGAATTTTGCAAAAACTTTAGAATTCCCCCTGGAAGTATGGGTTTACACAAAAGCAAACTAAAAGCTCCAAGCAATTTTATCTGTACTTTTAGAATAGATTTTTTCCATTGAAATATAATAGTATATATTAGGGAATTATCAGAGAAGAATATTTACCTGTGCATATACCAACACAGAAGAATCTAGAGTACAAGAGAAAGTGTAAATTGTCAAGATTATAAAGGTATGGGCATGTATTTAATACAAGTGCTGAGCCCCTGACATCAGATCAAGGTAATTATATGAAATCCTGTTTTTATGCTACATGCACAAGCAGAGTCAGGAAATCTTCATATAATGCATTTCTCCAGTGAAGTAGCACAGTGTTCTCAGAGAAAAGGCAACAGTTCAGTTTTGTAATTTCAGTGTGCTGCTCTGTGGGAAATGTAAAAACTATGCTTTAAAAGTATGAAATAAAGGCCAGAGAATTATATCCCCTTAGCCAAGCTGCCAAAAATATTTATGGAACTAAAAATCTCAAGAGCATAAAGCAATTCATGCTATGTTAATGTTTGTACTGGGAACTTTCCGTTAGTAAATATATGAGAGGGAATAATCATATCCATCCATCTGCTTAGTGGCTGTTCAACCACGGAAGCTGCTACATGTCAATTATTAATCCCCTTGTGGATAGAAATCTTTTTTTTTTTCTGGAGGGCTAGTTTTCTGCTTATTTTGTCTTTTTTTTTTCCCCTGCTATTTAAAAATTATCTTTTTCTTACAGATTTATTACAGATATTGACAGATACATTTTCTTCTCAGTAATATGTTCCTTTTTCATACAGCTCTACCATCAGCCACATTGCCTTTTTTCCAATATGAAGAACAGGATACATGAACCAGATTTTCTTCAACTTATTCAAGTTCTTTTGAGACTTATTCAAGTTCTTTTATGCAGTGATGGCTGTTCCACCAATAGTCATTAAGACATCTGAAGAGCCATGCTGTTTCTATTTTTGTTGATCAGGTAGTGATCTTTCAGGTTTCTGGCACAGCAAGAGACAGGAATGCAACAAAGCTATTTATAAAATTAAAATCAAAAGTGTCTAATTTAGATACAACAACAACAACAACAAAACCAACAAAACCAAAGACTGACCATGGCTATTGGTACTGTTACTTAAAAGCTAATCAAAGATGTGATGTGTAACATCAAAAAGAAATTAACTTCAGTGAAAGGGGTTCATTTTCTGATGCTATCCACATTGAGAAATCATTTATTTTAGCTGGAATCAAGAAAGGTCACTTAGTATTTTGCTGCTGCATGCTGCTGCTTTTTACAGGTTGATTTCTGCCAGGGTCATCTTCATTACTAATGCCACTGTAATAGCATGGGAGATTAAGTGTGTAACATAGAAGAAAATCTTTGCAGTAAAGGTACTAATTCAACTTACTGATCAGAACTGTCATAGAGTAAAAGCTACTTTAATCACACCAATCACTGAACATGACTCATCATGAGCAACTACCTTTTGCAACTGAAAGAACAAACAGATAAAAAAATAAGCTTCATACAGTAAAGTTATAAAGTCCTTTGCTTAAATTATTTCAGAAAAATGAGAAAAACATTAATAATAGGATTACAAATTTTCAGGTAAATAGCATTATAGTCTGTACAAAAGGTTTGTCTATACTATATATCAGTGTTTCATTCTATTTTAGAACAATATTATTATCTACTAGTACCTAGAAAGCTAAGTGAATGAGAATGCCATGGTGCTGGGCAATGCCACGCAAATGCACACACAGTAGGAGGCAGTCTCTGTCTCAGAGACACCACGATCTCAGTCAGCCCTTGCTTGCTACCAAGTCAGATGATCAGGCAACACTGAGACCAGGGTCCAGGAAAAACCGCATGAGGCTCCTGTGCTCCCCCGGCCCCAGCCCTGGGGAACCCGGCTGCAGCCAAGGCTGATTGCCCACCGTGTTCCTCAAGCTCTGGCCTGCAGAGCCGGTTAAGAGGTCAACATCAACGTGGAGCTGCAGGGCATGGATTTGAGGAGATACCGAGCAGTGCTATTGCCTGGAGGGAGCTGCGGTGAGGGATTAAAATAAGCATCTTTCCAGATTCGCACTGCAGCTCCTTCCAGGACACTGTCAAGGTCCTCTGGGTTGTCAGTGTTAAAAGCACAGTAGAAGTTTGTGCCAAGCGCTTTAGACATCATAAACCTGGTGAAAATCCCTCGTACATTTCTGGGATTGTTTCCAGTTGCTTTGGTAGCTTTCACTTTAGGCTTTACCTGCAATCCTGTACAAGAGAAATATTTACAATCTTCTCCTTTTTTTTTGTTCTTTTCAAGCATTTTATTTTCCGGTTTTTTAGTTTTCCTTTCATATCAGAATCCTACTTTCAGTGTGCAGCTTGCAGCTTTCTCTGTCTTCTAAGAAGACTGAAAGTGACTTGAACACCAAAAACAGCCAGGGAAGTAGAAAGGGACAGATTTTACTTTTAAACAGGACTGGATTAGATCCTGCAGACAGAGTTGTTTGGGGGAATAGCAAGACCCGAATGCAATCTTAAATGAGAAATTCATGTCTCTGTAAAGTCATAAGTACACAAAACTTATATGCAGGATGGACCTGCATGGGTGTCTACACTTTTGAGAAACAGAATTGTAGATGGCCAGCATCAGTAATTACCTTCTGCACCCATTTCCCTGCAGTTTCCTTTGCCGTAAGTGTCTGCTCTAGAACATCGATACAGAAAACACCTGCTGAATCCTGAGCAAGCGGAACAGCAAATGAATCAGTGAAGGTTTGTCTCTTATTTTATACTAAAAGGTTTACAAGTTCTTAAGGTTGCATCATTAAAGGAAGATATAAATGACAGTCTGTTGCTGATTTCTTATGTAAAGTTAATCAGCACATTTTATTTAAACAGCTAGAATAAATACATTTTATGGACATATTTCTCTCAGTAGCATGTGGTATTTTTAAAGCCTTGTCCTTGCCAGGTAGAAAAGGACAGATCCCAGATTTCTGCTGAAGCAAGGGAAAACTAGATATATGGCTTGGTTTATTACAAATTATAATTATTTCAAAGTTATTTGCATATTAACAAATTCTTTGTTTTAAGGAAACTATGAATTTACAGTACCAGAAAATTCCAACAAATATAACATTACATATTAATAATTGTGATATATCCTATTTCCAGTGGTGTAAAAGTTCTCACAAACACTTATGCAACTGCTGCTTTGCATTTCTTTCAGGCTCAAAACCCACAGAACCTCTGAATAAAACCCAGGTAAGAACACTAGACTTCACTTACGTCCATGTCAAAAGCAAAGAAATAAAATGCAAGTGCATGGCAATTGCAAAGCACATTCACAAATCAGTCCCTTGCCGACCAGTTTCCGTAGAAAAATTGGCCAAGTGTTGAGAATCTTTTTAGATATGATATATATGTCAAGTCTGAAATGAAAACCAAAACCCGACAGATTTTGCCAAGTTTTGAACTGACAACATTTACACTGCTTTGGTGGTTATATAGCTTGGATCTGAGAGCTGCTTGAGTTGAAGGAACTAATGCTTTCTAACCCTGCTCCCTCTGCTCTCTGTGAAGATCAACAAAGTGCATTGATTTTTTGCTCTGCGTTTCAATGAGCACCAGCTGGAAAACAGGGATCCAAATCCTGAATCAGACTTCTCCTAAATTTTGAAGTTTTAGATTTATGGGTGCGTTGTCCTTTCAAATGCTCTGACACATCAGCTAAGTGTTTTCTTAAATGTAAATGCCCTCCCCCCAAGATAATAATGATACTTGTATACCTGTTCAAATACCTTTATGCTTCTTACAATTTATGTGTTTATTAAAAGATAAATGCATTTTAAGACTTGTCACTTCACAGCTAGGTTGCAGTTCTCAGTTCGAAAGATTTACCAAGCAGAAAACATGAGGAAATAACAGGGAAAGTTTTATGGAGACTGGAGCTGGTGGATAGATGTCTGAAAAATTTTATATTTGGAATTTTTTCTCACTGAAAAGCTTTCTTAAGTCTTTATTATTTTTAACAGCCTGTCCTCTCTACCTGATGGAGACCTGCAGGATGATGGCTTCATGAAATAACATTTTAGTCTGAAGTAACTTGATTTTCTCTCTCTCTTGTGCTGTATCTATCTAGCAGTTATTCAGAGAGGTACTTGATAGGCCCCTTTTGATGCTGCATTCCCCGCCTCACCCATCATTGACTATAGCACTTTTCAGTTCCGTTTCTACAAATGGAATAAGCAGAACTCTCTCCTAGCCTGCTGGGAGTGAGCCTTTTAGTTGCCATTGCAAAGTCGTAATAACATTTTTGCAGAGACGGAGTAATAAACAAAAAACATTGAGAAATCTGGACGTTGCATAACATGTTCTGTCTCCAGATGGTGAAACAAAGTTGTCTGTAAACACTTTCCAGTATTGCTGAGGGAAGGAACATGGTGAAGAAAAGCAATGGCTGTGGGTATGAACTAGACTTTAAACCCCTGCTTACCGTTAACTGCACAGGGGGATTCTTCTCATTGTTCGTTCCTGGGTCCGTCACTTATGACTTATCATACAAGATAGGATATAAAATTGTGAAGCATTAAACTCCAGACAGAATTAGCTTTTTCACAAGGCACCTCTTGCTGCTATGGCACTTGGAGGATCCTATCTTGTGCTGCAGAACAGATCAAAGTGCTTCAGCACGAAGCAAGGTAAAACAGGTCAGGAACTCTCTCTAGAGGATACAGACACATCCAAGTTTCTGCTTCTGAAAAGCTGAAGTGTAGACTAAAAAATCTGACTCGGTCACCAATCAGGGAAACTCTTTTTTTTTTTGCTTTATTTTGTGGCTTTTTAAGTCTATGGAATAAATTTTGAGTTCATATTTTTAGCCCCAAAAAGCTGCAAATACTCTACACGGTTAAAAAACTTTGCATGTCACTCCAGTCAATAGCATAATTTTTTCCTCTACTGCTTTCTAATATCGATGTCTTCTGACCAGCTCAACCTAGCTGTGCGTAACTATTAGTTAATGACAGAAGATTTATTATTATCGTCCAACATATAGGTGCAAAAGCAACACGAGAGAATGAGAAGAAAAATATCCCTTCTCTGTGACCCCCAACTGAAATCATGTTTCTTCTCTTATCAGTCATAGTACCCTCTCCTCAGTGCTATTGAACTGTGGCTGCTGAGTAAGATATTCCCACAAATTGCTTCAGTTAGTCATTGCTCCAAAATAATCACCTTGTTGTCAGGAGATGAATCAGCCTGTGATAGATCAGCACTCTTGCATGGTCTAAGGAAGGCGAGAGAAGGTGCTGGCAGTGAGTTATCCCCTTGAGCCTGGTGGAAGTGAGGTTCCTGCTTCTGCAGCTTGTCCATCAGAGAAGCAAACGTGAATCTCAGAGCAGGAATGACCCCAAACCTACTTCTGCCTTTCAGTAGAAAATACACTCGACATCAATTTACACCTGTGGGTCATATATTATGATCACTGATGTATCATTTCATGTTTACTGTTAAATAGAGATCCTGCCTCAAGCAAAGTGATGATGCAGCAAGAAAGGAAAAATAGTTACTTTTTTTTTTTTTAAATTCACTTATTAGTAGCTTCTCTAGAAAGTGTGAGGCCAGAAGTGTGCTTACCCTCATAGTGTTGCATTTAAATCAACCCTTCTCATGAGTGACAGCTCTACAGTCCTGTCTCTGCTGCTGTGACTGCACTTCATTTTATCTGTGGAAAACTCTGGGCATTTACATTAGGAGGTACCTGACCTGACTCTCAATCCCCTGCAAGTTACTATTGCACATTAAATCCAGGGGCTGAGACTCCACCAAAATTCCCAGACCTGGTAAGCTTTAACAGCATTTCTGTTCAGCATCATAGGATGGCAATGTCATCTTAACATAAGTAATGAAAAACAAACTCTCTAATTTAAGAGGAACAATCTTGGGAGCCTTGCTTAGCTGCTGCTTTCATGTTTCTGATACTTATGTCTGCATAAAGCAGTGAGAAGAATAAAAGATCAGGGACCAAGTCAGTACTCCTTGTCCAAAATTCTTTCTTCTAAAAGCAAACTCCTAGACCACAGTGTTTTTTCCCCTCTCTGCAGCTGCCTTCAGCATGATGTGTTCTGTCACACTGTGGCTTTTCCCTGCCAATGCCATTTCAAGGAGGGTCATGGCCCAGAGGGCTTGATGTGCATGTGAATGGTGGGTCACATTTTTACGGTAACTCTATATATTTGGCTCTCCACCACCATCTCTGATTTTGGTGCAGGATGTGCCTCATGAGAGGTTCCACCAGAGAAAGTTCCCAGTGGAGAGCAACCAGCCAGCGTCCAGTCCTGGCCATAGCACCGGTGACATCCCAGTGCTGGCAGCTCGGTACCAGCACAGCAGATCACACTGTGCTGAGTTGGCCTGCTTCGGTCCAGATGGAGCAGCCCACACGATTTCTTCTAATAGCAGGTGTTCATGCATCCTATGAAAAAATGCCTGGGAAAAGCTGCTTTACAGTGCAGTTGTCTTTCAGCAGGATATTTCAGGTTTTGAAAATCTTTCCCCTTAGACCTCAGGCAAAAAATTCCAAATACTGTTATTTGAGGAGAAGAGCACAGGAGCAAGCACGCAGCCCCAACACACTCTCCCTCCTGCTCACAGTGGATACTGTTTCCCCTTCTGCATTAGGGCTATTAGGTTCACCGCATGTGAAGACCACATGAAAGGATGATGCTCCACTGGTATGAGGCAGACCTGCAGCACCCCACTTCCGTCCACCACTCTCTTACAGATCTGCCAACAGTGGAGGTCAGGAGCAGGCTGAAGAGCCCTCCAGATCATTCTACTGTAAAACTTATACTGGTTTTCCTTTGAGGGCATAACTCAGACCATGTTTGTAGACAGCATCCAGTGAATTACTTTTTATTATTTCTGGCTTGAAGAGTTTGAATTGCTCTGTAATAGAGTGTCACTGAAAGCTGGCCTCTCCCATCTCCCCCGTTTCTCTGCAGCAATCTTTTAATTGATGCTAACGCACTAAACCTAACTTAGGATCTTCATGTAACACTGTGGAGAAAGAAGAGAACAGCACAGCCTTTTCAGAGGGGGCAACTACCAGGGAAATTCAGGGAATGAAAGCTGTTAAATTAAATGTACCTCTGACTTGGAAGGAAGCAATCTAGGAGTGAGGGAAAGTCAGGAAAGGGAAACCTTACTTAAGTATAATTAGGCAGCAAAATAAAACAGGATAGAATGCCCTGTTTAGGTATCTAGATTATAGACAAAGAAAGAAAAGATGCTAGCAACAGAAATAAACCATAATGACTATAACGAGAAATGTATTTACTTGAAATATAAAGGCAAAAAAGAATTATACCAATTTAATACTGAGTTAAGGGAGATCAGCACAACTCCAATATCTTTTAAAACATATTACTGATAACAACAACAAGAGAGAAACCTAAATGGGGCATTTCACAGACCAATGCACTGAACTGCAGGGATTAATATTTATGGAGATTCTCAAGGCTTGTTTCTTATTTACTTGTGTTTATTCTCAATTTCATAGCCGTACAGCCTTCTTACAGCCTAGTTCCTTGGCTGCAGTTCATTTTGGATTAGTATGCTCTACCTACCTAAATAAATCCTGTTATGTTGCCTCTCTTTGTGTATTTTCTCTCATGGGTGAGCCTTAAGATAGGCCTGTACCGGAGTCCTTCCCCTGTTTACCGCCATGGGCTCACTGGGCATCTCTGTAGGCATCGCTGACATTGTTAATTGATTAACAGTCAGCTAATACACATTCTAGTCATATTTCATTCATTTTGAGATGTTGCAACAGGGATATATGTTTACAGATGAGTACTATATGTACAGTCTAAGGGCTGGACTTTCTTAGGAAAACACCAGTGCCACAGTTTTTATAGTCATTACCAAGGAGATATTTCTTTTCAATACAATATGCTGGATAAAACCATAGGGGAGGGACTGTGATCTTCAGTATCTGTGTACATCTGGGGCTATTATAATATAAAAATAAGGCTATGATGCTATGGACAAATAGTGCTTTTGTTGTGACAAGTTGAAGTAGTTCCGGAAGAAATGAACTGACTGTGTATGATACCAGTGACGGCCCACAGCATAGTGTTGACCCTTCGAAAACCACAGGCTCTTTCACATGTGCATGAAAATGTGAGCAATCTGTTGACAAATTTGATCTTGAAGTTACTGTATTCCCACTGGGGAAACTAAGTAAAACTTTTCCTTTCCGATTCTAATGCTTCATCTTAGACTGAAGATAGCAAATGCAGCAACCAGCCAGATGTCCATATGCACTGTACAAAAGATTTAAACATTGAGCCTTTTGATTGATCTTGTGACACTCCTGCAATACTGGACTCATTTTACCTATTTAGCAATATTACTGAGAATTTATTGAGTGCTTATAATAGTATGACAGAGCTCTGAGAAACTTCGCAACAGCAAAAAATGGGTAAAACATGAACTCAGAACAGATGTTACAGAGAATAGATGTGGACCCTGCTATTATTTCTTATCTTCGATGTCTTCAAGATGGCATGAAATTGTCTGCTGAGCCTTTGCCATGTCTACTCTCCATCATCTCTCTTTGCAATCAAACCTAGTCAGTAACCAAGTCAAGGATTTTTTAGGGGAAGAAGAAAGCTGGCAATTAATGCTTAAACCACCATTTACGAAATGAGGAAATACAACAAAAAATTGTGCTCCAGCTTCTGTGTTGCAGGAATGGAATTACCTCTGAGATACAAGGTAGTTTTTACAATAATGGAGACGTTTGTCTAGCACCCTAGTGAAAGCCTTTTCTATTTAAGTCCTATCTTTTGGTATCTGACCTGTTCATCCAGCTTGCTGCATGCTGCAGCAAATACGCCCAAATCTGTCCCAGAGCAACTACTTTACAGTGGTGGAGGATGTCCTATATGTAGCCTATGAAAAACATCTGGTAAGCTTTTCAATGTGAGATTTAGTATTAAATAGTTATGAAGGTACTGTGAGGAATTGCAAGTCTTTTGAAGATCACCGTATTTTTCATGGTTCAGAAAAACTGGGTTTCAATGGCGTTCGCACTCCCATTCTGTTGATTGCTTTTGTACTGTCCAAAGGTGCCACATCACACTTAGAAATAATCAGATCTCAATTCACTGCTGAATCATAAAGGCAAGGGAAACAATTTTTTTTAAAGAAACATAGTGATGAACAGTTGAAAGCCATGGAAAGGTATGAGATATGATCTTGTGCTCCAACAAAACCAAACAAATTGTGTGGCATTTTTCTCTCAGAAATATGAAAATATATCAAGAAAAAAAATGTTTCAAGTTGACCCAAAATACATTGTTTAACTTAAAAGGAAACAATTTATTTCATTCTGAACAGATTGTTTTACTTTTGGATGTGTATTTTTCTATTTTGTCTTTAAATTTCAAATTAACACATGACATTTCCAAAGTGAAAAAAAATGTTTCAATATATTTGAAACAGAAAGTCCCAAGCCTTTTTTTAAAAAAAATTCCTTCTCTGTGGCCAGAACTGTTTGTTAAACTTACTCTAAATTCTCAAAAACTTTGGTCATCTGAAATGACATTTTCCTCTAAATTTCCTAATCAGTGAAAAGTATTGTCCAGATCTTCCACACCCTTCATTTTTAGTGGATTTATTTTTTAGTTAAAATATGCACCCTAACAAGTAAAACAATTTGGTAAATATCCTTTATAATGCATGAAATATGATAGCCATTTCTTTGCTGCCATACAGTTGTCATGTTTCAACCAGCTGTGATTCTACAACCCCTTATCACATGAGTAACTAGAAATATGTTTGCAGATGCATCTTCAAAGTAGGCAGTGTACAGTTCAAACGAGGGATTCAGAAGATGTACTGGAATACATGTGAAGACAGAACATGTGCTTAAACGTAAGTACAACTCAGCATATCCCAACCATCACCATAGCTGTTCTGACCACGTATGCTTTGCTAGAGCAACCACTGACGTCATTTGCTGTTTGGATCCCTCTGAAATCAATCAGAATTTCTCCCTTGACTTCGTGAGACTCAGGTTTTTACTTCCTATATATGATGAAGTCCTGGGATCATATACCATGGCAGGGATTTCACCTGCCATGATTTCAACTACAGTGCCAGGGATTTCGCATACAATGGAAAAATGGGGTCATCTGACAGTAAATTATGATATTGCATGAGGAACAGTGGCAGAACGCTCCACTCAGTAAATCCAGGTAGAAAGAATACTAATGGCTCAGAAATATGAAAGTTCAAAAATCTTAATACAAATACAAACTGTCATTCCAATAGTTACTCTTGAATTTTTATATTTGCTTAGCATGTATGCTTTCCTCTTGGCTTTGGTAAGCATAATGCTGTGTTAGTGTTCCTGCAATGACATATGCATGTGCATATAGTTGAAGTAATCTCACCAAATAAATGCTCGAAACAGCTTTGCAATACCGCTTCATGACTTATTCATGACGCATGCTGTTTGCTAATGAGACCACAAATGACACACACCAAAAGAACTTTCTTCTGAATCATTTCTAGTGGTGCCTAATAACTTATACACAAAGCTGCATATAAACATATGTTTTCTATTATAATTGGGTTTGTACCAAACTATTTCTAGGTGAGTCAGATAATGAGCAATAGCAAAATACTTATCCTAAGCTTCACATTTTGCTACTGTGTGCTCCTGGAGATATACTAACTATATTTTTGCTCCAGGGACTTGTTTCTGTTTTCAGAGTCAGACTGTAACTGCGATGTTTTTATGAGGAAGATAAGTTCAAGTTTCCATCCTTCTTCCAAATTTCCATCCAAATTGTTTACAGAACAGAGTTACATGGTGCTTGGGCTGATTTTGTGTATAGAACATATAGTATTTTTACATTTATCTGCCAAATACAGGATTATAAATGTAGTGCCAGAAAAAAGAGAGACAAAGATTTGTTGTCAACTGCTTCTATTTGTCAACTGCATTTCTATTATGCTGACAACTGAGAATGTCTTGTTACAATAACTTTTCAGAAAGTCGTCTTTCTGTAAGCATATGCGCATAACTGCAGATTTTCAAAGCCGAGCAGCATTAGTGTGTCACCCGCCTAAAAAAACATAAACCTCATAGGGAAAGAAAAGACCAAAGACTAACTAAGGATTGTTCTTAAAAACAAAAGTCATTTCTTAC
Organism: Limnodromus scolopaceus; assembly: GCA_028565335.1. Classification (NCBI taxonomy): domain Eukaryota; kingdom Metazoa; phylum Chordata; class Aves; order Charadriiformes; family Scolopacidae; genus Limnodromus; species Limnodromus scolopaceus. Next base: position 34,575,843 of record JAOXNO010000033.1, on the reverse strand, counting down.
ACATGCATTTTTTAGAACTCCTCCTCTGTATACGTAGAGGAAGTGAACTTAGCATCCAGTTCAAGATTGCAAATAATAAGTGAGTGTTGATAACCTGGATTCTTTGGAAACAGCAGCAAATTAAAGGTATCTAATTTTTCTTTTATGCAATATATTTATTCTATGTTTTATCCAAAATAATTTTGAAATAGTTATTTTGTGTACAAAATCATTCAACAGTTCCTTCCCCATGTCTCCTTACATGTATATACCATAATATTCAGATAGTTTATTGCTGGAATAGTTGTTTTTCTCTTCCTATATCCATTTCATCAGTAATCACTATTACTGTCTGTTATGATACCATGTCGTAAAAATTGAAAATATTTTCTAAGTAAGATATTCCTCCTTGGAGAGAGGAGGTCTAAATTCAAAAAGATATTAACATTGCACCATGTGACTTTCATGTCCCCCCTTCCCTGCATAAGATACCCCAGCTCCAGATGTTGGAGGCGATTTGGGCTCCTATGCACTGGAGTCATAGAAGCCGTGGAAGCTCAGGTGGGCCTCAGGAGTAAGCAGGTACAGCAACGTAAGGACAGAAAAACATCTGGTGAGGATTCTTGACCATAAGTTGTGGCACGAAAGGACATGTCAAGTGTTTTCATTGAGGAAAATAGAATCACTGATTAAGACACTCTTTTTGGAGATGGAAGGCCTCCTTTCAGCCCTCAGTTTGCTTAAGTTAGCCTCAAGACTAGACTTAGCTCCATCCCCCAGCCGCCTGCCCCTTGCCAGCAGAATGTCTTTACACCTACGCTTTTCAGGCAGGGAGAATAAATGGTCTCTCAGTTGTTTTTGTTAGAGTTGTTTACTTTGTGCAAGTAATTGGAGATTCATTTAGTCAGAGGCTTGAACATGACTCTGTGGTCTACAGACTCAATCTCTTCCTTGCAGACTCTGTCTTTTGTTTTTTATTAATCTGATTCAATGCATATTCAATCACTAATGGAAAGCTAACAATCTACAGCAGAAAACATTGTGATTGCCTCCTCTTAGCACAACAGTCCCTGGTGATTGCAGAATTTTGCTAATTTCTAAGGAAACTGCATCCAACTCCTTGTTTTATATCAGACAAAATGGAGCTGTAAAAGGAACATTTTTCGCCTCCTGAGTCCTGTAGCCACTGAGGGTTAGCAAAAAAACAATACCTGGATGAAGAAGGTGTTTCCTCTGGTATCTTTTATTTGAATCATAACATAGTCTGAGAGCATCTGGCTAACCTGACCACTAGAAGTGAGATAGGTCCAAGGTACTTGGTCTAAGTCACTCAAATATATACTTCTAGTCTGTCCAGATTTCAAAACAAACCTGGTGACTGCTACTGGAGAAACTATTAGTTCTTGATGACAGTATGGAATGGTATCTCCAGCCCTTGTCACCCAAGAAAGGTGAGAAGGCTGGAATAAATGGCTGGATAATGATGAAAATGTTGGTTCAAAATCTATGGGAAAAGATTTCAGTACTTGTGCATAACACAGTAGAAACAGGTGTGAAGCATCATAAATATGAGACAGAATTTTTTACATATCATTTGTTATTACATGCTAACTAATCTTTTAGGGCAATGAAAGGAAAAAAGTGTCATTCTGAATGATTTTAATATCATTCAGCATTGGGTCATCATTTTTCAACATTCTCAAGCATTTTCAATGTTTGCAAATAATATTTGCTTTCTGCTGCTCTTATTTTCCTCTGCTGTAGTTATTCTTGTTGCTTCTGTGGCTGAAAGGTCAGTGCCTTTTGTTATTACAGCTATTTGTACTTCCAACAAACTGAAACTATGCTAGGTGACTTGGGGTACAAAAGTAATTTTGAAGTACTACCATTCATTTTGAAGTACTATCAGGTGATAAAGCCATCCTACAGGGGAATATTTATTCATGTTTAGCAACAAAGAAGGGAGGAGGTCTGCGCAGCATCACATGGATGTATTTAGGTTGAGGGAACTCACTTCACCGTTGCCTTTGTGAAAGATAATTTCCTGTGTCGACACCGGGACTGCTTTACTGAATTTCACTGAATTTCACTGAATTTTTAGAGTTGGAAGGGACCATAGAGATCATCTAGTCCAACTCCCCTG
>JAOXNO010000033.1:34529513-34571222 GCA_028565335.1 Limnodromus scolopaceus | reverse complement strand
TCTTTCTGGTGTCTAATCTAAATCTCCCCTCTTCCAATTTAAAACTGTTGCCCCTTGTCCTGTCACTACACTTCCTCTTAAAGAGTCCCTCTCGGTACAGGAATCCTGCTTGTGCATTCGTAGGTCACTGGTGGAGAGGGGCAGGATTTGGCTCAATACATGAGTGCCTTAAAAGGTTCTGATTTAGCTCAGAAGTCAGACCGTGTTAGCTTTAAGGGTAAATGTAATTTTAATCTGAAAGATGCCTCTTGTAACTCATAACCTGGCTCTTTCCTATATACTAAGCCAAAGAAGTTTTGGGTTTTTTTAAAAAACAGGAAATGCATAATAGATGGTGGCTCCATGAGCAATTACATTATTACTGAATAATTTTATTAAGGGCCAAAACCCAGGAACATTAGCCCTTGCAACAAATAAGAATTGGTCACATCTAATCCATCATCTCAAAAACAACCGAGGAAATTATGTTAGCAATTAAAAATTAATGCAGTCTACAGATAAAATTAAAAGGGAAAATTATTGAATGGGGACTGGATCCTCAGGTGATTTCTTTCAATACACTCTCCTTGCAGTAAATAGGGCTTCACTGATGGTCCTGACCTGATAATAAAGGCTTCCAAATACACTGTTTTTCAGCCATATTATGTAGATAAGTTATCATTTACTCCTGTTACACACCTCTAATTTTAATAACCCAAGTTAGCTTGGAAGGTGTCACAGTCACTGACAGAGGATAATGCTTGAGAACCAGCAGACACAGTTACTATCTCTGCCATAGTCATTGATAGGCAAAATAACCACAGGCAAAATAACCTTATCTTCCCCTGCTTGGATTTTATCAGCTGTCTTGTGAGGATAATAAAATAGTTGGGAGCTGTGAATGAAGTGTTATTGTATGCATTATGTTACCGATTATAAGCAGCAGGTCTGTCAAAAACTGCAGGGCATTTGAACATAATAGGAGTTTTGTTGTTTCACTAGCTCATGTGGTGGAAGAAGAAATCTCAACAGTAGCTTTCTCCAGGCTTGGGATGTTTTCCCAAGCCTGCTCCAGCAGACTTCCAGAACCACTGCATCAGTTGCCTTGTCTACCCCAGGATTTTGGATACAGGCACAGTCATGCTTAGGTCCTCAAGTGTCTGCTGCATGTATGGAGTGGTTCCTCTCGTAGCTGATACCACAAGGGCTTCCAGACAAAAAGACACCAGCTTTTAGCTCTGCTAGCTTTCACAAGGCACAGATGTATTTCCGCTGGGTATAAGTTTCATACCACAGGTTTTCCTACCACCCACAACTCAAGAGTAAAAGATCATAACTATTTTTGCAGTGAAGTGATCACATCTGAATCAAAATCACCTAAAACTTCCAACCAGCATGATTCAGTGCAATGCTACATGTAATATTGGCTGAAACTCAGAAGCAGTTTAATGTTAAGCCCAAATTGCCATAGCTGCAACCCCACTGTCTCTGTCCTCAACTGGACTTTCAAGTATAGCCTGCAGATAGACAGTTTTAGGGATAAATGGGCCAAGCATACTCATAGCCTGGGACCTCCAGCAATTCAGTTCCAGACATCCTTTTTTACGCAACCAACATCAAACAGTAACTGAACTAGGTGTATCTGTAGCAAAAGGCACAGGGAACATTGCCTGAGAGGAGAGGAGGGAGAGGATGTCAGCTGGAGCTGTTCAAGTGATGAGGGGCAATATGCAAATGTACTCAGAGAATTTTAGGCCCACATGGAGGAAGGTTCTCATGGCTGCCTGGCTGATCGTATCTCCAGGGCTGCAGGCTCTCTGTTGCAGCTTCTCTGGAAAGCATCCCTTCAGCAACCTAATTAGCTCTACCCTGATGGACGGTAAGGAGAAAAGCAGATGACTCTTGCTTTGCTTTTTTTTCAGGGCAAAAAGCTGTGATATTCTTTCTCTTCCTTCTGCCCGTTGCCTTTGAAAAGAAAATTAAAAACCAGGGAGATGAGGCTGGTTTAATGCACTGGCCAGACTAAGGCAGCTTTTAGCAAGCTTGTAGCAGCTCTGTCGGACTGATGTCCAACACGTGTGTGGGCAAGGAGCCACAGCTTCCCTGGAAGCGTTCAAGGCCAGGCTGGATGGGGCTTTGAGCAACCTGCTCTAGTGGGAGGTGTCCCTGCCCATGGCAGGGGGGTTGGAGCTCAATGATCTTTAAGATTCCTTCCAACTGTAACCATTCTATGAACAATGTTAATTGCTGCAAGTGGGCATGTGGGCAGGAGGGAGCGCTCCTGCTTCAATGTAACCAAAACCTCTTTTGTCAATTTAGGATCCTCTGTGATGCTGAACCCATTTCTGCATGGTGCGTTTTGGCGTGAAGGTAATCAAAAAACTATAAGACAGACAGAGAGGCACTGGTGGTTTTAAGGGCTGGCTTCATGATGTTACAAGGGGAGCACCTGCGTGCTGCTGCTTCTCATTTTTGAGGTTCATGACTCTGCTGGAGATGTGCTACTTATTGGTGTAGAGCATCAAGCCCAAGTAGCTGGCTGATGTGAAAAGTCCTCTTCTCTTGGATTGCTGTGGCACCCACAGCAGACAGTCTCCAGCAGGCTTGGGGACCCAGGGTGCTGTGGAAAAGGGGTCCTAGAGAGCCTGCTGGGATGCAGGTGGAAGACAGTCACTTGCAATAGGTCTGGATGTGGTTTTAGGTATAGGAGGTATAGCAAATACAGGTAGCTGGAAGTGGTATGTTCCTGAAACTGCTGTGAATAGCTCATGATTAAACTTTCTCAGCAAGCTTACAGCATCAAATGCTTTTTCCTGTGATTTATTCAGAGCCTGTAAAGAACTCGAGGCTTAATCAGAATTTGTTAGTGCCCCTTCTCTTTTGATTGACACTGAAGTCAAAGCAAGGACTCTTCTGTCTTCAGCAAAAATGAGCTTTCAGCTCACATCCCCCTCTCTGAAGCCCATTCGAGTAGGGGAGAGGGAGCGGTCTCTTCCCTGTTAATCAATTTGTTAGTTTTCTCTTGGGGCAGGCTAAGTGTTATCTCACAGATGACCCACAGGCAGTCAGTAGCACTGTTCCCTGTGTTCTGCGCAGGGAACAGAGCCTTGCTACTGGGCAAAATTTAGGGCATAAAACAGCCTTCCCTATAATTGTTTCATAAATAGATTTTTGTGTTCTAATAGGTACAGGTAAGCAGGAAAATCTGTTTGTGTGTCTGCTGACTGAATAGTCTTTGGTTAAAATCATCATGGGGAATGAGAAGAAGGAAGCTGTGTGCCTTAAAGTCTTACTACGTGCCACTAAATTAACCAAAAGAAAACCCCACTTACATATGTTGCTGACAACAATCTGTAGCAGCTGTTAAACAAAAGAGTTATAGTGAGAAATAATGGGAAATATTTCTGGTAAATTTGCCCCTTCCTTTTATTGGTGGATGAAACTTTTACTTGCAAAAATGGTATTAAGCAGCTTTTTTTATTAAAAAAAAAAAAAAGTTCAAAGAAAGGAGGGAAAATTGAATTTTGGCTGCAGAACTGTATTTTAACAAGGCTTGAATAAGACTTTTGCTTTGCTACACCCGCCATTTCATAAACTTGCTTGTTGTGAGCACTCGTTTAACGCCAAAAATGTAAAGGATTTGCCCAAACTGGCTCCTATTGTAGATATATAAAACAGAATCTCACAGAGGTAGTTAAAAGATGAGTTTCTGCCAATATCTGGAAGCAGGCAAGTGACAGCGTCAAAATTGTCTCTTCGTACAAGAGGCATAGCACTGAATTCAACAGAACTGGTTTCATTCAGAAAAACAGTAGCTTGATTCACAAGTGTAAGCAACTTTGTATGAAAAACCCAAGACATGATGTAGACTTATGGAACTGTAAGCAATTTTGGATTGATGTAAATGCTTCTGTGCTTTAAATTCTAAAAAAGATGAGGTAGCCCCTACAAAGGAAAACAAGCAATGGTGTACTTTGAGGTCATTAACTTTGACATCATTTTCACCTGAACCTTCTGCTCTCTTGGGTTCAAAACCCAAACAAAGTGCACCATATTCTCTGCTGTCTGAGAGGGATGTTGACCCTGACAGCACAGCTTTCTGGTGAGAGCACTCAGGTTGTTTCAGTGTCACTTTATTCTGAAGCCTGAAAGCTTATTTTTAATAACTTATGGTATGTAATTGATGTTAACTGTATGAGTCTTAATTAGAGGCTTCTCATGCAGTGCTTGGGCATCATTTGTTTGGTGAAGTAGAAATAAGCTGTGCATGTAAACTAAATTATTGACAACAAAAACAGATTAAAAAAAAATGAAGAAAAAACAACCAGATATGACATCGGAAAGGAAATTTAAAAGTTTGTTTTGGGAGACTTACCAGGATGATAAGAAGAAAATCTCATAGAATCATAGAATGGTTTGGGTTGGAAGGGACCTTAGAGATCATCAAGTTCCAACCCCCCTGCCATGGGGAGGGACACCTCCCACTAGAGCAGGTTGCTCAAAGCCCCATCCAGTCCCATCCCCTTTCTGATTGGTGTGTAATAGGAATGTATGCAATCGTAAGACAGCAGCTCCGATCCCATTCTGTTTATCCACATTATCTCATCCAACCGAATGAGAATTTGAATTCCCTGATCAAACGTATGCACTCCACACTGCAACCCACACTGGCTTGTAGACAAACAGCAATATGAAAGTAATTTTGATATAGTTGAGCTTGTGACTGAGACCTTTGCGCTGTGGTACAATTCCACGTGAGCTTCCAGGGGCAGCAGCAGTGACGGGGAGGGGTACCCAAGCAGCCCCTGTGAGTCTTGTACATGTGGTGCCCCTGCCACACAGATCTGGTAGCAAACGGTGTTGCGACTCCACAAAGATTGCTGCTGCCACGTCAAGTTTCCTGTGAGTTCCATTGGATTTCCCTTGGGTTTGGAATGAATTCTTATCCACATGCACCTTTTTCACCTTTCTGTCTTGCATGGATGAGACCTAGCTGGTTTAGTCATGCCTCATATGGAGCCACTGCCTGATGTCCCAGCTCACCTGTGCTGTAGTTTTATTTGCATACAGGAAGATAGACTTCAGTGAGATTAATATTGTCTGTATATGATTGCCCTTTATTCAGGCATAAGTCCCACTGAAGACAATAGGCAATGGAGAAAAAAATTCTATATATGTATATATACATTTGTCCTAATTTGTAGCTTACGATTGTAGCTTACGGTCATACCTTAGGGATTGGATGAATTTCTGATGTATCTTCCTAGAAACCAGCTCTGCATCCCTAAAATGTGAAATGTTTTCTTTTATTTTCCAGTCATTGCTCTGCCAGAATAATGACATAAATAGAATAAAACATGTTGGGTTTTTTGGAGTTATTTTACCTTGAAATGTCAGCTCATATAGTTTCAAAACACTGAGTGTAGGATTAAACACGCCATAACATTAATTCTGATAGATTTCACAACCAACACCTCACACAGCACTCTGAAAATGTGTAAGAAATTCTGAAGAGTTTAGTATTAAAACCTAGTTGATGGCCAGAAACAGTAATACCTGTAAACATTAAATTAGAAAGGTGCTTTGTCCACTTGTTTGTGATTTTTCTGATATCAAAGTTAAGTGGCTGGCTAAACTGAGGTACCCAGTGACATGTTAGATTCTCTTGAGTGTCTAAGACATCTGCAAGGAGCTGGCAGGTATGACATGCAACATATGGGTCTCCTACACCCTTCTGCAGTGGCAGCTGTGTGCCAGACAGGATACCCTAGGCATTTAAAGTGGCATTGGACGGCTAATCGGGGAAGCTATGTCCTGTCCCTTAAATCCTGTATTTTTCCTATCAATCCCTCTGCCGTTAGCTGTGATTCAGAGGTGTTAGAACAGAGAGAAATTAGCTGAGAGTTATTGTTTATCCTTCAAAGGTAGGCGATAGCTCCGATACATTGTGTGTGGAAGTCTGACAGACACCTGATTTAATTCAGCCTTTCAAAAGCGACATGGAATGTTGTCACCACAGCTGTAAGGATATGTGGTTGGCTATGCTAAGGGCTGAAGTCTAGTTACTTAGGTCTACTGGGTATGCATATTGTGGATAGGATGATCAAGGCAGACTAATAGAGCTTTCTGAGGAGAGAGGGGTGAATAGATACACTTGTTTGCTTGGCTGGGCTGTGTGTGGGTTAGATCTCAAGGCTGATTTGCCACCGGGGTATTTTGATAAGAAGACTGCAAGCTTAGGCTGGGCCAACAGAACTGCTTTAAAGATCTTAATGTAGAAGTTATATAAATGGTTAATTAGCCAACTAAAATGTGGTTGGGGGAAGACATAGTTAACCAAATGTTTGCAAAGTAAATGAAGTGGGAGTATAAAACAATAGGCTTAAGGGGTTAATTCTTTGGGATGACTTTCCCTGAATGATATATTTAGCAGCTATTCATTAGAAAAGAATAACCATCTGTTCAATATTTTTGCTTATTACTGTTCCTTTGACTGTATTAATTTTATGGCTTATTTGTTTTGGGTTTTTTCTGTCCCAGTTGTAAAAACCCACAGTAATAGCTTTCAGGTAGATGTCCAGATATGCAAAAATAATAGCTGCACAATTTCCCCTGGCTCAATACCAAATATTTCCCATTCAAAAGGAACTTCAATTTAGTAAAATAGAACACTAATTTAAAAACTGGTCAATTTTCAAATGTAGGAGGGGGCTCATCTATCTAATTTAAGCTTGTAGTCTGTTTCTTTTGGTAATATTTTCCAGTCATGATTCAAGTACATTTATCATTATACTATTTAGATAACTATTAGATTGTTAAATAACATTCTGACCTAGAAGCTGTGAAAGTCAGTGAAGTCTCTCACATTACTTCAGTGGGAAGTATATCACACAATGATTTACTTAGCACCAAGCAAGGATATTATCTGCTATCTAATCTATTGGATATGCTAGGGTATTGACAGGAATGATGTGTAGAAATATATCTGTTTTCCTTTTATTTATGGGCTGTGTCTCTGTCGGTTACCAGAGCTTAAACTTGTCCATGTAAGATGAACTTCAGTAACTATTTTTTGAAAGTATATGACACTCCATGATAAGTGTAAAGAACACTGAAATTAAGAGGTTTTTAAAGATAAATTGCTAGATAGTGTCTGTTTGGTCATGATAAACCTGTTAAACTGCCATAATTGAGCATAACGACTCTGCAACTAAGAAAAACTTTTCCAGGAGTCTTAACTTCTTCCAGGATTCTCAACTTTCTTTTTTTTCTTTTTTCTTTTTTTTTTTTTCAAACAGTGCTACAAAGATCTCCCAAATCCTGAATCTGTGGATTCACTGTTTCAGATTGAAAGAGAATAGGCTTTTTTGTATTACTTTTCTGAGCTGTTTATCAAAATTCAAGCCAGAGTAAGTCTCCCTCTATAGTAATTTCATTTATTCTTGCAAACTCACACTCTCCTGCTACAATTTGAAATGAAGCATGAGGATTGCTGGAGTCATCAAGTCTCTTTCAACTGAAGCAGCTGCTACCAGAACAGGTTGTAGCTCTTTGAATCATTTTATTTATAGCACTGTAGCATTACCTACAGCCATACAGGTCACAAGTTAGTACCTTCCATGATTTCCTTAGAGCCACTAGATGGTAATGATACTCTGAATAAGGGAGTTACCAAAAAAAGTAGATTCAAAACCATCACAAATCTATGCAGGATGGGGATGCTTTTATAAGCTCTATAGGTCACAACTTCATTTTCCAAGTACCAGATGGACTGAGTCTGCCATTACTGAGAACAGAACCTGACAATGTGTTCCACAGAACAGCTGACAATTTCCAGCCTAAGCAACAGAAGAATCATTTCAGGGATGTTCAGATCTTATATAAAAAGACTGACAGACCCCTGTAATTATAGGTATTAAAATTGCCACTACAGGAACTTTGAAAATAGTGTAATTTAAAGCACTAACTGCATTCTTCATGACAGTCATCTATGGTATGTGAACACAGACTCAACACAATAAGAAAAATTAATGGTAGAGGACATGGCTAATACTGGTCACCACATCCACAATTTGAATGTACTCAAAATAGTACATTTTTTCATATCATTGCTTTTGGACACGTGTTTAACATTAATCAGTTTTCAGTATGTGCCAGCATTAAACATTTTTTATTTCCCAAGGGTTTTAAATATCAAAGTTTGTATGGCTCCTCAGAGGGTATTTTATAAAGAAGTGGAGTAGGAATGGTGCTAAAGACCGCCAACAAGTTGTGTTCTGTCACTAGGGACTACTTCCTCAAAGTTCATTGTGCATGTTTTGCACAATGCTCCTCTGGGCCCTGATTGTTCCTAAAATATTAAATATGTTGTCACCTATTTCATGGGCAGGAATTCAAGCGAGTATACTAGAGAGAATAAAATGCTGTTTTGTGTTTAAACAATTACCAGATATCCAGTAATTGTTTTTCCTATCTTTCCTCAGCCTTTTTTGAAGGGACCTTTAGCAACACCATGGGAAGGCTCGTGTCTTTTTCCATTAAAACATTTACCTGTAGCATGGATAATGTTCAGATTGCTTTTGGTTTGTGTAGCTCCAAAATAGGTGGGCAAGACTTTCTAAAAGCCAGTTAGGATCCGAACTTTAAAACTTTAAGCTTTTCTAATTCTGTTTAATAGTTATTTTGTCTCACTGCTATTTGAGGAGGAGGCAATGAATCTTATCTGTTAAATAATGTATGTGCAGTAATGGAACATATTCCAAAGGTTTTAACAGTTCATTCACAGTTAATGGCAGAGAAAGCACAAGGAGAGAGAAATGCATCTGTCAAGATGTAATATTGAAATAATACATTATCATTACAGATTATAATGTTAAAATAATAGATTATTATCAAACATCCTAGCCAAGTTAAGTATCTCGTAACTTTACTGCAGCTGAGACCGTAACCATTCTAATCACAGCAGAGAAGTACTTACCTGCGATTTGTGAAACACAGTTTCACCAGCAAGAAACAGTAGGAGGTATTTCAGGATGGAGTGACTGTTGAATTTTTTGCTATGGGCTATGTCTGACCCGAAGGACTGGGAATACCATTTCTGGGTTCAGGCGCTTGTTTTGGCTGCATGACAACTCTGCACTGACCCAAAGACCACCATGCCCCCCTGATCCATTTTCAGACAGTCTTAGCAGGACAGCCAAAGAGCAGGACCGTAGTGAATGCTGAGAGTTTTCACGTCCTGATAGACATCCTTCCTTGGGCCACTTTATTCAAAAAGGTCACACAAAAAGATTCTGCAGGTGGGACATAAACAGCTTAAATGCATGTAGTAATTATTTATTACCAAATGTGAACAAAAGAGAGCTGAGATTTAATGAGCTACTAGGCTAAGCATTAGTATGCTCACCATCTCCAATAGGACCCCCAGGGGCTTTCTGCTGCTCAAGCAGGTATCAGTCAAAAGGATGGTCAGACTCCACTTCTCCCAGAAACAAATCCTTGAGGTTGCTGAGTTGCCATCTTCCACCAACTCTTTTTTTTTTTTCTCCTTTAGCATTTCATACCTCTCTATTCTTGTGGTTTTTTTCGTCTTGAATTCTTGAGCTACTGATGATCATCTTTTTACCAGCCCTACCTGTTTGAAATTTTATCTTTCTTACGGCTCTGCAGAGAGTCATGCTGTTCCTTTGTGTCTTAACAATTTCCTTAGAAGTCCGAGCCAAGGTTACACAGCTGGGCTCCATCAGAGCGAGGGAAGTGGTCCTTAGAGCATAGCTGAAACCAGGCCAGGGTGAGTATTGCAGAGGATGTTACACAGAGTTGGTTACACCCTACTGCATAGATACAAACCCTGAAACCCATCAGATATTTTTTAGAAAAGTCAGAATTTCACCTGTGGAACAGAGAAACGCATTGTCAGATCTTTGTTCTCACTCTTGACCAAAGGACCGTAATCAGGAAGAAGTATGGGAGATGAAAGACAAAACACTTAAACATTTCTGCCTCTGTAAGCACACAGTGTACATTTCTAATCTTGAATGGTGATGCAGTCTGAGAAATTATGACAAGTCTTTTTTTTTTAATATCCAAAATACATCTTCGCTTCAGAATGCTTTCTTTTCAGTTGCACGTTTTGTACATTTTCTTGTAGCTAGTGAAGATTGTTTTCTGAAAAGATTAACAAACAGTTATTGTAATCTCTATGCCTCAGTGTATGGAACAAAAGAAAAACATGCAGATTTAGGGGTGGGGAAGGACCTAAAAGAAATTATAATGTAATTCTCTTCTTCTGTGTTACTTAGTAGTAATGCACTATTCATCAGTTCTCAGGCTAGATCAGCTCCTGCATTTTTAAAGTATCAAGTAGTTTACTAAATAGATTATGTATGAAGACATCTGGAATTCTGAGATCTTTCTGATGGTTTACAAAAACTGCAGCCTTTATCTTCAGAGGTGCTTCTCCAGAAAATTTAATCAGAAATGCAAGTCACTGTGTTTCTTGGCAAAATGTGTGCTGTGTTTCCATACATCTAAATGCACTATGTAAATGACAGTATGGTGATCTAGCAACAGTGATTGTGTAGGTATAGCTAATACAAACCAACATTTACTTACCTGGAATATTCTGCTCCCTGATACCTCATAGACTGCTCTGCTGTGTTCGCTTCCCAGCCCATCTATAGCTCTGAATTTGTGAGAATTACCCAAGCATGCCAACCACTGCAGGATTTATTTTCTGCATTACTATCTTTCAAGGCTTGTGCTTACACATAAGAAAATACTATGTATGTTTTGTGACAGAACTCGAACCTGCAATATACTGGGTGGTAGAAGGGAAAAATTGGGGCTCTCACTGGGTTTTTTAACCTTTTAAAAAGTTGAAATATCTGAACTTCTGTTATGTTCTAAAGTATGAAAGAAGAATATCTTATGTTGTACAGTGTCCAGTTCAAACATTTCATCAGTAATGTCGTTTTCTTTCAGTGTTAGGTCATAAAACGTATTTCAGCACGAATTTTTAATTTGCAGGTTTTGGTTGATCTACTTATTGCAAACTATACAGTGTTGAAGAGGCATCAGCAAGGACTAAGATGGGGGATATCTTTTTCCCTCCTTCTTTTCTAAGCTGTGGAGAATGCTATTGGTCCTGTAAAAATCCTGCTGGAGACACTGCATTGTCCTGTGCTCTCTAAATGAGATTACCTTCTTTCACATGCACTGTCTCAAGGAAATACTCTCTTCTAGTCTTCAAAAAGAACATGAAATTATTATTTTTTCTTTTTTCATTGTGATTTTTTTTTTTTACATAACTTTCTCCCTCCTCCCAATCCTGCCTACCTTACCATCCAGAAAACCCAGCACTATGACACACGTATTCCCCTGAAAGCAAAGATCTGAGGATGAACCTTGCTGCATGCAGGGCAACTGTCAGCAATATAAAAGCTCACAGAAAGCTCTCTCTAACTCTATATAAGAGCACTGAAACTATTTTCATTGCCCTCGTCAGGAATTAGGTCATGTCTGTTGTCTTTACCAGAACCAAAAAAGGAAACACTTCCTAATATAGGAAAATTTTCATGACAAAAGATGTGACTTTCAACATTGCTAATAGGCAAAGAAATATCTGAGGTAAGAGCAAGTGAAGCCTTGAAAAGAAATGCAGACAGCTACCCTAGCAACTCTCTCAGATTTGATAATATTTCTGTCTCCTGTCAAGTGCTGAAGTCTCTGCACCCCAAGGGAAAAAAAAAAAGGTGCATTTTACTAAATGGCTGTGATACAGTGCTGAGCATCACGGATTGAAGTAGCATAACCAGATGCATGTGTTTATAAGGATATAGAAGAAGAAGCCGCCACACTTGACCTTATCTAGATTGGGACTAGTCTGTCTTCAAGTAGGAGGCTGGACTTAATGACCTCCAGAAGTCCCTTCCAACCAACATTTCTATGAGAACAGAAGCATAAGAAAGTGCAGTACGTGTCTGGTTTACTCCTAAGTTTTGTAAATATTACCTGATACAATTGATGCTATCTTCTACAAGCCTTGGTCGACGTTCTGCTTCAAGCACTCTGTAACCACATCAGAAGATGGTGTCTACCCCGGTCAGAGTGAGGAACCATGCTGAGATCAAAAGATTAGAATACCTTAAGTTTTTTCTCTAGGGATGCTGCTTTAAAAGACCATTCCCTTTATATCCAACCTAGATGGCATTATATATTATAACTAATCAACTTGAATTTATAGTGGAGAAAGGAAGGAACTTTGAAAGGTTTCTACTCTGTGATTGTGAGGAGTGACCTCTAAGGAACAGAGCTCAATATAACCTGGCCTTTCCCTTTCTGATTGATGACTTTCCTACTGAGAGAGAAATCTATAGTTATTAGCAAGACACCTGCTTGCAAAGACCAGTTACTCTGTTCACTGAGCTATGCTTTTTTTCTTTTTTTTTAATTCACAGAAGCTATTTTGTTAATAAGAAATTGGTAGCATAATAAATTAACTGCAGCATTTCTCTTTCTAGCTGCTATGAGGTTGTGATACGTGTTTCAAATGAGGTTCCCTGGGCCGTAAAATGTTTTCTGTCTCACTGAAAGGCCCACCTTCAACAAAGACAAAACCGAAGCAGAAAGTATCAAAGAACATGGTTATGACTTATTTCCAGCATAATAATCAAGACTTGACAGGCTATTAAAAACTCATTAAAATAAGATGACTGTGATAAGAGCCACCTAACTGTACCACATGATCCATTTGCAAGTACACGCTTAAAAGAAAAGTAAAAAAAAAAAAAAAAGAAAATTGCAAATGAAAATATTTGACAGATGGAAGTATATGGATGTCTTATTTCAGACATTCTTAGTCATGGCAAAAACATGGGAATGCAGCCTGACTCCACTTTTCAGTGCTGGAGTAGAAAGGATCTTCAGAGCAAGTCTCTTTCCATTTTGAGGAGAGGAGCAAATTATTCATAACATCGTCAGCATTCTAAAATAAAATGAAACTCTAAAACATATTTTCACAGTGGGGTAGGTAGTTTCAGAAGTATACCTAATAAGTAGAGGACCCTGCCAATTTAGGACAAGAGGAAATGGCCTCAAGTTGCACCAGGGAAGGTTTGGACTGGATATTAGGAAAAAAATTTACACTGAAAGGGTTATCAAGCATTTGAACAGGCTGCCCAGGGGAAGTGGTTGGGTCACCATCTGTAGGGGTATTTAAAAGACGAGTAGACATAGTGCTTAGAGATATGGTTTAGTGACAGGTTTTGTCAGTGTTGGGTTGATGGTTGAACCAGATGATCTGAAAGGCCCCTTCCAGCCCGGGCAGTTCTGTGATTCTATTCTATGATTCTGACAAGTGAATTTCCTTCCTCTGCCCAACTATTAAAAGCATCTGTCTTTCTAGTTTTCAGTTCACTCCTCCAGCTTGGTCACGGATTTAAAAATGTACCTTCTCATACTTCCTATCCCTGGTGACCTATTCTAGTTCCTGGTTGGTTTTTGTTGTTGTTTTCAGTATTTTCTTGGTACCTATCCCCCTTCTTTTATCTAGCAATTGTCACTCTATATCTAGCATACCTGTCCTGGTTTGAGGTAAAACAGAACCAATTTTCTGTTTTGTAATTTTACTTTTTTAGCTGGGCCTCTTCGAACTAACTAGACTCTGAAATCAACAGCGTATTGTTCAGAAACTGTTCACTCTCACAGTGATAAGACCTGATCATACCAAGGAATGGTGTGCAGAGAGGCCCTTGCTCATACTTATTGCTGTAACAACCAAGGTCAGGTAACTTCGTTATTTGCCCCATTGGAGGGTCAGAAGTGGAAAAGCGTAGAGGGGACACACCTGTAGGGAGGTATGGACAGGACAGGTGACCCAAAACTGACCAACAGGGTGTTCCATCCTATCTGCATCATGCTCAGTATAAAAGCTGAGGGATCAAAGGGCCCACTCTTTTTCTTCAATGGCCGATGTCCAAGGAGGACCCTGTCTGTTCCTCTGCCTTTGATCCTGATCTGAGCATTCCTGACTCCAGATCCAGAATCCAGCTCCTGTCTGTCACCAAGTCCAGTCTGGGACTTTTCCCTGTGCCTGCTGGTGATGTGATTGTCACCCTGGGGGCTTGATATGGTTTTGTATTTACTGTATACTTTTTTCCTTTTTTTTTAATTTTCTTCTTTTTATTATTTCATTATTTATTAATATTTTCATTAAAGTAGTTTAGGGTTTTTTTCTAAACTTATAAATCTCTATCTCTTGGTCACCTCTCTTTTTCCTTAGAGCGGGGAGGGAGGGGCCATCTGTCATTCTGAGTGGTCAATCCGACCAAAACCACACCAATACCACAGCTTCTACTCTTAAAAAGACCTAGAGGTGCTTGAAGAGAAGAGGTGAGCTACTATTTATTTCCACTTGCTGCCTCACTAGCTGTGATGTCTCCTCCCTCCAGAGCCCATGATCTCTTCAGCTGCTTTCTCCTCTGCTGAAACTGACCTCGCACATGCTCCCACACCTTCTTCTTAGCTGAGCCTCACAACTGGTCATCTTCCCATAACCTCTCATGTCTCTCAGTGTTTTTAAGACCACTGACACCTTAGCTTCTCTGGCCTTTTCTGCTCCTCATTCTTCTCTTGTCGCTCTTTCAGTGCCTCTTCCAAATGGCTCTTTTCAAATAACCAACAGGAAGGTAACTTCCGTTACAAGCACCCACTGGGTTTTGCATATTCTTTTAAACAAGAACTTCTGCTAAATTCCTAATTTTCAATTTCTTTTGTCTTAATGTCGTAGAGTTGTTTCTAACTGGTTAATCTAGATTGTCTGTTGTTATGAATGTCAGAAGAAAAAACTGGAGACTGTGACAGCAGTGGTAATTTTGCAATCAATAAAATGCATGTTTTGCCTCAGCCACCAATTTTATCTTTTGTAATTTACCTTCTGCCTCAGAAAAATGCTCAGCCAGTAGCTTTCATCCAGTTTTCATTGTTTGCTCTTTAATATTCTCTGCGTCACGAGTAGCATCTCTGAGGTTATTCATTTCTGTACCTGCTTCCTGGCCATGCTCAGAAGCTATGCACTTATCTGAGCCTGATGCAGACAGAGACAGAAATCCATTCTTCTTCTTAGGAACTCTTTTCCCGTATAGATGGGAGCAGTGGTATGTACAGACATCCCCACTGGTACAGCCAAAGAGCTCTGGGAAGGAGTTCCTGCTGTAAATATATTTGCAGATCCACATGTCATTCTGACACACAAGCTGGTGTCCCAACCCTGATGATTTCTGGAACGTACCAGATGTTGTAGCTCTCTTTATAGAGCTTTGATAGACAGGAGCAGGCTCACCAGGGTTGTGGCAGTGGAGCCATGCTGACCTCCATCAAGATGAATGTGGCCATGCAGATGTGTAGGGACTGGTAAGTATACGAGGAACCATCGGCACACAAAGGGTAAATAGGTGAAATAACAGTTCAGTGCAGAGTAATAAACACAAACTGTATTCTATTTTCTTCTTCTGCATTTTTGTTGTGGATTTTTTTTTTTATGGTGTGTTTGCTGCTTAGTGATTTTATGAGCAGCCCTCAAAGATTTATAATACTCTTTTTTCCAGTGTGGGTGGATCTATTTCCACTTCATTTTGAATGTTGCCTTTTAATCACAAATGCCATTCAGCTGTGCTCAGTTTAAGCTCTGTGCAAATCCCTCACAACTTGTTTGTTTAAAGTGAAATCCCTGAGAACTCTGTGAGGTGGAAATCTTTGTGGAATAAGATCTTTGCTTTGGATTTCCTGTAGTGCTGGGAAAAACACCCCCAGCTCTGACTAGTAAACATCAAATACGGAAAGAATGGCCAGGGTCTCTTATCTTTCAAACCTTAGCAGCTCATGCTGACCATACAGACACCTTGGACTGGACACCAGGAGGGCGGGTAAAGTTGACAAAGGTGGAGGGAAAGCAGAAAAGATGAACACAACAAACTCCTTGTCATTCAACGTCAACTTCATATTTCTACTTAGTGCAGAGTACCCTAGAGATACGCAGCAGATGTTTCCATCTGGTTCCAGATTAGTCTCATTCTTGTAGACCAATTTGAGGGCTGATTCAGGAAATGTGACTGGGAAGTAGCCAGGAGATGCCATGCACAGAGACTATACATATAAACTCTTTATTCCTTGGTGTTTGTGTTGAGCTTGCTGCAATAAAAACAAAGGATGCTGAGATAAAATTGAATGCAGGAGAAGCTTTGTGGTTGCTTTCAATATAGTCAGGATTTCATTTGGTCAGAATTGGTCATCTGTCATTAGACAAATAGCACCAAAAACCCTGTACAGAGCAACTGAGTTTGCTTTTATTGGTAGGGTGCTGATGTACACCTTAAAGTACAGAAGGGATACAAATCCACCTATATACCAACACCCTCAGTAACAATGGATTAGATGGGGAGCAATTTAGTATCACTGAGTTCATTTATATGCAACTGAATGAGACAGCTGTTCTCTGCTTCCACCTTCAGTAACTCTTCCTAGAAGACTCCTGTTCTGATGGTTAGGCTCCCTTCTCTATTTTCCCCACTTTTATTTGTAAATAGTTTATACCCGTCTGGTTTTATGTCAAGACTTCCTTTAAGTAATTCTTCTCCCCATGGTATGGCAGACATCTCCCATGCTTGTTAGGCTCATAACCTGGCTTCCCTGACCTTTTGGTCATCCTGTTTCGTTCAGAGTTGCTTACTCTTGACCGTGGTGGCAAGAATTATATGCGTTTCCCTAGTGCTTTCTATCACAGTACAAATATCTACATATATATGTAGCCTCTGTGCACTAGATCCCAGGCAAACAAAACAGCCCCCATAATTTCTCCTCCTTAGCAATTTATCCCTTGCCCTGTAACACTCAATTACATGCACCCCATGCAAATCTGAAGTGGGTAACGCTGACTGCAAAGGGTTAGAGCAGGCTGGAACAAGTTGGGGGAGAGGTGCAGTGAGGTGCCTTATACCAGAGCAACAGTGCTGATGGTTGTCATGTTGTCTGTCAACATCCAGCTGCCCCTTTCTCTTGGGAGGCATGCTAATGCATCCTGGAACTGCACTGGCATGCATCACCCCAGTTTCTCCTGTTCAGCCCATGGTTACTTGGCTTTTCCTTTCCAGTGCTTCCAACAGGTGAGAGTATTTGTATAGCAAAAAAAAAAAATATCTTTTTTTGGTTTTGTTACGTTTATATAAGAATATTGCCAAAAACTTTATCTTCTCCCCTGCTCCCACTTCTTGTCTGGCAAGGTGTTTTCCAGCTCTTTTAATGTCAAGGATCCAAAATTCTGAGAGCGTGATTAATCAGTGTAAAATGCTAGCTTTTCTCTGTGAATATCCATGTGCGTTTCATGTGGGTTTTTTAAGAATTGATTATATTATTTATATATAGTCAGAAGTATTGAAGCCTTAAGACTTCTGCTTCTAAAGTCACAGAAGTATATCAGCTGATCAATGAAGAAATGCTTGCCTGTTTCCCTCTTAGCTCTTGCTGTTTTCTGTTGCTGGCAGGTTTTCCAAATCAATTTTGAAAAGGAGATGAGACAGGACCTATTAAAAGATAATATTAAATATCCCTCACTTTAGTTTTCATAGTCTTTTAGGGAGAAGAAAAAGCATAACTAGATTTCCTTGCTTGAGGCCAGGTCTGTTTTCCTTGCCTGGGATTTCTGAAAGAAAAGGCAATAAAGCCTTTATTTTGCATCTGTACCAGTGGGCCCAAAATTTGACGCTGGCATTTATCGCAAGGAGAGAAAGTGAGAATGCAAACTTGTATACTTCAGCAGCTGTATAATTTCTGGATCTTCTCCTATAGGAACTTGGTCTGTGTCAGCAAGAGGTCACAGGATCTTAATATCAGTGCCGTAAAGGTAACTCGAGCTAGAAAGGATAAGTTAATTTAGACAGGATCAAATAAATAGATGAGAGTAGATTAAATTGAATAAACGAGGAAAGATTGGGTTGGGAGTACTGGATGAAGTAGATAGCCCTGAAAGAGCTATTTCTGAGTAATTTGAGGGATATTCTACAATTCTTATAAAGTTAACAAAAATAAATCTTTCACTCAGAGTTGCTAAGGTGCTACAGCCATGACAAAGACTAATAAGATTCTAGAATATGCAAGGAGAGGCATTTCCAGTAAAGGGAGGTGATTAAAGCCACTATAGAAAGCTCTAGTGAAACCTTATCTGAAATATGGGTACTATACTTGTCGTTCAAAACATTAATTCAGTCTGGAATAAATGCAGAGAAAAATAAGCATGGAGAGGAGGGAAATTCTAAGTCTTGTTTATTAGAATCTAGAATTGCCTTTCATTCACTGTAGTAGGAGAAATAAATATCAACCAGCAGAATGATGAAGCAGGATCTTTTAAGAAAAAGATACATCTTATATATAACAGCACCACAGAGACTGTCTTATTTCACCTGGGAGTCCCAGCCCAGTATTCTTGATACATTTGATTTAAAAACATGCAAACATACAAAACCAAACCAAAACAAAATAAAAACACAAAAAACCCGCCCCAGGCTTATTTTTCTATGTAGACAACTGTTTTCCGTGATCACAAAGTTTGAAACAGCCATATGCTGAAATATGATGAAAACCAGCTGGAGGAGGAAATCAGGATTTGGCCCAGTTTAAACAGAAGATACTCAAGACCTTGCAGACTTAGATACACCATCACAACCTATGGTCATAGCTAGGTTCTTTTCCTAATTTCCTAAATGTGATAGGTCTATCACAACATGGGTCATAGCTAGGTTCTTTTCCTAATTTTTTGTCAGAATTTCACAGGTTTATTTGGTAGACATTTTCATCAGTCATACTCTTAACCAAAAGAATGTCATTTTTTATTAATGTACTGTATCTGAACTTGTCCCTGCAGTTAGTTTCCTTGGTTCAGCAATTTTAATGAACTTTTCTAATGAAGAAAAATTAAAGAACAAAGCTGGCAGAAATAAGGTCAATAAATATGTTATATACTAGCCATGAAGGTCTATTTTTTCTCAACTTCATTATGAACAAGGGTTAACACACTAAGCTCAGTGCAGCATATGTTCACTGAAGTCTAAACAAATCCTTGGAAGCTGGCACTTCCAGGGCTGCTGATGTTGGCACCAATGTACTTTGCATTAGTTTGTCACAGCTGGAGATCTTGATTCGCAGACATGAAAAGAATCAAATTGATTTTCCTCCCTTCCTTCCTTCCTTCTTTCCTTCCTACTTATAAGCCCATTTGAATCACAGTGTAAACTTGTGGACCAGCAGAAAAAAGTTGCCTGTGAAATATGAGGCATATGGGACATTGCACAGAAAATTAGACAGTCGATTGTTAATCCTCCATTGTGAATACGGAGGCCAGATTGCTATGCGTGTGTACACAGAGGACTGAGAGACTATGCATCCGACATTTAGAGTCTCCGAGGGTGATACCGAAATGGCTGACTTTTCGGCACCTGAATATCAGATCTCAACAAAGCATTTAAGCTTTAAGATTTTTCCTGAAATAAATTAGGCACCTAAATAAAAGTTAAAGCTACAGATTTTGTATTGAATCTGGGCCGTGGTGTACTTTTTTCCTTTATCCTCAGTGTTGCCGAGGGTGACAGGACAGAAGGTTCTCACTGAGATCTTTTCCAGTCCCATCAAATGCTTGAAGAAACATTGAAAACTACTGTGCAGTAGAAAACTACTGTAGAATCGGTTCTTAGTCTCTGTTTGAGGATAAAATGGGGGAAGGACAGCTAGGAGAGGATGAAAGAGAAAAATAACAAACACTGGGCTGGTGCCTTTGCAGGTTGAATGCAACAGATGTATGGAAGGGTGCTTGCAATGCCTGTAATCAAGCTAAATATAAAATGTCAGAGGAAAAGCTATTTGATATTCTGCAGATAAAAAGAGCTTCTTCTTTTATTCAGCTGTTTGTAATGACAGTAATAATAATAATAATAATTTGTCATACATTATGGCAAGGACATTTGCTGTACTGTGTCCCTGTTATTTTTTCATATTGTATCTGTTGCCAGCCAAGGAATTTAGTGACCCTATACTATAGTTCCAGCCCCTGTTGACACTAGACAGAAGACATCTCCAGAGCAGAAAATCTGTGCTTCCCTACCTCCCCCCTTTCTGGCAGGAGTCCCTTCACCTTTCTGCAAGGCCCAGAAACGCAAAAGCTGTGAGCACCCCTCTGACAGCCCTTCTGAGACAAGGAGAGAGGAACGGTGCCTCTAGGACCAGGACCGAGATTCATTTAATATTTCTTTGGCAACCACAGCTCCTGCACGTGAAACTGCCACTTTTGCATATTTTAAGGGATATTGAACACTTGCAGGGACCTAGCTCTAAGTTTGTAACTTTTGCTTTAAAGATCTCACAGTTTCCAGAGATTATAACTTCTGTTCCACTAATGATATGGATATTTGTCACGCTGACGTGACAGACAAGTGCGTGTTCTTTTTGCCTCAATCAGGTAAAGATTTATCTTAGATTTATGAGAAAGCCACAGTGTAAAGATACATCCCAAATATATTCCTCAGCTTTATCTTGACCCAGCATATGGCCGTGTACTTTTAGATTGGTTAATCAGAATTCCTCGGGCATTTTGTCCTGTCTAATACCGAATTAATCTTATGTCTGTAAGATACTCTGCAGATCTGTTGTCGCTGAGCACACCTTAGCTATATGACTGCCTACACGTAGTGAGCACCAACAGTGCATTATTTCATTTGCAAGGTTTTTTTCCAGACATACATTCATCTCTTCTGATCTATGTTTCATGCTGAGGTTTTCCAATGCTAGGAATTTCATAGACAATAATTGTAGCTTATCTACTCCTTTTGGTAGGAAAATGTAAAGTATGAGTATTAAAATCTAAATTATGCTGGACAGGTACACTGAAAAACAAAATAAAGTTCCATCTTCTGCCAAGAAAATAGTTGTTCCAATAGCCTATTCAATTAGAAGTTACTGAGCTATTAAGTTATGGATTAATTTGCATATATATTCCCCCTGCCAAACTGGTATATGCATAGCTACATATATTTTCACATACCTATAGAAAGCAGGCACATACATGAGGATGCAGATGCGTAAAATCAGTAGAAACTGGACACATTGTCTAACATTTTAAGCTGAACAGAACAAAGCTTTCTACCTTAGAAATACCTTTACATTTGTATTCCGTAAGCATTGCATCGATCAACTGGTCTGCAAATATTTCACTTTTACTTTCCCACAAAGCCCTTGAGCACCCTGCAGCGGTGTCAGGTTTGAATATCGAATGTGGGGCTCGCTGCTAAGCTGTGAATTGTGCACCCTGAAGCTCTTCCCCAGGCTCAGGGCTTCCTGATCAGAGAGATCTGCTTCTTGGAAAGGAAGAGGGTAACAGCACACGTGTGCTCATAGCTGTTCACGTTAAGTTGCTATTCCTCTCAATTTATTGATTTCAGGCTGCCTTCTAAGACAAGAAGCTGAATGAAGTAATTCTGTAACATTGCCTTAGATAAAATCCATCCAGACATAGGATAAAAAAATCAAAAGTTGCTGAGATCAGCCTAACGTGTAAAATTGTGTAGTATAAACTCGTATATCTTCCTGCTTGCAGAAAGTCTATTACAATGCCGATGGGCAGGAACAGATCGTAACTGGTTCTGGCATCATTTAGAAAAGGAAGAAGAGAAATCTTTTATGAGTGACAAGGAATGACAGAGTTATAATCCCTTATACATCAGGCAGAGATACGGCTGAGGAATTGTGCTTCCCGTACAGAGGGATGGTAGGACACTTGACCGAATATGATTACTGAGTAAAAAGGTAAGGTGGCTTTTATACCTTCCTCTGATCCAAGACATGCTATAAGTGCATCTCTCAAGCCACCTCTCTAAAATGCTGTGACCCTTTACCACAAATGGCTTCAGAGGCACTGGGAGTCCACTGGAAGTCAATAGGCTTCATGGTAGTTCCTCTGAAAGTCTGGAAATAGTTTTCACGGTACTCTGTAGAAAGGGAAGATCAGAAAACAAGTATGAATATAACATAGATTATAATTGTGCACACAGACCCACATTTACACATCCAAGTACTTTCCTTTCTATATTCAAGCATGCTCGAATTTTATAAATGAATGAAATGGATTTCCTTTAAAAGACTGGCATTCTTTCTTCAACTAGCTTGCTAAATTAAACCCAGGTTAATAAGGGACAAGGCAATTATCTCTGTCAAAAGGCAATAAATTTAAAAAGAACTGAATCAGATGCTCAGATTAATGTGGAAATGCAATAGGAGCTTATAATCTTTGCTCAAACAATAAAGCCAAAATATAAAGAGTGCTGTTGATGTTCATCCCTCAAAGTGTGTCTGTAACAATTGAAAAGCAAAGCAAAGTGTGATCTAAACCACTTTGTATCAATGTAGTTACCATCTATCATTCGCCAAATACGTTTGCAATTTAGCCATCATATATTGATCCCAAAGAAACAGCTACATGGGAAAAATGATGTCTTTTCAGGGAACTCTGCAATGAACTCCAGTGAAATGACTGTTTAGTAGTTTGCTGAAATGAATCTTCAAAAAAATAATTCAAGCATAGATTTTTTTTTTTTTAAAATGCCAAGTTACCAATTATAATAGCTTAGTTTCAAAAATATCTGTTTTGCCAAATGCAAGTTCATGATTAAGTTAAAAAATCAGGATGGAAGCCATCAGGGCACAGGAACTATGCATATAAAATATGGTAGGTATGTCAGTGTGTGGTTAATTACATGCCAATATAATGTAACCAATGTATGGTTAATTACATTATTTACCGCAGTTCTTACATTCCTACAATAAATTTAAGATTCTAATTATTCTGTTAAGTAAATCATTTTCAAAAACCGTGACAGAAGAGGCAAATTCTTATTTTGATTATAATGTAATCAGCCTAATGATATTTCCTTTTCACATCATTAAGCAATAATTCATGGTGCAGTGCAAGTAATTCAGATTAATTCTAGGAATATCAAAATCATTTGCCTATTTTGAACACGATACACACTCCTGTGTCCTCGAAGCTGTGGAGTGAGTTTGTTTCTCATTTCTTAAACATAATGTCTAATCTAATTTTGTTTTCCACCTCCCTGTATGCTCCACACACACCTCCTCTGGAGTTACACTGACAAGATTGCTGAGAATTCACCTTTATGAATGAGAGCTAATGGCATGTGCTACCATGAAAAATGGATGAAAACAGATACCCTTAGGAAACTGATCTTTAATCACAGAGTATGGACTGGAAACACAACATGTTTCTTTTGCATAATGGGACTCAATATTTGGAGACTGAAGAGTGTAAGAGGGGTTGGGACTAACCACAGTACATGCAGCTCTGGCTCGCCAAGGTGTTTCAGAAATACAGGCTGAGGAATGGTTACATAGAAACTAATGTTACTTAAGGAATAATGTTCAGGGGAAATGTCGATTTACGCAGGATAAAAAATGCAAAGAGTCTGAAAGTCATGCAGTGGCTGTGATTTATAATTCTTGTGTTCAGTCAGGGACATTTTTCAAGGGTAGAAGTAATTTCTGGAAACATCTTGGCCACATAAGCAAAAATCACTGAAGATGCTTGCAAGCAAAAAAGATATAACATTCAGTAAGTGGAGCTAATTTCATCTTCGCAGGAGTGTGAGTTGCTCCCTTTATTCCCCCCATGGGATGTCTCCCCTGCAGTATGCTTTCTTGGCAAGCACAGCAACCAAGGCATACGTGCTGGTGTGAGTTGCTATGCTCTTTTTGAGAGGTACGGTTGGTTACTCCTGGAAATCCTCTTCAACACAGAGTGGCAGAATGGCTGGAATCGGATGGGACCCCCAGAGATCGTCTGGTCCATCTCCCCTTTTGGCTGTGTGCTTTTAACAGTCACCATACAGGCTACTTATATCTGTAGCACACTCCTAGCACCTATTAATAATTTACCGATCTTTTATAAACTATTTATAAATCAAGTCCTAGTACAAAGTGTAGCCAAAAATCCAGCCTTTTCCTGACTGGAAGCTCAGCTCTAAGAACAAGGCCCCAGAGGTAGGTACAGAGCTCTTGGGTCTTGGGCTCCAGCCAAGGGCAGGTGAAGCACCCTTCACCCAACCCCAACGCACTGGAAGGCTCAACCTCTGGATCTCAGCAGGAGGAAAGCCTGGCAACAGAGCACATCCGCTCTACGGTCTGACTGCCCCACAGTGCAAGATTAATATTTTACTAGTGAATTCAACTGCATATTATGCTTAATTGACTTCACAGAAACTTAGAGTGAGCGGTTCTTCCTGTGCACAGCTGAAATAAAGGCACTGCCTAGATTCCTAGATTGCCCATTCTGTGCCCTTGACGCATTAGTTTGCTTAAAATTTTGGCTGATTTTGCCAGAATAAGTTGTAGCAATACCAAAAATTTATTAATTGATCCAATTTCATTTTGCATCACTAAGGATCCTGTCTGATACACACCCTGATTTTAAATATCCTGCACTTGGACTATAGAGGAGCAGTTATTTGATTATGGATGGCTCTGAAGACAGCAGTTTCCAAGGGTTACATATTTCATGCTTTCTATGTCCCATGGCATCTCCCCAGGGATGGTGCCGTGGAGCACTTACCCTAAAGGAAGCACTGCAGCTGGGTGTACCTCATTCTGCAGGAATAATAGTTTCTATTTGTTCAAAATATAATGTCTTTTTTAGCGATCACTATTGAAGTGTGCTTTAGTAGTTTACTGACCCTTTTAATAGGCAGTAATTTAATCTTTTAGCAAGAAAGGAAGCCTAGCATTTGTTCAAATGTGAGCGGACACTGGTACATGCAATAAAATAAGAGCCCACCACCCTCAACTTCTATTCCTGTTTAATCATTGCTCCACACAGACAGTGCTGGGGTAGGATTAACTTCCAAAAAATTATCAGCAAGAGAAAAAATTCACAGCAGGCATGTTTTCTATGTTTATTTGGATTTATACAGATGTATCTGAAAATCCTATCACTTAGTGATTTCATTTTTGCAAGACACATAAATCCCTTTTGAATTCATCTTCTATAGCTTTCACTGAATAGGAGAAGAATAATACACACCTTTTTTTCAAACTCACCAAATATTCAGTTCACTTAAATTGCACATCGTAAGTATCTCCTCCACTAAGACTCCACAAGTTCCCTGGCATTCTTCATTCACCTTCTCGCTTGGTTTTCTCTCGTGCAATGCATGACCAAGACAGAAATATTCTCCAGGCTTTGGGCTGACACATGCAGTCATTACTCCTAGACGGGTGGGTGTCGGTTTAAAGAGTCTTTGTGTCCTAACGGGGAGTACTCCAGAATATCACAGGTGCTTGAGTGATCTTAAGTTACTCTTCCAGTTAAAGTTGTACAAAATTATTATGGGAGACAGAAGAGTAATCAGTATTTTTCTCTGTCCACACTTTTCCCCAGATGTCAGTTATTCCATGTGAGGGAAAGGTCCATTGAAGGAAAACAGGGAAATTTCAGCAGAACAAGCCAAACTCCTGCTCTTGGAGGTATTTCCTCAGTATTAGTAGTAGTATAGATCTGTGTAATGATGATGTCCAAAAACTAACCTAAAACATGAATCACCATGCTAATAACTTCACAACACACAGTAGAGACAGACCATGCCTCAGAGCTTAAACTCACCGTAGAAGATACATACAATGGGAATACTATTGGGTGGGGCAGGGTGGGAGAGAAAGCTAAGAGTTTTAACAGGCCTAGTATCTTTCTTCAATATAACCAAAAATGTGAAAGATACCCTTGCTTTCTTTCAAGGAGATAACTGTTTTTAGCATTGGAATTCTTGGTAAAGAGGTTAAGGGTTCAAAAACACGGAATAACAATATTATTTTTTTCCTTAACTGAATGTCAGTGTTGAGACTGTGATTCTTATATTTAGTTAAGCATGTGACGTGTTAACAGAAGAATCACATTAAGTCATAGGGTTGAAAGAAACAGCTACCATTTGCAATGATGTGTGTTTGCTTTTTTTTTTACATGCCTTAAATGTTAAGTATACAAGTTTGTAGAAAACCTAGAACAGCCAGGATTAAGTTTATACTTTCTACAAGCAATAGAGGCTAATTTCAGCCATAGTTTCTTTTCAATTTAACTAAATCAATAACTCAGTAGAAATCATTCTCCCTATATATTTCTGTTCAGCATCTTTTCTTTTAAAGGCTGATTATTGCAGTTCCTGTGTAAGTAAGGGATGTAAGGGAGACTTCTATTATTTTATGTCTTCCAAACTTAGTTGTTAGTTTCTAATTGGCTTACAGAAAAGCACTGGAGAGGTGAGTTATAGACACACCAAAGGAATTATTTAGACTGATGTAGCAATCAGTTGATAATTCCCATTGCACCTCCAGTTCCTCTTGATTTAATTTCACTTGACACTGCTGAGGAGAAGAACTGGCATTTAATAAACTAACTCTGGGAATCTTTTCTACATCTACTAAGAAAATAATAGACAAGCTGCTGTGCTTTACATAAAACATTTAAATATTCCCTAAATAAGAACTTGAACCCAGGCCTTTGTTGTCAGTAAGTTAACCATTGGATCAAAAAGTCATTCTGGTGCCCCCTGCCAAATAAAGATCTATACATTTAAACTAAGTGGCAAAACTTCGGCAAAAGAAACTGAATCCCAACAAAGAATACTCAGTAGTTCAGTGGCTAGGCACTGTCCTGAGAGGGAAGAAACTGCACCTAGTCTTTTTTTCAGATGCAGAGAGATCTGGATCACGATAATTAGGCATATAATCAGCTCAGTACTATGAGCACATGGCTTATTATACAGCTCTCCAGGGTCAAAATTTTAGGTGGCAACTGATTTAGGGTACTGAGGATTTAATTTTGTACTTAAAAGCTTATCATTAATGCTGTATATTAGAAATTTAAGTCTTTTTCTGGGTTAATGCCTCTTGTCTCAATCCTTTATATGCAATATGTTGTCAAATATATTTAATATTTAAAACTGAAGTCACCTGCCCTTTGGTTCCTGGGTCTGTTACTGGTCTGCTTGTTGATCTTGAGCTAGCCATCCACTTTTTTAGCCACCGGAATAGATACGATGCTATTTTTCAGATTTGTCTGTTTCTGAAGTCTAAAGTACATCTATACCCTAAGATGCTGTTCATAAACTACAAACCCTTAGGGTTTTCATAAATCCTAAAGTTTCTGAAAGATGTTTTGAGCATACAAAATACAACTTCAGCTTCAATAAACACAGAATTGCTACTAAAAATCTGCAGAGAGCAAGCTTTTTATATCCATTCTCTTATCTGCACTATTTTAGTGGCAAAGACATAGAAGACACCAATCCCCATGCCAAACTAATTTGTCTTGAACAAAATAGAACCACATTGCTTTGGGGTAAATGTTCATTAAAATTGTTTCCATTGTACCTGCTTCCTCAGGTACTTCCTACATAATCCGACTTGGTATTTTGCAATTAAGTCAAGTTCTTTAATGCAGTGATGTTCCTTTTTCTCTCCTCCTGCCAGTCAAATCATACTACAAAAGCTTCTTCTACACTCAGCCAGACAGCTTGCAGTAAAGTGCTCACTTTTCTCTTAAAAAATAGACATGACATGCTCTGTACAGTCTGTCATCAAATCATCTGTGTGGCATAATCCCCACCCTCCTATGTCATGTATTCAGCTGTCTATCACTTCTTTATGCTCGTTAAACCTTTGATGAAGTCAGTGAGCCAAAATAGAATGTGAAAAATAGATGATCCTTTGAAAGCTTTATGAAAGGATACTCAGACATGCAATCATTTAAAGCAAAGTATAGTATGTGTGTATGAAAGGAAGAGCAGGTATCACAGAAGGGCACGCTATTTTTCACTTCAGTTTCCATTAAAATAACAATCTGCACTCTCAGTTATATGTTAATGAACATAACTTTTCTGTGGCTTGGTGCCAACTTTACTGTAAGCTTTATGCAGATGAATGAACTTGAAACAACCAAAACATTGTTATTCTACTAATTCATTTAAGACTTACAGCGTAGGACAGACAAGTCTGCCCTTCTTACCAATGGGAGTAAGGCAGCAAAATGCCATCTTGGCTTTCTTCATTAATTTATAAACATATAAAGTATATTGAGTACATATATAATTTTATATGTCTGTATAAGTGCACCCCCTAGATCTATGTCTGCAGTAATTGCCTACATTAAAAAAATACATAAATACAAACCCAATGTCATAAAAAAGACTGTTTTACACTATTTAAGAGGCACAGAAGGGCATATTTTTGAAAATTATTGTCTAATGTGACTGAGGGAATTTTTATATTCCCAAATGCTGAAGAAAAATCCCTAAATTATGAGATTTCTTAAACATTAATGGGATTTTTGCCTTAATTAAAAATACATATGTTGTGTGCTCCTTGGTTTGAATTTGTAGTTGCACTTTTTTTAGATAGCTTCAGTTATCTTTCTCTGCAACCTTGAAGACTATAAAATTTACTTCCTTATAATCTGAGATACATTAATTTCATCACTGCAGTAGTTATAAACGTACTTGGGTTGCGAGGCTGCTAACAAAATCTTGAGAACCGGTGACACTGGCACAGCCCAGTTTGCTCAGAGTGGACTAATGGACCAGCGCTGGACCGCCTACATCCTCACAGGCAGAAAGAGCAAAACCTTCCCTCCACCTAATTATCTCACTTGGGTTTTGTTTTGGTATCACTCCTGCAGTCAACTTGTTAACCAGTGCTTGTTAGCTAGAGAGTGAGTCCCCGGGAGGAAGTGGTACCTTGAGATACGCAGCAATAACAACTTTAAAACTGCTTGGCGTGAATGCATGGATACTTTCAATAAGAAGACAGCATGGCATGTTCTCATGACACATGCCAAAGGTCAGCATTTTAAGAAGCAGAAATTTTAAGTCAGTAGAAAATTGAGAGGTTACAGTTTACTATCTACAATTATGTTTAGGATTCAGAAAAGAAAGGGTAATTAAAAGAGTCATCCTCTATTCTTTCATAAAGATCCTCAGCTAGCTCAGAGGAGACATAGTTGTCACCTTTTGACCTAAATATGCTTTTGCCACAAAAAATAAATTACACATAAATTAACGTCCATCAAAATAAAAATACAGACAACCACGTGTGATTCGAGTATAACATACAGATTTTAAAGATGACAGCTACTTTAATCTTAAGAGTAGCATTGAAGCTGATTTAGAGAATGCATGGCCACATTCATGGTTAAACCCATGTGCAGTCTTTGACTATGTGTCTTTGTTAGCAAGCAGTGCTGAAAAACAAG
The DNA here is from genome assembly GCA_028565335.1 of Limnodromus scolopaceus. Lineage (NCBI taxonomy): Eukaryota > Metazoa > Chordata > Aves > Charadriiformes > Scolopacidae > Limnodromus > Limnodromus scolopaceus. The sequence goes on along the minus strand of JAOXNO010000033.1, from coordinate 34,541,899 downwards.
ACCAAATATCTGTGATGCAGAGCAGTGTGCAGTAAGTGGGGCTGATTGAAGATTTGCCTCAAACTAAACTAAAGGGCTGGAGGAGAAATTCCCTTTGTGTCTCTTGTATAAGGACTTCAGCAGTCCTTATCCATAAAGGTTAGAGGAGGTGATCAGAGTATTAGATGAAAAAAAAAGAAAAAGAGGTTGCATTTGTTGCTTGTCCTACTGGATACCTTCAGGCAAGTAACAAGCAACAAGAGAAAAACAGTTTTGAAGATGGATGGCTGTTTCTCTGAACTTTTTGTGCAGTCAGCATCATTGCAGCATGGTTTTCATTTCCTCATTTGTTGGCATACAGATTTGACTAGGAGATGTGGACATTTATCACCTAAAAAAGTGTGATGGTATACATGGGCAAGTGCGTAATACAGCTCAAGGGAGTGTCCTCTCACACCACTATATTATGGTTTTTTCATCATGCATGTAATGACTTTGCTGAAAAATATGTGAAGTTTGGTGGTCAAACTGATACATCCAAAGCTGGTACAAAAAAAAAAAAGGAAATAGAGGGTTTGAGCTAGAAGAGAAAGGCTACAAGGGATGGGAGGAAGCAGTCCCCGTGCCAGGAGAAAGTAAGGATGTGGAGGATGTGCCAGTTGGGTGGACATCTACCAAGAAGCAGGTAAAACAGACCCTGTTCAACCAAGTAGGTTTGCTTGCCATTAAGATTATATAACAGAACTATTTTGTATTGGGGTTTGCTAGCTTTTTTTTCAGTTCTCCAAGCACAGTGCAGTAAATATGTGGAAATCTGTGCAGCTACATTCCTCTCAAAACCTTCTCTCTTCACTGGGAATTAGTTTAACTCTTTAATTACAGAAAAAGCATGCTAAGCATTGTAATGTACTCTAATACTGATTTTCAGACCAAAAAGCACCAACTTTTCACAGAAAAGGGCAAATTTATCTTGATTTATCTAACACTGAAATATTCAGTAAATAAAACTCCAGCAATGGCTGCATTCTCGTGGAGAGTGCTTTGTCACTGGATTTCTCCCACATCAATCATGGTTTGTTGCTCTGCAGAAGTCATATTGTGTACATATTACAGCAGCCAAAATACCTAATTATTTCCTGTGTGTTATATCTTTTTTAGGCAGCAGGAAGAAGACAAAAGTACCTCTTTTTATGCTGCTAATTATATACATATATGTAGACAGGAATAGGTAGTGGAGCATGAGGAAGACATCACAAATCAAAACAAAGGGATGTGTCTAGTATTCCTGTCCCTCTGCTATGAGTTTGGTATGAAAGCAAGAATTGTATACCCTGATATGCTCTCTGTGAAATTCATCACTACTGTACAATTCAGAGAAATATAATTAATTGATTTGGGCTGCCACGTGTTTTCACTGTGTATTGCTACCATCTAATGCAATCAGAGAGAGGGTTACATACTCACAGGTCTAGAGGGTCCACCCACTGCCTCGAAGACAGGATGAACTGTCCTTGTACCATTTGTAGCACATTTGTCTGCTGAGTACTCTCATGGTAGGGATTCCTCAACCTTCCCAGGCTGTCCATGCTTCCAATGCTTTGCTGTCCTTGCAAGTAAAAAGGTGTGTGTAGGTCAAGTCTTCTCTGTTCCAATTTAAGCCCATCAATTTTTCTCCTGTCCTTAACAGACATCAAAAACAGGTTATTCTCTTCCTGCAGCCCCCTACATACTTAAAGATTGTTCTCATACAATTTGCCCTATTTTCACCTCCATTCAGTCGCTCCTGAGAAAATATACTCTCTAAGCCTCCGATCAGCTTCCCACAAAGGCCTTGCCTAGACATCATATAACTGGCCCACATGTTCCTTGATATTTGGACACTCAGCAATGGATACTGTTTTTTGCTAAACGCCCAACATGTGCTGAATAGAGTGGGATTCTTTTGTGTTACACAGATTATAATCCAGCTATACATCACCTTTCAGTGTTAGCCTTCCTCACTACAATGTGACATAGGTGTCCCATAGTTCACCTGGGAGCCAGAAAAATCTTCAGATCTCTTCTCTAGAAAAATGCCATTTAGTACAACTACTGAATGAAATGCCATTTCATGGCAAAACATCAAGTAATGATAAACCTCAAAAGGACCTCTGCTTGGACCTAAAAATTTGCACCTGGAATTTTGCACACATAGCACTTACATGTTTCTACTGATTTTTGAATGGCAGTGTTCCTGAATAAACACTTGTGCTTGACATTTTGCTTTATAGACCTAGAATCTGTGTTAAGGCCTGTAAACCTGCATTTCAACACAGAAAATCTTGCATGGCAAGTGCCAAGCCACAAACCTGGGCTTGTGAAAGTAAGCATTTCGAAGCTGAGGCATAAAGAACGAAGCTGATACGTGAGGAATGGCACAAAGGCAGAGAGAAAGAGGCAGGCAATTAGAAATGGATAAACGGGTGCCGTTAAAACAAAGTTCTTACTGAAACGAAACCCAAATTAAGCATGCTGAAGGCTCGGAAAAGGCTCATGTGCAGCTCTTCAGTTCATCACTCTTCAGTCAGCAGTTTTCTCTTTTGGAGAGGTCTGCTCTTCCTGCTGCCAGCAGGTGCTTTGCAGATATTGCAGAGACGCACAGATCACTTTGAGCAGCTCAAGTACAAGCATTCTGACAGCCCCACAAGTTTGGCAAAGGCTTGATCAGGGTGATGAGTGAGGGGCTCTGCTCTCAATTGCAAAGACACTTTGCTTACAAACTATGTGCTGGTGACATATTTGGGCCCAAATCAATTCCCCATTGACTGTCTGGTGGCTATTAGAACCAACTTGCAAATTTTTATGTTGATCTTCACTTCTGTAGTGTCACTACTTTAGTGTAATCCTAGGATCATCTAGGAAAAAAGTGTCCAGGCCAACTCCTAGAATCCACACCTATTTTTTCATTCACTCCTAGCATTTCTGTAGGAACAGAAGACTGAAAACAAACTGTATACAAATTGACGTAAAACTTAGTATGTGGCTTCTTGTTAGAGAATTTTATAGCATGAAGATTCATGAAGGTACAGTTTTACAAATGTTTAGTCATTAGAATGGTAAGAGACAAATGCATCACTGCAAATGAGGAAATTTCTGTATAGTGTATCTCATGGGTGTATGCTTTTTCTCCTGTTCTAAGTCACCACCAGTTAAAGCTAAGATACAATTATGAAAAAGTGTGAGATGATTCTTCCCTGCATTTATGACTACATTTATGGAAGGAGAACTTCAGTAGCTGATAGAAACAAATCCTCAGCAATAAAATAATTTATTGTGTTTCAGAAAAAAAGAAAGTGATTTTTTTTCTTGTGCTTGTAGAAATGATAAGTAACTAATCCAAGGATTAAAGTCTGAAGACAACAGAGCTGTTTATTTGAGCAGTGAGAGCAGCACTGGGAATTAAATGAATAATTCTAAGACAACCCCTGATTGCAGAACTGTTGTCATAGTGCTATATAAATGTACCATCTCTGTAAAAATACTGAATTTTTACTCTGTAAAAATTCCTCATGGATCGTCCCTTGTACTATTTCCCCCAGCCTTAGCAACACACCCTCTTGTGGGACTTACCTTGGGGCATACAGCCCTCTAATTCAGTTCAGGCATTGCCAAAAGTTGGCACACTGAGGATTAAAGTTGAAAAATGTGTTTAATTGTCAGATTTTTCAGGGCCAAGCTCTGCAGGGCCAGAGGCAGATAAGTTCGTAGCAGCTTTAGGGGATACAAGACACTAGAATTTATATTTCCAGAAGAGATCCAGCTGCAGGTAGGCTTTCTGGACTCGCTGGGGCGGCCAGACTGCAGGAGCAAGCTGGCAGTCTGTCTCCTGCGAGCCCTGGCTGTCGGGCGTCCATCTGCCCCGGCTCTGCTCCGTGCTAGCTCTGCTCCCTACATCTGCTTATGCCAACGGGTGGGTGTTGCAAGCTACAGCCTACAGACACCCCCAGACACCCAAAGGCAGGTGGCCATGTGTGTGAGAACACATAGCGCATGCTTAAAGCTGTCTCTGCGGTCAAAATAAAGGCCACCAAGGATAAGTGAGCTTCCATGGGTGTCACCAAATTCAGTGCAACAGGCCATAATGTGAAGACATAATGTCACAAATTTCAAGTCCTGACAGTAAGTAGAATATAACTTGGCAGCTTAATGAGTCTGCCTGCACCCTAATTACAATAGGATTTTAGCATGGTCTTTAATAACCAAGGCTTCCACTCTTGGTAATCATGGAGCATGTCTTTGAAGAGCAACGTGTATAGTACCAGTGTGCTCTGAAAATTGAGGATAGATGCTAAAGCTATAATATCTCTTTTTAATCCAGTAAAGAGAGAAGAAAAACTCCTCCAGGGTGCTTTCTAGACAAAACAGAAACATTAAAACATTCAAAATCTGTGTCACAAGGTTTTATTGTATTGTCAGGTTGTAGCAGCTGTGGGCATATGAGGACACGTTGTGTTCTGTATGGTTGTTTAAATACAGATTTTGTTTCTCATCTCCATCTAGCTCTTCTTCCAGATCCACAATAATAATAATAGTAATAATAATTCTTATATCATAGTTAGAAAGAGGATGAGCAGCCTATCCACTTGGGATCAAAACATGAATAGTTGACATCAAGGGAAAGTTTATAAAGCATTTCCTGGAGTTATTACACCCACTCAAGCTCCAAGGAAAATTATTATCAATACTTTGTACTGAACTCTTATCAATTGCCATAAGGATTTAACTGTTATGCAAAATTAGAAATAATTTAAGATCAAAAGAACCATATTACCATGTAAAATTTGTCTTTCTGATAAAATTAATAATAACAAAGATAATTGACCTGCTTATGATAGATAATTGCCTCTGAAGAAGTTAAGGTTATATTTATTAAGTAGAGATAGTAAGCACACATAAGGATTAGTAGTGTGATAAGCCATATATGAGCCAGTATCATGAGAAAATCAGTAAACATGCTGTGTTCATATTCAGATTTTATTTTTAATATTTCAGTACTTCTGTGATTAATAATATTAGAATGAAAAGTCATATAATAATTTGGCCGTCTTTTATTGGATCTTTTACATTTGTACAATACTTTTATATATTATTAATAATTTTTAACAAACTGTTTTGAAATTTGAGCTGTACCTTCATCAAAGAAATCCAATTATTTCCCATTTGATCATCCATTACTTTGGCAAAGGGAAGGAAAATTAGTTCCTCTGAAAAAAAAAAGGTTGACTTTGGTGGTGGACAGTCAGCAAATGCATCTCATAGCTTAAAAAGACAGTAGTAAAAGAAGAAAAAACAATGACCAGTGTACACCTTGAAAGGAAAATCTACTATTTTAATGAGAAGGAAGGAAAAAATTACCAAGTGATGTCTTCAGAAGTTCATACCCTACCCTACCTTGTCAAACTCTACACCACCGCTGTAACTCCCTGATCTTAAATAGCACACACAGCTGCTAGGGAGAGTGACGGTGTAAAAAGAAGATAAATGGCTGATGTGCAGCCATTTATGCAGTACTGGAAAGAGCTTTCTGCCAGCAGCCACTTACAAAGTATGGGACCAGGAACGGGTAGAATGCATGCGCTCTTGGGGAAAGAGGAATTTATAAAGTGCTGCCATGCAGCCAAGGGCAAAGAGAACATATGGTGCTAGGCGTAACCAGGAGTTAACAGGATAGTCACCATCTTGCTCCCAACATGATAATGCCTTTGCAGCTAAAAAATATAAATTTCGAGAGCTTAAGACAAACTGTGCCTGTGGGGATGGTGGCACTGTGCCTAGGCGTGAGTTGCCAGAGAGTAAGCTGTATCCCAGCCCCTAGCACCTGCACTCAGCCTTCCTCTGACGCCACAAGCCTAAACTAGAGCCTTGTCTGCACAGGCGATAAGTGAAATGCTGCTTCCATCAATGGACAGGGCTTGTGAAGTACGATCACTGCACTACAACTGCGCACATGCAGAGTTATCTTGTCTTCCAGCAGGAAGCACAGGCCCTTGTTATTGCAGCCAAAGTGGCTCCTGAACTGGAGCTCAGCCTATAGTGAAGCTCAGGCATGGCTCCTGGCGCCTGATGCTGGAGATGCCTGGACTCGCTACTTAGGAATTTTCTGAAAAGGATTCTCCAGGCTTGGCATATTTCGCCACGTAAGATGCACCCAGCAAACAGGAACTGCCGAGCACACTGATTTTCTTGGTTCCCAAAAGTCCTGTAACTTTCTCTGTCACCCTCTCGGTCCAAGACAGTACAGTTCACTGGGCGAGGTAAGAACAAGACCTTTCACCAGTTTCCTGGTGTCTCACTCCAGCCCTTTTACCCTGTGTCCGATTTCCCCATGGATGGCTCCAGACATAATCTCCTTTACCCTCACAAAACCTTTTGGATCTTGTTCCCATCCAACCTCACACTCCTCATTTAGGGCTGGGGTGTTGGCTGCTCCCCCTGACCAGCCCCTGACATCATCGCCATCTCCTACATCTCCTGTCACATTTCAATAAAAGCATTTTCACACCTTTCCGGATGCTGCTTCTCACTTTTGGAAGGCGTTCCCCACAAACAAGAACACAGCTATGCCATTCTTCCCCTTTATCTCCCTATTTAAAATTTTTCTTTGTCGAGATGCCAATAAAGCAATTAGCAACAGTTATGCTACTAGCATGCTGGTGGCTATCAGGATGGCTGATCTGATAACATTTTTTCTCACATAATTTCTCTTTTTTTCCTCCTCTATTTGCCTGGGTGCATCGTGCATTGCCCGCTGTTGCAGATTTCAAGAGTAAGCGGCTGGAGACAGGAACCCCTGCTTTCTTTATATTTTATTCTGTGCCTGGCACAGTCAGGTCTCTAGTCTTAATCTAATCTCCTATGCTACCCAAATACAAATTATTATATTTGGAGAATCCTTAAAGATGTGCCTAATATTGAAATAACGCGTTCCCTCACAGCAGCAAAGAAATTAGCAGATCTCCTTCTCCTTTCAGATTAGTTATATTATTTCTCAGGAGCTTCATAAGAGATGCCGGTAAGGTACAAAAGAAGGTACACCCATCAATATTTAACCCACACAACAACACTGTAAGGGAGACTTGTCACTGTACCAAGCATTTATGTGTTGTGGGAATTTAATTATGCCTTGCCTGTTTCATGGAAACTGTAACCTAGATACAGAGCCACCAAACTGATAAACATAACTCAATATTTGGCATGTTATGAACAACCGTATTTCAGAGGAAATTATTTGACTTCGTTTATATAGATCATAAACCTGAAACTAAATTACAGCCACGAATTTTGGCTCAGCAGAGTTCTCTGAACTGTAATAGCAAAGTCTGAGATAAGGTCTGGGTTTTTCAGACTTCCAGAGTGAAACTTCCCTTTCTTTTTATAATGTCAACCCTACCACTGTACATTTCACCCTATAGTAACATTTTTAATTATAAATGTCATTTTTCCATAGAGTTGGACTAAGTGAAAAAGAAAAGTTCTCCAGGTTCACAGGAATTGCCACAGGTTGGGAGCAAGTGATAAACAGTTTTGTTCGATGATTTTATTTACATTCAAGAAAAAGAACAGATTAAGACTGACTTGGGAATGTCTTCATTTTCTATATAAAATTAAAACATGACTGCTTCACGCTTTTTTTTAAGCCACTCAAGGTATTTTCTGGTGAAGAACATCAAACTCCAATTCTCGTTAGCAAATACAACTGGTAACTCTAATTGTAGAAAGTACAGTTTTCTTTTTTCCAGCATCCTTATGAGGAAAGTATCCTCAAGTCTCCCTGGCTGATGAATGAATAATGAATTTAGCTCACTATGCCTCAGCAGAGGAAAACACATGATGTGAAAATCTCAAAAATAACACTAAATTTTCAAATCAAATATAACGGTTTCCCACCTATAGATGCTATAGATTAACATTTGAATCCCATGCTGATCTTGAGTATTTACAGCTTCACAAGCAAAACAATAAAAACCCAATGTAAATTTGAAAATGTTGGTTTTGTCAAACATCTAACATTCTCGTTCAGTGTTAGAGCACCACAGGAAAAAGGGACTACACTGTAGATGTAAACTAGTGCAGAGAGTCAGTGCTGCTTCGTCTAAAGTTTGTGATAGAATCACCAAGGAACTTACCATGTATTACCATGTCTGACACAATCTTCTTTTAATTTCTAAATGCTTGTGGATTTCTGCATACCTTTGTACAAATAAATACCACTTTATTCTTAAATACCATGATATTTAAATGATTTAAAAATTAAAAAAAAACTTGCTGGATCGATTTCCCAAGTTCATCTGAGCTACACTTGACACTGAGCTTGCAAGGAAACAGAGGAGAAAAGTGACTGTTGTCGTCTTCACCTTCTTCCCTCTATCGCGTCTCTGGCAGTTGTGGGAGTGTCTTTGAGAGTCTGTTCATTTCAAGGTGCTTCAGATTTCATCTGTACCATCTTTGTTTATCTCCAGCAATTATACACTTATCAGGCTGACTAAAAATAATTCAAAGGAAGACTTTGTTCCACTCTATTAAGGAGTTTTCAGCATATCTGATACAAGTTATGTAGTGATAGAAGCTATATAATCATGCAATTAATTATTCTCTTTCCTTGCGTAAATGATGCATAAAGTTTTGTTACCAAGAAAAAGGGATAGTCCTCTATTCACTGAGACATTAAAATTATTAGGCATTTAGATGTGAAAATGTATACTTAATTAGGATTACTACTTGAATTTACAAAAGGCAAGCTATTTAAATAGTTGTTATCCTGTCTAACCCATCTGCTGGACTTTTCTTGTCTGATTAAGCCTAAAATAATACTATTATTAACTTTTCATTTCTGGCCTTCACTGTTTTATTATCTCCCTGAAAAGGTAATATGACCTGTTTAGCTTTAAAATTAAATTGTAGGTGTTCACTTGTCATGTCTCTCCACACTTTCACTTTATTCCACACAACAGGTCTTAAGACTGCAGACTTGCACTTGGGAGAGAGTGGCAAGTGTCTGAACGCTGGAGCTTTGTAGAGGTGGTTACTCAGTGCCACCCATACGGATCAGACATGCTGGTTGTGATTGCAAGTGAGAAAACTATTCATGCTACTGCAAAGTCGCAACATAGGCTAGAAACCAATTCTCGTGCTGACAGCTACTCACCAAAATTCAACTTCGCAATTTTAGCATTTACCTTTTTTGAGACCACATTTTAGAAGTTCTTGTGAATCCTTGTTCCAGTATCTTACCTGAGAGGAACCTAAAAAAACATAAAAAGCAGCTGGAAAAAGAAATAACTATAAGGAACTGCTCAGATTCCTGCCAAGACCACACAAGCACGCTTTATTTTCTACGCCACTGCAGTGTTTTACATACAGCAGAATCTCATTATTTTGTACTTCATTATTCATATCTTGGGTAAGCCACACAATCCAAGCAGAAGATAGCAAGTTCTTCCCACATCCTGTAAAAAAATGTTAACAGCAGAAGCAAGGGATGCCATATTTCTAGTAAACTGTTGGTTTTACAGAAAGAAAATTCACTGTTTTCACTGCTTTCACTTGTCTCCAAATAATTAAAACTAAAGCTGAATTGCCAGCATTAATTAAAACTAATTCCTAGATTCCCCTGTACTTCAAGATAACTGTACTGTCACATTCCTCAAGAATGTACTTTCTTTTCAGAGGAGCAAGGGGTATAAAGCTGCCAACAAAATGTCTCTGAAGCTTTCAATCCTCCCCTTCCATGGAGAAGTATGTCAATAGATGAGTGAAATGGAAATTGTTATATAAAAAACTGAATCGTCCAGAAAGAATAAATTACTTTTTTTTTAATTTATCAGCATGGGATGATACTAATATGGAATCTAATCAAGTCTGTGATACAAGCGGAACTTAGGATCAACACAAATTTCTCCTTCAGGACAGACAGGACATGTTTTCAGTGCTTTCAGTTTAAAGAATTCATTCCCTTTGTAGAGTCCAAGGTTAGTGTAGTATAAACCAACTTTTCTGAGTGATAAATAAGTGGAAACAAACCCTGTATGGATTAAATATTTAATTAAAGATATTAACATTGTTCAGATATTTAATTCAGATATGTTTGCTCTTGTTAACTCATTTATAACCCATAACAGCCTTGGTCTAGCCTAAGAATGCCAAAAACTGAAAATTAAACCGAGTAACATTATAAAAAGTGACAGATGGGAAAAGGAATGGTTTAAACACGAAGCTAAATCCCACTGCTGGAAATTAAGCACAAGGCAAGGAACAAAAAGCAATTTATTCAAAGGATAAGTCCGGCAACTGAATGGCAAGAAACTCATAAATATCATTCTGTACAACATTAAAAATAAGAACATCTGTTTTACTATAATTATTACAAACTTCGAGGTTTCGTGCAAGTCATTCTATTTATGTATAAGTCCATCATCCTAATCAACAAAGAAACAGCCCTGCACATGTGGGACGCAGCCCAAAGGTTTTGTGCAGCTTGAAATCTTGCAGGGTTTTCGCATCTTTGGAGTTTAATTGTTAATGAATATTCTGGCTGTTGTTTTCCATCCAACTTCTGTCTGTGGTCATACTTTCATATAGCAGGGTTTGTGTCAAATTTTTAGTCCTGCAACAAGTCCAGACAAAGATGAAGATGGATAGAAGGTACTCACTTTTTATTTGTGAAAAATATTTTATGATTTTTTTTTTAATGTGAATCTGTTGTTAAGGATATATTACAGGAGCTACTGACTTCTACTTTCTCATGTGATCCTTCTGTTTACCACTACTCAGGCTTCCTGATCTGGTGCTTTCTCCCAGTGTGGACTGCATTCAAGCAGGTTGGTAAATGGCTGAGCTGTAGCCATTCAAGAGAAAATCAGAGGTTTTCCTGAAGAGAGGAACTCCCTGCTCCATGGTGCACCCCATCACATCTGGGACAGGGAGCAGAAGTCACAACACGGCAGATGGCCACTAGACAGATTCCTAATTCAGGTCCTCAAGACTGAAAACCTGACCACTGCATCCACCTGGCCCAAGTGCCCAGCTTTTCTCTCCGGACACCTGAATGTGGTAGGGATGGGACACGCCATGGTGTGTGGTTGAAACGTGTACTCTGATCCGAGATCGCAAAAGCACTTCCAGGTATCACAGAGCAGACTTTAAGTCGGTGGTGTCTGTTCCAATGATCTCTTGGCTGTTCTATCAAACACCAGAAAGAAACATGTAAGGCAGCTGGTACCTCCAAGTGCTGTTTTCTCCTCCAGCATTGAGCAGATCTCCTGCACTGCAAGAATCCAGTTTGGTGAACTGTAGAAGTATAAAAGTGGACTCACACAAAAGTCATTATTCCAGCATGGTTTATGGGTGTTTTACACTTTTCTGTCCTTATTTTGATATAAATCAATTACAATATCCTCAATTAAAATTAGAAGTAAAGTGGATCACATAAGTGATTATCTTGCCTACAACTGGATAATTAGGGGAACATGAACTGAACAATCTGTAAGGAGGAAATAAAGGGAAAACTGGCGATTCAGAAGGAGCCTAACTCATCATGGGCACATGTGGAATTGTCTGCTGTTCTAGCATTTAATTTGGACTTTTGTGTGCAGGAAAACAAATTTTAAAATATTCTTAAGCCAATCCTTCAGAAGACAGGAAGATTGATGTAAAAACATCTTTAATATTTTAACATTTAATTTTAATGTGTAATTTAGTAGACAAAATGAAGCATTAACTAAGATCTTCCCAGACTTTGATCCAAAGAATTGAGGCTAAGCAACAAGTCCATTTATGCAGTGAACTAGTCTGCCAGGCAAGGCCAGTTGCATGAGAGCAAATGTTCTCAGCATCATGTCTTGCACTGAGGCTGGTACTTGTTCCTGGAGGCAAAGGACAGTATCAGTTTATCTAGTTATTTTAGCAGATAGACAGCGTGCCAGTTTATTTTACTATTCAAGGCAATTTGATTTTGCCTGCTGACAACTTCACAGTTAATTTCAGAAAACGCGTGCTGGTAGGTGATTTGTTCTTGCATGTGACTGAATTACCTAACACTTCACATTGAAAGTGCTTGAAAATTGTTCATAGGGAATACATTTCTTATGTCATCAGAAATAACACTTTTTTCTCTTGCATACTTAGGCTTCAGCTTACAGTGCTTCTTGATTGTATCTTTTGTTTGTTGGTCTCTGTAAAACTTCACAGATGAAACTAGTCTTCCTATGAGGTGAGTCACTGTTGTCACTTCAGTTGCCAAAAAAAATTGTTTTTCTAAATAATATGAAATATAATATTTGAAATCTAAATAATTGTAGCGACAGGACAAGGGGCAATGGTTTTAAATTGGAAGAGGGGAGATTTAGATTAGATATTAGGAAGAAATTCTT